>LR990654.1:30663540-31247186 GCA_905147715.2 Xestia xanthographa
ACTTGCTCACTTTCTTGACTGTCCTCTGTATCTCCTGTCTCTTCTTGTTCCTGACTGTCTGTCTGGTCTTCCCTGCCATTAGCAGTATTCCTCCCTTCCTCTTCAGTAACGTCATTCCCTGGTTTTTTCTTTAGTATTTGGTCAATATGCCTATTGACAACATCTCCGTCTTCAGTTGTTACTTTGTAACTCGATGGGCCATCTTTACTCGTCACTGTGCCTGATAACCAACGTGGTCCTCTACCGTAGTTTCTATACATAACACTTTGACCAACATTGGTATCCCTATGTTTCCTCAGACCATTGTTAACGATTTGCTGTTCAACTTGCTCATGCTGTTTATTGTAAGGCTGGATAGTATCGAGTAAGGTCCGTAGTCGTCTATTCATCAATAATTCAGCAGGACTTTTCCCTGTCCCTGCACATGGCGTCGCTTTTAATCCTAACAACATATTAGGCATCCTAATATCCCATGGTAGTTGGTCCATTTTACGTAACTTGTCTTTTACAGTTTGTACCATGCGTTCCGCTAAACCATTCGTTGCAGTTACTATGGCGCCGTGGTAATGTGTTTTATTTTATTGGAATCTAAGAATCGTTTCATTTCAGATGAGACAAAAAACGGTGTACCGTTGTCAGAGACCAATGTCTCACATAACCCATGTGTAGCAAAGATCATTCTTAAATGTTTGATAACTGTTTCTGTAGTCATATTATTAACGATGAACACCTCAGGCCATCGGGAATATGCATCGACTATAATTAAAAAGACTTTATTTTGATAAGGTCCCGCAAAGTCAACGTTTATGCGAGACCATGGTCTTGTGGGTACAAGTACAACCCACTCATAGCTGGTCCTTGGTGGCATGTGTCGACTTTCGAGACATTTATTGTAGTTGCCGACCATTGACTCGATATCTTCATTTAACTGAGGCCACCACACGTAGCTCCTGGCCAAAGCTTTTGTTTGTACAATACCGCTATGTGATTTGTGTAACGTGCGTAAAACCTCACTACGTAGTGACGGTGGCACCACTACGCGACAACCTAGAAGAATACAGCCTTCGTGTATAGAGAGCTCACTCCGATGTAACCAATATATGCGTAGCTCTTCCTCCGTGACTTTCGGAGGCCAACCGCTCAAAATATGATGTATAACTCGCGAAAGTATCTTGTCCTTTTTTGAAAGACTTTCAATCTGCTGGATGTCCACAGGAAAGTCTTCAGGAGCCTCCGCCATCAATAGAATGTCACAAAGTTGTTCCTCAGGTTGCTCAGGCACTGGTTGTGGCCAGCGACTAAGACCATCTGCATTTCCTATTTGTTGGCCCGGCTTGTACACTATGTTGTAACTGTGTGAAGTTAGTACAATAGAAATTCTTGTTAACCGTGGTGATATAATATTAGGTATTGGCTTTTTTGGATCAAATATACTGACCAACGGTTTGTGGTCCGTTACTATGGTGAAAGACCTTCCCATTAAGTAGTTATGAAACTTTTGAATCCCAAACATAATCGCCGTCGCTTCTTTATCAAGTTGAGAATATTTCCGCTCATGTGAATGTAATGTTCTTGAACTCATGGCAACAGGTCGCTCTTGGCCATCCTCCATAACGTGAGACAATACTGCACCTGCACCATATTCAGAGCTATCACATGTCATTACCAAAGGTTTGTTTAAATCATAATGTACTAATGTAATATCTGAAGATAGTAATTGTTTCGCCTTGTCGAAACTTTCTTGTTCTAGGTCTGTCCATTGCCACTTGTGTGACTTGTCAAGCAACCTGTGAAGTGGCTCAAGTATAGTCGCCTTGTGAGGTATGAACCTCTCATAAAAATTATACAAACCTAAAAATGCCTGCAGCTGCTGGACATTCTTGGGCTCCGGTGTTTTAGTGATAGACTCCACTTTACCGGGCGCTGGATGAATGCCGTCGGCGTCGATGACAAATCCCAGGAACTCTACACATTCTTTAGCAAATTTGCACTTACTGGAGTTGAGTCGCAGTCCAGCTCTCTGTATGCGTGTCAATACCATGTCTAGGCGTCTGCACATATCTGGCAAGGTGTGTCCGCTAATGATAATGTCATCAATTAGAACCGCAACTCCCGGAACACCTGCCAGCAATGCTGTCATCAACCTTTGAAATATTCCTGGACATGCTTTTACACCAAACGCCAGCCTGTGAACAGTGTAAAGACCTTTGCACGTATTCAAAGTCAGCAATTTAGCTGTGTTCTCGTCTACCACTACCTGTGTATATGCACGTTCTAAATCCAATGTGGTAAAGTATTTTCCACCAGCAATGATAGCAAACACTTCGTTAGCAGTTGGCATAGGATAAGTATCCGACTCAGAAGCCTGATTGACCGTACTGCGATAATCGCCACACAGACGAATATCTCCCGATTTTTTAACGATAGGTACAACTGGTGTCGCCCATTGAGAAAAAGAAACTGGTTTAAGTACCCGTTCTGCCACTAGGCGGTCAATTTCCTTCTCAACCCTGTCTTTAATCGCAAACGGAACGGGGCGAGCCTTAAGAAACCTAGGCGTAGCATCTGCCTTTAAATGTATTGTAACCGGATCACCTCGGTAAGTACCTAGACCCTGTTTAAAAACTTCATTATGCTTTTTTATCATTTCGTTGGAAATTGACACATGGGAATCTAAGACAGCATTAATACATACCTTTATGTTAAGGGCTGAAAACCAATCACGACCAATTAAGTTTGGTCCTAACCCTCTAGCTACTATAACATTCAAAACACACTTAATGTCTCTAAACGTTACTTGCACAGTTGTCTGGCCAAGCACAGATATGGGCGTCGCTGTCCAGGTATGTAGGTTGGCCGGCGCGGCGCGAAGAGTGGCGCCATCTCGTGACCGCGCTGATCGTAGCCTCCTCCACGTACTTTCGTTTACCAGCGAGACTCCAGCACCGGAGTCCACCTGCATCGTCACCGGCATGCCGTCTAGCTCTACCGTTACGTCATAGGAAGGTACTCGTAGTCCTACACTATTGACGCTGTAAATCCCATTCATCTGAATATCTACGTCGTCATTATGGGTATGATTCACTTGTCTTTTCGACCCTTTTTTCTTAGCAATACAAATCTTTTCTATGTGTCCTATTTTCTTGCAGTATCGGCACGTAGCTTTAATAAATCGACATTCTCCTCCGTGGCGGTCACCACACCGGTAACACAGTCGAGAATTACTGTTGGACTGTACTGCGTTGATGTCCATAGGCTCAGGCTCTGCAGCTGATGTTGTAGTAGTCGTTACATTGGTCCCGTGTGCGACATTCCCGGGGTTAGCATTTTGAATCATACGAACATCTCTCCCCGCACTCTCTGAAGATAGCATAGCTTGAACAACATTATCATAAGATAAATTGTCTTTTTTCAAGAAATCGTACTGTAATTTATGGTCGGACAGGCCGCACACGAGCCTGTCGCGTAGCATACGTTCCAAGTCGGAAAAATTGCAATCGGCACTTATTTTTCTGAGCTGCGCTATGTACTCCGCAGCAGATTCACCTTGTTTTTGATCGCGTTTATAAAATTTGTAAGACGTTGAAATTTCATTAGGTTTCGGACTATAATGTTTTGTTAACACTGTTACGATTTCACTGAATGTCACACACTAGATTTTCTAGGCGTAATTAGCGCCAGAAGGGTATCAAACACTTGAGATCCGCATATTGTATAAAAATTTGCCCTTTTTAATGAGTCCAACACAATGCCATTTGCTTCAAAGCAAAATTTTAACCTGTCCATGTAATTGTCCCAATTGTCTGTTTGAGCATCAAACTCTTTGTATTTCACTGCTCTGCACTCCATTTTAATCACTTTTAGTCCTCGTCGCCACTATTATGTTCAATAAAACAAGCATTCAGTAACATTTGTTTTATTCTTAGCAAGCACTAGGTAGCACTGTGCTGGATTTACAAATGCAAGTGTAGGGTACTTATAAATACCTTATTAGTCAAGAAGGTTTCCAAATACCTACATAATTGATACATAACAGTTTGTAAATACATACTTGTTATACATCAAAATATCCATGACTAGGAAACAAATGTCCATGCTCATCACACAAACATTTGCTCCTACCGGGATTCGAACCCGGGACCCTAAGAACGTAAGCCAATCGAGTCGTCAATTTCACAAAACATAACATCACACTAGTACCTAATCCCTGAAGAGTTAGGCAGAGATGCACTTAATAGGCCCACCCACATTTTGGGTGGGCCTATTGCCAACAGCAGAGCACAAACCCAAACAAAGGGCTGCTCTACTGAGACATTTCTCTTGGAAAAACCTAATAACACTTTCATCATCAGCCTATTAACGTTCCCACTGCTGGGACACAGGCCTCCTCTCAATAAGAGGGAATGGGCTATAATCCACCACGCGGGCCCAGTGCGGGTTGGTAGATGTCACATGTCTTCGAATTTTTGGTTCTAGGACATGCCGGTTTCCTCACGATGTTTTCCTTCACCGTTTTGAGAGCAGCGGTGATGAAATAAATTACACAAAGTAATGCGCCAGCCTGGGTTCGAATCCACGACTTACTGTTCGTAAGTCGTGGCCGCCACCACTGGGCCACCGCTGCTCCATATACTCCAATAACACTTTGGTAGAAATCAAAACCCCTACAGTAAAAATAAAAACTTTGAACATATGAAAATGTTAATTTTTGTCAAAAGTTTATCGGTCTTTGAGTATTCAGGAGTCACGGAGAACTACATATTATGCTTTCTAATAGGGCCAACCCTGGCGCTTTCACCTTAAGGCACCTACATCAGCTAAACGCGAGTTTTATAATGCAAAACAGCATATGATTCACTGCAATAAACAAAACCAGAAAAATATAAGATATTCTTCAGGATCTAAGCTAATTTGATAGTGTTTTGAAAACAAAATACAACTAATTTTATTTGATAGAAAAAAAATCACAAACTTATCACTAAAAAATTATTTAAACAAGTAAAAACCATACTAAAATACATGCAATCATTCTGATTTTTTGTTTTACTTTTTTAGTCCAATATATAGATTTTTTGTAAATCGCAAAAATCCACTCATTTCGCACTATTCGGCCGCAGTGACTGACGTAACAACCACTTTGTGGTGCAAGCTGATTAGAACCTTATTCTAACAGTATTTCAAACGAAGTTTGAACTACTACAAATAGGGTTGCTAATTTAGCTCCTGTACTCGTCTTATGGATGAACTAAACATAATCACAGGTGTGAATAACCAATATTTTTTATCTATACCCAGAGAACAAGCATAGACATGTTGGCTTCAACTGAAAAAACATTTATTTACAGCAAATGTTTAATTAAGTACTAGTGACCCACCCTAGCTTCGCATGGGTGCAATGTACCTTACATACATGTAAAACTTCCTCTTAAATCACTATGTATTGCTGAAAACTGCATTGAAATCCATTGTGTAGTTTATAAGATCTACAAAAAAGTAAGTAGGTATACAGACGGTGCGAGCGACTTTGTTATATTTATAGTATGTTAAGATCCAGCATAGTAAAGTCATAGTAAGTCATTATTTAGTATATTGACTAGACCTTAGTACTGTCACCATCTGGACCAAGCTTTGAACATTTTTCTATGCACTTTTTCAGCAAAAATTTGCGTCATTCTAACTTGGAGAACAAAAGATTTTCATCTGAATTTATTCCCGAATGGTTAAAATGAGGTTTCCGACTATCTATTGTAAGAAATATGCTTTATTTCACAACATTTACGTATCCGCTGTAGGGGGGTAAGTACCTACGCGCGCTTTTGAGAAAATACTCGAACAAAGCAGTTTACGCATGTGATCGCTTCAAAATAGAGAAAACTTAATAAACTTACTTTAGTAACGCTCCTTTTTTTGGGTAGGTAGTAGTGCAATTAGTCAGAAAAGTGCAAGTCAAATTCACAAGTCACCATCATCAGACCATGCGACTCTGTTATTGTAATATAACATAACTGTCAAATTAAAACACCTGAATATAATTTTTTAAAAAATCTTAATAAACTCGAATGTGATTAATGAGGTTAATAACTCTTTTTACTAGAGAAATGTGAAAAACATCGATCGCTCAAGAGATGCACAACATTAGAACAAAACAATTATTATCAAGCCATTTTCATCTGTCAATCAGATACTGTCGCTGGAGTGTTGCCAACTCAACTATTTCAAAATATGCTAGATTGGTGTAAAAAATTGCCAAAAAAAACTAACCTTCTTTAAAAAATGCCAACTCATATAAATGTCAGTATTTATTAAGAAATTAAATCAGGGGAATATAATATCAATGTCTTGATATTCATCAACGTTAGCTGATGTGGAAGGCTGAGAGCTATAGTCGTAACCGGTAACTCCCTTTGGTTCCGATACAAAGTAGTACATTGTCTGGAACAGTGTGAGAATAACAGCACTTTTCTGCTCTTTTTAGGCCGAATCTGACGGACAAAATAGCATTCAAAATTCTCACCGCCAAACCGCCGCAGAGTCGAGTATCGATTTCAATTTTGACGTGACAACGTCTTATAAATTGGTTTGCCGGGTGACACTTCAAGAAACTGCGTTACGCTCCGCTCACGTTATGCGCTCACAATGAGAGTGAGTGAGAGGCACGCGTCGCGTCCGTTCATCCTTCTTCCTACTATACGAATGAATATTCACATTAAAATTATTTTACCACTCAAAGTCGTTGTCACGTAAAACTTTCGCCCGTATACCGACTTTACAGCCACCAATTTTTTATTTCAAGAAAGATTCTGATTTACATTCTTTTCATGTAAAATATGTTAAAAAATATGCTAAACAAGAACAAAATATGCCAAATTTAGCATATAATATGCTAAATTGGCATCACTGACTGTCAGTTGAATTTTAAATATAATCGGATACATGGCCGAAAAAATGTGACCAAAAACGTTTGGGGAAAGGAAAGCACAACTGAGAAACTTCAAACAGAACACTTGAAATAGTTCTTGCTGAATATATTTTTTGTCACCGTGTATGGATCCAAATTTTCAAAATAAATATCATAACACACAGAAAGTGGTTATAAAGATTTTCTAAGTCGAACAATAAAAGCAATGAGGTTTTTTCTTGGCCAGCTTCCACTAAAAAACGATAGATCGCCGCCCTAGTGCTTGAATGGCCAAACGACCAACTTTACCAAAATAGACTTTTTTATATCAAACTATAGCAACCCATAGTAGGTACACGCTTTTTAATGTATATATTTTTTAATTTTGGTATAAAAAATACTAGTCAGGTTTCAAATTCATAAAAGATTTTGGTAAACTTTTCGTTTTAGCCATTACGTAACTTTAAAAAAATGTCTCCTGTAAAATTTGCTCAATGGTCGTTTGGCCATTCAAGCACTAGGGCGGCGAGATGGCGCTGTCCATGAGTTAGTGATAACATTTTGTTTTCGGTGTCCGTTCGTAGCCAAATCAAATTTTTACGTGCAGCAGGTAGCGGTGTCCAAATATTTGGTGCCAGGTCAATACAATCAAAATAATATTTTTTTTTACAAAATCTTTGCATAGTTTAAAAAAAACACCGTGGTCTTGGCGCGGATACAGCCGATACAGGGGGGAGGCAATGGGTGCAATTGCCCCCCCCCCCCCCCCCCCTGAACCGGACTAAATACTTCAATAGCCAAGCTTGAACTAGTTTGACGGAATTGAAACTAAATTCTAGTTGATCTTGTCATGGGCGTCGCCAGGAGGAGTCAGCTGCCCCTAGAGGCTCAGGATTTTTAAAAGTCATAGCTTTTCCTGCCTGATGCCATAGAATGCTATTATACGTAATAAATTGTAGCGTAAAATGGAATCATTATAGTGGCGGATGGCAGATGACGCAAACTCCCAGCCACCCACACGCAACGTGCCCGCGCTTTTAAAAACTGAATGCGTTGTACGCGCCCTAGACACGGAAGCAATGCAAGAGCTTTCCAGTCTATCTCAGTACATACTGAACCTGCGAAAAAACATTTATCAGAAAGGCTCCTTTTTTCTACCTCTGGATTGGCCGCACTCCTATTGGATTTTTGTATGATCGATCTCTATACAATAGACAAAGCCAGAAATAAATTAGGAGCCCCTTGCCCCGAGGCCTTAGATATATGCAATTATAGCCTTATCTGAAGCAATGTTGTAAAAATTTCGAGCTCGCTGCGCTCGCTCTTGAAGCCTAGTTTTTCATGGTTCTTGACTTTGTCTTTATGAGGCCCAGGTAACTTCAGTAGGTCTATTTCAAATTTATCTAAAATTCGACCAAGTAACTCATTTAGAAACGTTCGAAACCATTCTAACCTGTCCAAGGCAAGGTCTCGTAAGAATTTTCGGCCCAAAAGTTGGCAGCCCCCTTGTATCTGGCATATCATGGATTTCTGTAAAGTAACGCCCATTTATTATCTAAAGTTTATCAATTTTTTTTAATGAATTTTCCAAAAAGTGCTCCCCTTATAGGAAATCCCTGCGGCGTGGTCGCGCCATCGAAACGCACACTGGCCGCTGAGAGGAAAGGCCAAGGCCCAAGAAGTAGAAAGAGACAGAACACAGATAGGTACGCGTACGACTCTCTTGTCTGCCTTGGGTGTAGCTGTAGGATCCTTGTTCAATCCTCTAGCTATCACGGTTCATGAGATACAGCCTGGTGACAGACAGACGGTCAGACGGACAGACAGACAGTGGAGTCTTAGTAATAGAGTTCCGTTTTTACTCTTTGGGTACGGAACCTTACAAAGGTATCATTTAGTGGCATTATTGAATAGTGGAGGAATTGAGATTTTGCGTTATTTTAGTGTGAAAAATCAATAGAATGATAACAGGTAGGTACTGAAACTTTCTCTGAAAGTATGTATTTTATAGTAGGTAGTGTTTTTATATTTTTGTCTAAAATTTATTATTTTCTATTTTTTGTACTAAGTACACTATTTTACCTCAAAAGAAAAAGGAAAAAGAAAAGTTATGAAAATAATCTTAACTTTTCTTTTTACCCGACTGCGGCGAAGCCCAAAAGGAGGGTTATGTGTTTTTACCCGACTGCGGCGAAGCCCAAAAGGAGGGTTATGTGTTTGCCCTGTATGTATGTTTGTATGTATGTCCGTTTCTTTGTTGACTCGTAACTCCTCGACGGATGGAGGGATTTGGATAGTTGATATGTCGTTAGATTTGTCTTGATGGCGCGAGTGTCACTGGCTACATTAAAATCAATAAACAAAGAAAATTGCGGATTTGGGGCGCCAGATTGTGGAGGTCGAATTTTTTTTTTCTTCCAATACCATCGAGCGGGGTATCAAAATGAAGGGTTTTTAAAGGCGATTACAAAAATATATGCAACTTATGTTTGAATGTAATTCGAAATGACAAATAGTATAAAAGTAAATAAAATTCTAATTTTTGGCACGTTCTGCAGCCTGAACGGCTAGATGGATTTTAGCTTGAGAGGTGTCATTAGATTCGTATTTACTGTGAGAGTGACTCTAGTTATAGAAAAATAATAAAAAACAAAATGGCGGATTTTTAGCGCCAAATTCAAATGTTTGGAACGCTCTGCAGCCTGAACGGTTCAATAAAGGGGGTGCGTACCATTTGATATAATAACAAAAGTTCTAACGATCACATGACCTTATATTTAGTTGGTATAATATAAAAAATCTATAATAACGTTTAATATAATTTTGAAACGTCAACTTTGTTTTGTATGTGTCGCAGCCAACTAGTTTAATTAGGCGTTCAATCAACTTTTAAATCTCGTCTAAACAGCGTTAAGTTCGGGACTTAGGGCACCCCGATGTTAGGTTAGTTAGGTTCCTTCAAACCCTGCAAGACAGAAATAGGAGTTCCGCACAGCGGGGCTCCGTCGACTACGCTTTTTAAGCGAATAGAAAGTGGTTCGGGACTTGAGGCACCCCGATTTAGGTTCCTTTAAACCCTGCAAGAAAGAAATAGGAGCCCCGCATAGCGGGGCTCCGTCGACTACACTTTCTGGCCAATATAAAGTGTTTTGAGGTTAGGGCACCCCGAGTTAGATGAACGGCTAATTAAACTAGTTGGCTGCGACATATACTTATACAAAAACTGATTCGATTATACGCCTGAGATTTTCGTGCTCCCTCCGATCTCCTCTATTGTTGGTGAATCATTTTGGGTTAAAGATGAAGTTATAACAGTATGAAGTTTCCTGATATTTACTTATTCATTACAGAATTTAGGCTGAAAATTAGTAAATTTGAAAATTATATCAAATGAAAATAGGTCAACTAAATGTTATATAATAAAAAGAGAGAAGAGAGAAATGTAATTAGAGCAACAGAAGTTTAAATGAAATATAACATTACATGTCATGAAATTTGGTTATTTGTTTTTATAGCATATGAAAATTGTAACATCATCATCATCATCATCCAGCCTATTAATGTTCCCACTGCTGGGACACAGGCCTCCTCTCTATGAGAGGGAATGGGCTATAATCCACCACGCGGGCCCAGTGCGGGTAGGTAGATGTCACATGTCTTCGAATTTTTTGGTTCTAGGACATGCCGGTTTCCTCACGATGTTTTCCTTCACCGTTTTGAGAGCAGTGGTAATGAAATAAATTACACAAAGTAATGCGCCTGTCTGGGTTCGAACCCACGACTTACTGTTCGTAAGTCGGGGCCACCACCACTGGGCCACCGCTGCTCCCAGTCGGGGCCACTACCATCGGGCCACCGCTGCTCCCCACTGCGCTCAATTGTAACATAATGAATGTTATTTCAAGTGATAATTTACTATTTGTTATTATACCATGATATTACACACCCCAATAAAGAGCTCATCATGAGGGTTTTAAAAGGCTATAACTATCCAAGTAACTAAAAAGTGTAAAATAAAAAAAAATAATTAAAAAACCCGACTGCGTAGAAAAAACTGAAAAGAATAAAACAAGTTCAGGAGACAGGACATATTGACTGCAACAGTCGGGACCCATTAAATAATCTAGACTAAAATCATTACATCCAATATGGGTCCCGACTGTTGCAGTCAATATGTCCTGTCTCCTGAACTTGTTTTATTCTTTTCAGTTTTTTCTACGCAGTCGGGTTTTTTAATTTTTTTAACTATTTTTTTTTACTCTTTCTTTTGAGGTCAAATATTGTATTTTAATGAAAAACTTCGTTTTAAATCGTAAGTATAGAAATATAATTGAATAAAAGTTAATCTTTCATTTTTTTTATGAATCTGGCTTCAGGTTTAATTTTCATCTCCACTTTCATTTTCATCTGGTTCAGGCAAGCGCTCCGGACCATACAGTTCTATGGCAGGTAAATTCGTATACCATGGATCAGGATGAAGTTCCTCTGGTGGCCAGCATTCACAAGTTTAACCAAGTCTGCTTTCTTTGCATTAGATATTCGCAGTAGGTCAGAATATTCAGGTTTCAAATTATCGCGCCGGTGCAGGGTTAGGAAATAGAAACTAGAAAGAGCAAAAAATTAGTCTGGCGCGCCGCGCGATACGGACGTAGAGAACTCATTCCTTGAAACGAGATTGCTGAAACGCTCGCGTTCTGATTGGTTAACCAGTACAATGTGTCAAATTTTAGGCCAATCACATTTCTATAAATAGTATTAGCCAATAGGATTGCGTAAAGTACAGTTGGTAAAGTGATGTATTTATTTATGTTCCTGCCTGTCAGTTGGTAGCAGTGACTTACAGTGACAAAATTGCAGTGGAACGGGGTGGCGTAGCGGATTGCGCCCGATCCCGTTTTTAACATTTTTCACACACGTCGAGCTTAATCCGTGACTTATTTGTGTAAAATAATTATAAGCCGATAGTGATAAGTGTTTCGAGTGCGCGACACAACGCGATGGACGCCGCGTGAGCTGTGAAATAGTGCCTAACAAGTTAGTCTTGTAAATGTTGATAATGGCGTCCAGACCCGAATAAAATCAAAATGTTTGTGTGAAAACGTGAAATAATCGGAGGAAGCTGCGGTGATGTTTTTAGTTGCTGGTCAGTACATTGTGCATGCATTTTAGAGCCTTCATTTCTGGCAAAAATCTATCGATTACCTACCGTGTTTTTGTTCAAGACAAAGTTAGGTCCTGCTAATTGAAAAAAATAGGTCATGATTGTATGTTTTTGAGTTAGATTGCGGAGTTGTAAAGGTAATAAGTGGGTCGTAGAGTGCGCGTGTTAGTCAATATCTGCGGTATTACGCTCAGGGCGAGCTATGTTGACATTTTACAGAGTGGTGTCGCAAGGCAAGTCGTATCTGGGTCAGACGTCAGTTTGGGGTCATTTGCGCGCGCAGTGACGTCAGGCTCCCCTTGCCACCCCTCAGAACACCCCCCAGCACATTTCACTTTCTGTATACACGAAAATATATAAAATATGTGGCAGCTAGGTCATGCAAGAAAGGAGGCTGTATAGGAACCCTGTAGCAGGTATTTTTAGTCTGTTTGTATAGCTATAGGGTCGATAATTTGGTGGAAAGGGGCACCGGCCCCATTTTTTTGGAGCTTTTGGGTTAGTGAATATTTTATTTATCTTTTTTGTAAGTGTTTATGGTCTTTCATAATTATGATTCTGTAAAGCTGGTTGGACCTTCTTTTGTTTTGAACATATTAATCACAAAAAATAAAAGCTAAGTCATAGTTGTGTATTATCAACCATAAATGTGTATGACCTGATCTATGAACCTGGGCAAGGCAAAAGGAGTAGTTTCTGCCTATCCCTCATGGGGAAAGGTGTGAATTTATGACATGTAGATTAAGGCTTTGAATCAGAAAAAAACTAAAATGAAAACAGGTGTATTTTCCAAACAGTTACCAGTTATAAATAAATAAATATTGCTGCACATTACACACAGTGCCATCTAGTGCCACACTAAGCAACGAGGCTTGTGTCGTGGACACCAGATAGTTGTTAAACTACATAGATACTTTTTGTTTGTAAATACGTACTTATTCAACATCTATACATCCATGGTCCATGCTCATCACACAAACGTTTGCTCTTACCGGTATTGGAACCCGGGACCCTAAGAACGTAAGGCAGTCACCCTACCACTGCGCTATTCGGGTCGTCAAAGTTCTGTGGAAATGTAACAAAATATTTACAAATGTATCACATTTTAGTGTTAAGAGATCATAACAGGTGTAAAACATCTCTGTTGTTACTGATAATGTAAAAGTGGAGCATTGTGGGTTTTTCTACTGAATAGGAAGCACCATTAAGAGCCCATACTACCTCAAATTAGCAACTCTATTTGTGGTGGTTCAAAATTCGTTTGTAATTCTAGGGCCTATAATGGCTTAGCATGATCCTCTGTTACTCCTAAAATACTGCAGCATTCATTTTGAAATAAATATATTATGGTAAAGTAGAGGACTAATGCTAAGTCCTATGTGTGACGAAAAAACCGATTCCATAAACTTTTCTCGATAGAAAAAAATTCCAAAGTTACCTCCAAATCTAACAATAAACCGCTGGTATTCAAAAAGTACTTCAAATTAGATCATGAAACTTTGCATACTAACTGAACTTACTATAAAGCAGGTCTTATGTGTTTTATTTTTTTAGTCCAATCAATAGATTTTTTATAAATCACAAAAAACCACTCATTTCGCACTATTCAGCCGCGGTGACTGATGTAACAACCGCTTTGTAGTGCAAGCTGATTAGAACTTTATTCTAACAGTATGTCAAATGAAGTTTGAACCACCACAAATAGAGTTGCTAATTTTAGGGTTAGAAGGGCCTTAATATAAAATTTAACCTCACCAACTAACTATGTCGGGGCTGACATCCAGTCTAACTGGATGTTGCTGATTGCCACTATTTTACATAGATCAACTGCTCTGTATCTGATCTCCACAACCCAATTACTGGGTAATACCTTACCTTACCCTTGGTACTGTACTTGCCACGGTTTATTTTGTTTTTACTGTGGACACTTTTAACGTGCACATATTGCTACATCGTTCTCACATAATATACTATCTCAACACAAATGATGTTACAAAGATTTTGTAAAAATATTCTGATTTAAAAGAGTGTCCATGAAGTTTCTTGCCCGTTCTTCTCCATAGAGATCTACGCTAGGGAATGGGCAACTACAGTACTTTCACAGTTTTTATGTATTGTGACTGGGACTGTAGCTACATTTAATTTTCGTCCTTGTTTCGATAATTCAAAAGTGCCTGTAACTAACTGGCCTACTTGAAATAAATGCTTTGATTTTGTTGCACTGCTTGTGACACTTTGACTTTCGAGGTTTTCATTACAGACTAGTTCCTGCTCGTGGCTTCGCTCATGTTAAGTATAATAAACTGACCCATGGGATAATTGTACTAGGATAAAAAGTATCTTAGGTGTTCAAGTTATAAACTATGTGTGTGCAAAATTTCATCCAAAGTCCGGTATTTTTTTAGTGAAAGAGTAACAAACGTCCATCCACCCTCAAAAACTCGCATTTACAATATTCAGTGGGATAGGAATGAAAAACTTAATTTGTATACTACTATGATACATCTACACTAATATTATAAAGAAGAAAGATTTGTATTTTTGTATGTTTGTAATGAACTAGCTGACGTCCCGCGGTTTCACCCGCGTAGTTCCCGTTCCCGTGGGAGTACGGGAATAAAATATAGCCTATAGCACTCACTAATAATATAGCTTTCTACCAGTGAAACAATTTTTAAAATTGGTTCATTACTTCCGGAGATTACCCCCTACATACAAACTTACAAACATACAAACTTATAAACAAATCTCTCTCTTTATAATATTAGTGTAGATAAACTCAAAAACTACTGCGCCGATTTCATAAATTCTTTCACAATTATTAGAAAGCTACATTCACCCTTAGTAACATAGGTTATATTTAATCCCACGGGAACGGGAACTGTGCTGGAAACCACGTGATGTCTGCTAGCCTTTACATAAATAAAATTGAAGTATCTGTTTGTAATTTCAAAATAACATCTTTTTATTTTACTGAATGCATATATGAAAGTAAATTATGGTACATAATGCCACTCACACCTGTAAATAATCATAACAAATATTTAATTTGTTTGTCAAATATTTTTTTCGTCAATGGTAGGTAATTGACCCAGATATTCAAGGCTGTGTACACTATCTTCAGTAAGATAAACAATAAAATTAAAAGGTATAATATTGTCATGAAGATTTATCATGCTTTGTGTCTATCAATAGATACGCAAGACAGATGTGAATCTAAATATTATAGGAAAAATTCTGCTGTCCTATGAAAAAATGTCAATACCATCTTACGTTACATCTTACATCTACGAAAGACGTCCACTGCTGGACAGAGGCCTCACCGCGCGTGCATGACTCGGTCCCGTGCGACCCGCATCCCGCGGATCCCCGCAACCTTCACCAGCAGGGCTATTACGTATCTCTGTTGACAGCTCGAAATGATAGCAACTGGGCTCAGTGTCCATCAATTAACTGTCAAAAGGTTAGTATCGTATTATGTATGACCAGTTGCGATCAAACATGACGTCTTTGGTTGTCATCGTGGCTGATAGTCACCGTAACTTATTTCGACAGACGCTTTCATATCGATTCTTCCAATATTGCGATTATGTACCTAAGCATAGTAGACATCAAATTGATGACAACTGAGTTTGATGTAGCTTTCGTGAAAGACGTTACGCCGTACCCGGACTGTTAGTCACCGTAAAGTGACATCCACTCTGTGTCTCAATACGTAATACCAATATTTTGACATTCTCGGTTGTCATCAGAGGTCGGTGTACAACCGAAGCTTGTTAGTCACTGGATATCAAAAAGATACGTAATAGGCCTGCAGGTCATCGGTCCACCTAGTGGGAAGCCTTCCAACGCAACGTCTTCCGGTTCGCGGTCGCTACTCCAGAACTTTTCGGCCCCATCGGCCATCTGTTCTATGAGCAATGTGGTGTTTGCTCTCATAGTCCGATGGGACTGTCGCCAGACACGACCGGGTAGACATCAGGCGCTGTACAGACGGCTTATTATGCGCATGGAACCACGGGGTAACATACCGCCAACTTCCAAGATCCGGGCTAAAATTGACGGACGAAAAAAAAAACCTTTTAGTCTAAAATAATTAGACTAAGTAGTTGATTTTGCTGTCTCAAAAGGCTGCCCAACTGAAATGGGACTGGGCAGGTCATGTCTGCCGCATGCCAGACAAACTGTGGGACAAAATAGCAGGAAACTGGTGCCCTGACAATGAGGCGGGTCGTGGCAGGCCACGAAGGAGATGGCGGGGCGAACTGGACAAGTTCCGTCCGAACTGGAAGGAGGACGCGCGGGTTCACGAGAAGTGGAAAGAGTGGAGGGAGGCCTATGCTCAGGAGTGGAACAGAGCAAGCTAGAACAAAAAAAATGCAGCAGTGCCAAATACACAAGGAAAATGTTGGTAGCTTGATTGATTTGTTTTGTTTCGTTTTATTCAACACAGTTCTCGATTATGTTCTAGCTAATGTCATCAGAACTACATAATCAGTGCCAAGTTTCAACAGAATCGGTTCATGATGAAAATTCAGTTGGTAAAAAATCAAGCAAGCCCCTATTTTTCTAACCTTAGTGGTGGAGTTTGTTTTCACATTGAAATGGGACTAACATCGAGGTTACTCTCTCTCCAATAAAAATAATAGTTTAAAAAAAAACTAAAAAACACGCTTTATATAGAAAACCAAACTAAAAAATAGAAAATAAATTTTAATAAATTTGAATTAAGAATAGTGTAAAAAAATCTAACAAATATAAATGAATAATAGTGTTAATTAAAAAAAAAATGTTTTATTTAAAAAAAGCGTGGGGTGCTTTTTAAGATATTATCGAAATGATAATCCTTCTTCTCATATCTGTCAATGAAATATTTATAACTATTGACACCATGCACCCCACGCTTTTTTTTAAATAAAACTTTTTTTTTTTATTAACACTATTATTCATTTATATTTGTTAGATTTTTTTACACTATTCTTAATTCAAATTTAATAAAATTTATTTTCTATTTTTTAGTTTGGTTTTCTATATAAAGCGTGTTTTTTAGTTTTTTTTAAACTATTATTTATTTTCTACTTTTTAGTTTGGTTTATTTATAAAAGCCTGTTTTTTTTTAATTTTTAAAACTGTTATGTAAACTATAATTTATTAAGTCAGTAACTTATCTGGGAAGTGGGGAAATCGGGCGCCTGCTGCCTTCTTTAGGTGAGGTAGCTGTTTCTCAGGTTCCCTCTCCAAAAGGTTTATCATATTTAAAGTTGATGACTTTATCGACTGTAGATCCTAGGCTACGCTAACTAAATGTTATTCCGCAAAATAAAAAATTGAGTTTTCTGTCCTGATTATTTTGTTTTAATATATATAAGAAGCTTTTTTGTAAATCACGGTTACCGTTATATCAAGAATACTAGCTGTTGCCCGCGGCTTCACCCGCGTGAAGTTTAGTAACTGTGCCACGGGATCATATTTATTCATTCATTCATAGTAACCTACATGTTAATCCAGGTAAAAAAATATCTATGAGCCAAATTTCATAATCATCACAATCACCATCTTTATCACAATCGTCATCACTATCATAATCACAATCACTGTCACAATCACCATCACTACCACAATCACTATCACCATCACTATCACAATCATCGTTATCACAATCATCACAATAAATCAACAACAACCCTGTATAGAAGTCGAATCCGCCATTTTATCTAAATCATCTAAATCTTCTGGATCTCAAAATAAATGCCATATTCGTAATCAGCACCCTTGATAATCTCGGAATTGACACCCATATTGATTTTTAGACATTTCAACCCCATCGCACCCCAACAGGGGATGATGGTATTTCAGTTACACATTAAATCTTAAAATCGCGTTGTTTTTGTAATACACCCACTCGACCCGATACATCATACAAACAATAACCATGTTGATTTTCAGACTTTGTCACCCCATTTCCCCCCTTAAGGGGTTGAATTCTGAAAAAACCTGAATTGTCATCGGTCTTTGACGGGTGTGCAAAATTTGAATGAAATCTGGCCGTTGAAAGTGGGTCAAAATCGCGTCCTAAGTCGGTTACAAACATACAAACATAAGTGAAGCTAATATAAAGCGTGTAAAAAAGGAATCGTTGAAATCGGATCAATCTGTAAAAAGTGACGTAACGAAAAACTCTTCCTTTTTTTAGGGTTCCGTACCTCAAAAGGAAAAACGGAACCCTTATAAGATCACTTTCTTGTCCGTCTGTCACCGGCGATTTTCTCAGGAATGGGTGGACCTAGCAAGTTGAACTTTATACCAGATACTGAGGTCTATAGTCCCTCCTATTGGGTGTATAAAAATCCTGAGGTCCTCTAGATTTTCGCGAACACTTGTAAGTATCAGTCCAAAATTTACCTTAATTTTCAACTTTTTTTAGTTTTCGGACTTTTCCCTTTACTTGTGCTGTAAGACCTTGCCTTGACCAAAACTTGACAATTCTAGGTCAATCGGAAGTACCCTATAGGTTTTGGGTCGAAAACCTATGGTGGTTCCCGTTGACCTAGAATCACAAAATTTGACAAAAACCAAAGTCTTACAGCACATCTGAAAACCGTAAATATGTAGTTTAATAACAAAAAAAGCGATTTTACTATTACAAACTTATTATTTGCGTGCTGTTTCTAGGCATCAAACAGTAAAGTTAAGTTTGTTCTTTAAAAAGTTTGTACGGAACCCTCGGTGCGCGAGTCCGACTCGCTCTTGGCCGGTTTTTTCGTCGGTTAAATAACACTTCCCGACACGGGAATCGAACCCAGCTCCCCACGCTCCAGCAGACACGGTTGCGACCACGAGACCAACAGCAGTCGCTCCATGTAAAGTAACGGTATTCAGCTACATCCGTTTAGACTGGAAGCCGACCCTAACTATGTGGGGAGAAGACCTTATCCTGCGACTCCGTTCGTGTCCGTGTCGTTTCGAATGCCAACAACAACAGTTCCATCTATCGAGTCCAAGAATAGCTAAGAACCATCCAGGTGACCATACGAGTTTCGGTCAAGTCGTTTAGGAGTAGAAGAATTACAAAGTCACGCACACCGGAATAATTACCGAAGGATTAGCCGTGTAGTATCCGGCAGAGTAGAATAAAACCAACCCATTACAGTCACGGGTGTCGTATAAGGCTCGTAATGTCTGAGGCAGAACACCTTGCGCCTCCGTAGACCAGAGAATGGGCAGCAGCGTTTTCTGTTAGTCTTTCATCACTGCGATCTCCAATCCGCCTGCCAAGCGTGGAGATTACGGCAAATTCCTCCCATCATGGGAGAGGCTTATGTCCAGCAGTGGACGTTATGGGCTGTTGTTGTTGTTGTTGCACACCGGATGTTTTAGACAGCAAACTGAACAACTTCTTCCATGGGGCCAACATCTTATTCGCCGAAAAATAATCAGCTATCGCATACAAACTACAATACCGTATATGACCGTAATAATATTGAACGCACTCGTAAAATACGACCTGACCTTTTTGATACACACTGTGTAAGAATACTTTGTGAGATACCAAAACGCAAAAGTGTTGGATAGAGTGATTGACATAATGGAAGGTCTTCATCATCATCATTCGCTTGTATTGTATTGTATAGCGGGCTGGTGTCCGCAACTCCACGTCAAAGCGCTTATTTTGCGTACGGGTGGGAATTTTATTCGATCCACCCTAACTCCTCGAGAAAGGCCAGCAGCGCCTTAGTGTTGCTGACAATCTCGCGGAGAGTACCTGGGTTACCGAAGTACTTTGCCCTGTATGCTGCAACCACTGGGCAGTGCAGAAGCACGTGGGCTGCTGTCTCGTCTTCCTCCATGCAGGCACGACACAGGGGCTGTCTGTGACTCCTAAGACAAAGAGGTGTTTATTAAAACAGCCGTGTCCAGTAATGGCGGCTGTAACTGTGCGCAGCTGCGGTTTGGTCAACCGAAGCGCGCGTTTGGTGAGGCGGCCGTCGATAGTAGGAAGTGCTTGCTTGGCCTGCCTGCACTCACCGTGGTCTAGCCACAGCTTGTGGTGTTTTTCGCTAGTTCGTTTTATTACCAGTGTGCGTAGGTATCCGAAAGGGAGTGGCACGATAGGTTCGGGTCCCACCGCTGCCATGCTCGATCCCCTTCTAGCGAGTTCGTCCGCCGCATCATGATTCTCTTGAACTTATCCCAATTTATTTGTGGTCGGCGCAGGTCTTCTTCCATGCGTCTCTATTACCTACTTTACCCGTCGTCTCTGTAGTTATTATACTTTCTACTGTCGCCCAGTAGATTATATGCGGGAATGTTTATGAAATATTTGAGTAATAATGTCGTTTACTGACTCAGTTGTAAAACAAACCCGTGGTACAGAGTCATTGTTCTTACGCCAAATGTTAAAATATATGCTGTTGAGTTTCCTTAGTGCTCGGCCAGAGTGGAAACGCGGGTGCGGTGCGGGCGCGGTGCGACGAGCTCAAACATATGAACTTCATTTGAGTGTCCATAGTGGGCACGCGGGTGCGGGCTGCGGTGCGGGCTAATTGGCGCGGGCCGCACGCAAATCGCGTGCGGGCAGCTCAAACCATAGCTCGTTCATACAAGTGGCCGCAGTGACGGCGCGGGCGGCAAGTGCGGGCGCCAGGGTTACCAACTCTCAAAAATATTTACCCCTCAAGCTAAGTCAAAATTCCCACAATTACTTGAAAATCCTTTTTTTTATATATCTTAATTCACAACAATAATATATTTAAGTAGCCATAGCAACAATATTTTTTTTAAAGATAGCGCTGTTTTCAATTAAAAACGTGAATTTTTGTTTTACTCCTAGTTGCTCCTAGTTGCGCATCACGGCTCGAACTATGTAGTTTGAGAACCCCGGTGGTCACGCGCGGTTGTCGCTTGCCGCCCACGTACTCACTGCGGCCACTTGTATGAACGAGCTATGCAGCTATGGCGTCTTTGCGTGTTCAAGTTCATATGTTTGAGTATGCCGGCCGCCCCGCGCCCGTTCCGCGCCCGCGTTTTCAGTCTAGCCCAGCACTAAAAGTACCCCTAAAAACAGAACGCCCCTAAAAAAATTACATCCCTCTTATTTACCCCTAAATTTGGAGGGAAAACCCTTATGTTGGTAACCCTGGCGGGAGCGGGGATCTCCGAACCCGCGCCGCTCGCCGCACAGCGCGGCCAGTCTGGCCAGGCAAATCGCGCGCAACGCCGCACCCGCACCGCAACACGCACCGCGCTCCCACTCTGGCCGAGCACTTAGAGAAACAAAAATGTATGTGCTGTGCTTCCCAATGTTTTCCTTATTTTTAACCGACTGCCAAAAAAGGGGAAATGTTTTTTTTTCTGACTATTCATTGTTCGAACTTGGAGATACAAATTAAATAGTAAACATGGTAAATATCCCGTTTTTAGTGTTAATAATTTTGAGCTAGTCCATCTAATAGCAGCGCCTCCACAGCAAGATGTGATCTCTGGTGGGAGCTGCTTAAACCCCCTGACAGCTTCATCGGGCCGTCTGAAAGTGTTCGACCTGGCCCCCAGGGCCGTCTTTACCTAGTGTGCAGAGTGTGCGTTGCACACGGGCGCAGCAGTCCTAGGGGGCGCCGAGCGCCGTGACCTACGGCGGCGCCTTCCCAAAAATGATTTTATCCGTGTACAGTGGGCCTCGTTCGCAGTGAGCTTGGATCGGAAATCATCAAATGACTCCTCCCGATCTGGGCGGAGCAGGAGGGAGTGTCAGACTTTTACTGACTAAACCCCATCCATGTTCCTTCATCGCCCTTTGTGTTCCGGGGCCACGGTATCTCTTTCGAACAGTCCCGCAACCCCGGATGATGTAACATCTATTATACATGTTGACATTGGTAGGTTTTGGCTTGTTAAGGTAAGTAAACAGCAGAACACCCTGTATTCTAAATACAGCCAACAACACATCATGGTATCCAAAACCGACAAATTTCTTCTTCATCTCCAAACAATAGAGTTTATTATCTATTGGGGAAATTTGACAGTTTGTGGTAACTTGTACTTTGTACCCATTCCATTTTGACCGCGCGCTTACTAGGGGGCGCTAGGGTAATGTTTGCACACGGGTGCTACATGGGCTAGACGCCTCTGCCTGGGTACGCTTTGCCATTGCAAAGACAATCTGTACAGATGAGGGTTCATAGGCTCAGATCTCAAGTGTGTATGCGGCGTGTCTCCACAGACAATAGGCCACCTTTTGCGCTGCGTGTCCTGACACCTGCGCACTTGATGATCTTATGACTGCATCAGCGAGTGGAGTTCGCATAGCTGAAGTTTTGCCAACGACACGCTAAGAATAAGTAATAATGATAGTATTAGAGATTTTTTAAATTTACGCGCGCTCGATTGTATGTAATAATAGTAGGCGATATCCAAATGATTGTCCTTATAATTGCACACCTTTTAGTAGAATAACAGACGGAATTCAACGTAGATTTAAGTTTTTTCGATATTGGCGGAGTTAAAGTGGTATAGCTAATAATAGCTATAGACAATATGGGCATGTGATGAAGATGGATGAAACGCATGTGACTTATAGAGTGATGAATGGAGAGGGAGAGGAATGATATGGAAGAGAAAGGAGTAATGATCAGGCTGATGGGTCACCAAGTAATATATTAGTAGGGCAGGCTGGCTGGAGGCTGTAATGGTGTGGTTCGTGTTGCAGAAGGTGCGGGCGCTCGCATAGCGCGGTGATGGCGGTGGCGGGCGCCCCATGAGCCGGCTGCTGTGCTGTCTGTGTGCGCGCCGAGCCGACATGGGCGCCGCGCTCTCGCATCCTCAGGTACTACCTTAGTGCGTATACACGTAGAACGGTGGACGTCGCCGACAAGTTCCGACCTGCTTACGCCGTCAGAAATTGTCAGTCCTTATCGGCGCTTATCTGCGCTGGGTCGGCCCAAAGTATAGAGACTGCTGGTGCCGATAAGCACTGGCAGGTCGGCGCTGACAGCCACCGTTCTACATGTATACGTCCTTACTGTCAAACTGTACGTGCTGTTGGCTATCTAACCAACTCTTCAGCTATCGCTACATGTGGACCGCTGACCTGAGTCCGCTAGCTGCGAATGGCACAGGACCAGAGTACCAGGCGTTGTGGCAATGCTTGTGAGAGGCCTTTGTCCAGCAAGAGTCGAGAAGTCTATCACAACTTGCGTGTATATATGTATACTTATTGAACGTCTTCTAATCGTGCTGTCGTTCCCGACAGGAGGGCGAGGCGTGCGACGGCGCCGGCGTGGCGGCCGCGCCTCCCACCATGGCAGATGTCATACGGTGAGTGTCATACCAGTAGCGGTGGCGTGTCTTCATACAAGCCTAAAACATTGGCTTGAACTCATCTTAACTTTTCATTATTTAAACGTCATTTTCACTGTACCAAAAAGTAAGTCGATTCGGACATTAAGTATTGTAACCATCGTCATTCTTCTACATTATAATAAATCAGACTTATAAATGGTGTAAAAATACCTACCCATAAGCAACCCGGAAGGCACTTTATTCTCCCTGTCATTCCCAACAATTTTTTTTTGCACTGTGTAGCATACCTGGGAACCTAGTTACGGAGATATTGGGGGTCAAAGATCCAAATGTTTCCCCAGGTTTTTTAGGGTTCCGTAGTCCTGACAAGGAATCCTTATACTTTCGTCATGTCCGTCTGCCTGTCCGGAAAACCATAATAAATTATCATAGGTTTCACAACGCTGCCGCTAGATGGCGCTGTACCAACGGGTTCGTTCTACACACATCAACACGGTCTAGGGATATTTTTAAAAAAGCGAATTACTATCAATGTGTTAATTATTTATATGACATGTATATATTTAAAAGATACGTTATTTAATATTCTACCATTTTTTAATAATGGTTAAGGTATAGATTAAAATTTCAGGATTTTATGGAAAAAAAATGAAGCATAGACGGAAACCGTATATGAATGAACTTTTAATTTGTGAGTAAAAACTGAAAAAAAAATAGAAAAATAATTTAATTTGTGTTTATAAACTTGAAGTTAGTAGTCTGAGAAAGCGCCCATGATGTTCATAACACATCGGCAACGATTCGGCATGCTCAGAACAAGGTTGTCAATGTCTTGCTGCGGAATATTGTCCCATGTCCTTCTGAGGTGCGCAAAAAGTTGATCTTCTGTAGCCAGATTTTCAGGAACTTCCTTCAGAGCTCTTCTTTGCAGCATATCCCACGCATGCTCAATGGGATTTAGATCTGGCGATTGAGCAGGCCAGTCTAAGGCCCTAACATTATGTGTATGTAACCAAGCTGCTACCGTTCTCGCCGTGTGTGCCCGGGCATTGTCGTGCATGAGCAGGAAATCTTGCCCCATTTGTGTTCTGTGGGGCAAGATATCGGGCCCCAGCACCTGTTGGACGTATCGTTCTGCCGTCATATTGCCCCGCACCCAAACGAGATCCGTCCGTCCTCCAAGACGAATTCCTGCCCAAACCATAATTGTTCCTCCTTGGTATGGGTGAACTTCCTGAGGGTTCTGGAGACGGCTCCATCGTCCAGGAACTCGCCAAACACGCGTCCTTCGTGAATCTGGATGGAAGCCGAACCTGGATTCATCCGTGAACAGCACATTGGACCATTGGTCACGGCCCCAGTCCACGTGGTTCCGAACCCATTCTAATCGTCGTCCACGATTGCCTCTCCGTAAAGGTGGGACCCGGAGTGGTCTACGAGAGCGTAGATTGCTTTCATGCAGTCGCTTTCTTACAGTTTGGTCACTCACAAGCACTTGGTGTTCCACTCGCAGCCTTTGGACCAATTGAGTCGCCGTTGCATTTGGTTGTGCTCGCGCAGTAATTTGCAAAAATCGGTCTTGTCTGGGGGTAGTGATGCGACTTGGCCCCCGGTGCCTCTCCGCTACTTCACCTGTGGCACGACAGCGTGTCCACAATCTTGAAATTACATTTTGATGGGTTCCTATGGCCTCAGCAACATTACGCTGAACAGATCCAGCTTCCAGCATTCCCACAGCTCGTAAAATCTCCGCCCTCGTCAAATGTCGGCGTTGCATGGCTACAATACCTCAATTTTAACTTTATCTTTCGTTTAAAAATGAAAAAAAAACTGTAACTAAACGTAATTCGTATTGTTTTCTAAATTTCGCACAAATGAAAATTCCCTCTCCTATACATCAAGACATTTTTATGCCACCGAAACAAAAGAATTTTCAAAAATTTGAATTTGGAATTAGTCTGAGATAAATTACAAACAAATCGGTGTATAAAAGATTCCAATGCGGCCAGTACTTTTCGAGTTATTTAATTGAGTATGAAATATCCCTAGACCGTGTTGATGTGTGTATATTGTTATAACGGGCTACTACGGAACCCTACACAGTGCGTGGCCCGACACGCCTTGGCCGGTTTTTTATACTTATTTTTAAGGTGAATGCTCCAGGGTAGCCCACGAAATTCAAATTTTCTTACGTTTTTTGCAAATTGCAGGCCAGTGCTAGATTGTATGTTGATTAAAATTATATTCGCGGCTGTAAGATGTATGTAGTTACAGAATTATATTCATCAAAATCATCAATACAACCCTCCAAGTTCATAAAGGTGGAAAAATGACTTTTTCAGGGACAAAGTAATTTCTGCACCTTACAGCCGCGAATAAGATTCTACTCGACATACAACTTAGCACTGGCTAGCAAATTGTAAAAATCCTAAGAAAATTTGAATTTCGCGTGCTATCCTGGAGCCATAAGGTAATGACTTTAATGGGGGCTATCGCGCATGAATTCATGAATTCGTCGCTAGAGGCGTTCGTGTAGACTAAGGTCTTCCGAAATGTCAGATGTCATACAGTGTTACATCAATACGTGATAAAAACGCGCGTTGCGTGCGTTTTTATCACGTATTGACGACTGAGCCATTCCTGATTAATTATGACTTGAAGATTTTAAGTAGCAACTTAGGATCTTATTTATTAGTACTTGGAGGTAGAATGATTTTTAAATGTTTCATGCTTGCTAATTTTAGGAAGAATATTGTAAATATGTATCTGAAGTTTACACTATGTTGTTATACGTAATAAAATAAACTTTTGATGATGTTATTGGTACTTTAAAGTATAAAATAAAATTATTGACAAGATCTTACTCGACAGTGACGCCATCTGGTGAGCTCAAAAACAATAGCCCCCATTGCCTCCTAATATAGCTCAGTATCTGATGTTGCCTCTCGCTCCGTTACAGAGAAAGGAAGAAGAAGGCGGCGGGCTCCGGGCTGGGCACGCTGCGGCGCCGCATAGCGCTCGTGCGGCGCCCGCGCGACTCGCGTCCAGACAGAGGTACGTAGTCAGAGGTCACACACCCAGGAATGGGACCCTACACCTTGCGATAGTTACGATGGAAGCGCCATGAGAATGCTAAGGGGATGTGTGGTGATTCCTCATACCCAGGGGTATCCGAAAATACCCCAAGGATCTTTAGCGATGCTTGATAGTTTTAGAGTAAAGTTTTCTTGAAAACTATGTCGGAACCGCTTTAGCGTAAAATTTAAATTTTAAAATTAAATCTTTAGTTTTTACTACATGGCTCTGGATGGTACCTATGTCTTTTACTGACACGGGACCTTTAGTCTGCTGTATGTTTCTTGAACGACAAGCTAGTCGTATGCGCGCCGCCTCTTCCTTATGAGGTGAAACAAGTGCCTTTAATTTAAGGGTTATATATCCCTCAAATGGCTTAGCATGATCCTCCGTTACGCCTAAAATACTGCAGCATTAATTTTGAAATAAATATATGGTAAAGTTGAGGATTAATGTTTAGTACTATGTGTGACGAAAATACGATTCCATAAACTTTTCTGGATAGAAAAATATTCCAAAGTTACCTCCAAATCGAATCATAAACCGCTGGTATTCAAAAAGTACTTCAAGTTAGATCATGAAACTTTGCATACTAACTGAACTAACTATAAAGCAGGTCTTATGTGTTTTATTTTTTTAGTCCAATCAATAGATTTATTGTAAATCGCAAAAAGTTTCTTTCTTCTTTCTTGTAGTGCAAGCTGATTAGAACTTTATTCTAACAGTATTTCAAACGAAGTTTGAACCACCACAAATAGAGTTGCTAATTTTAGGGTTAGAAGGGCCTTAAGGTGAAAGCGCCAGAGTAACCCGCGAAATTCAAAGGGAAATGCCCATTTGACGAAGAGGTTTTGACCCCATGAAAGAAACCAACTACAGATATTAAGGTTGACATTAGAGATGAAGAAACAAACACTATTTTTAACCGACTTCAAAAAAGGCGGAGGTTATATGTTCGTGTGTATGTATTTTTTTTTTTTTTTTTATGTATGTTACCTGATTTCTCTCCCATTTGTGGACCGATTATCAATCAAAGGTCAAGTTTCAGAAGTCGGTGACAAAAACACTAAATCAATTAAACAAGGTCACCGACTTCTGAAGCTTGACCTTTGATTGATTTGGTGTTTTTCTCACCGGCTTCTGAAGCTAAAGTTATTTTTCACTTTTTTGTGGTTTTGTTTTAGTGTTTTTTTTTTGTTTTTCTTTTAGTGTATTTTTTTGTCCTTTTCTTTTTGTGTTTTTTTTGTTTGTTGTTTTTTTTGAAGTCGGTTTTATTTTGTACATAGAACTCGGTTGGACATTTTTTTTTCTTTAGGATTAATAACGACCGGAAGTGATAGATGGGGCAAACGATTGAGTTTCTCAATTAATTCGGCTTTTAATTCCGGAGGTTTCATTGCAAATAAGTAGTTAAAAAATGGGTATCTTTTTTGTACTTAAAACATTGGTGGGCAAAACGTGGCCAATAATGGGCGTTTCCCTTTATGATTCGCGGCCGCAATATGTATGTATTTACAAAATTATAATCATTACAACCATCAATATAACCCCCTCCAGCAGGCCTATTACGTATCACTAATATGTTCCTAATTAGATTTTTCTGCGTACCACTTCAAAAAAGACCTCAAACCTGCGTACCCCTTATTGTACCAACGATAAATAAAAAAATAAGTCAGTGTTGTTGTGTCTCTTATGTCCCCAGCCGTGCCCGATCGGGCACGGTGCATTGTTATTTTAATTGTGTCTGTAATTGTGGGTATCGAAGTGCTACATAACATTTATTATCATTACAGTACAATAGTGAAAATTAGAATAATATGATGTAATGGCGAAGACGCTAATGTGACAAATGTGCACGTTTGTCTGAAATTGTTGTTTTTAGTGATAGCCGCGCGTATCATATAACATTTATGAAATGATATAATGTAGTGACATTACCCAGGGTGCGAGCACGCCCGCTTCATCCGCTCCGTGGTGAGCTCGTGGCGCCTGGCGGAGGTGTTCCTGCTGTGCGAGCAGCTGGAGGCCGGCGCCGCGCTGCGCGACCTGGTCACGCAGGCCGAGCTGGCGCGCGAGCCCGCCGGGGCGCTGCACGCCGACCTGGCGCAGGCCTACAAGGACAGGTACATGATACAGACTGTACATCCGCTCCGTGGTGAGCTCGTGGCGCCTGGCGGAGGTGTTCCTGCTGTGCGAGCAGCTGGAGGCCGGCGCCGCGCTGCGCGACCTGGTCACGCAGGCCGAGCTGGCGCGCGAGCCCGCCGGGGCGCTGCACGCCGACCTGGCGCAGGCCTACAAGGACAGGTACATGATACAGACTGTACATCCGCTCCGTGGTGAGCTCGTGGCGCCTGGCGGAGGTGTTCCTGCTGTGCGAGCAGCTGGAGGCCGGCGCCGCGCTGCGCGACCTGGTCACGCAGGCCGAGCTGGCGCGCGAGCCCGCCGGGGCGCTGCACGCCGACCTGGCGCAGGCCTACAAGGACAGGTACATGATACAGACTGTACATCCGCTCCGTGGTGAGCTCGTGGCGCCTGGCGGAGGTGTTCCTGCTGTGCGAGCAGCTGGAGGCCGGCGCCGCGCTGCGCGACCTGGTCACGCAGGCCGAGCTGGCGCGCGAGCCCGCCGGGGCGCTGCACGCCGACCTGGCGCAGGCCTACAAGGACAGGTACATGATACAGACTGTACGTGCGTGTGCACCTGATACAGAGCTAGAGAGTGCTATTTGTTCAGTATACATACCTCTGCCCGGACGGCTTTCAGTCTAGCCGGATGCAGCTGAATACCAGTATTTTATACGGAGCGACTGCCCCTTGGTAAGACTGGTTGTCTGACTTTCGGGCCACTGACTACTTAACAATTGTCAAAGATTTAGAATTGACCGCCGGGCAACATTGCCTTTCCGAGGCACAGAGGACAATCGGTAAGTAATGGGTGGTAGAATCCTCGCACGAAACCTAGGCAGCCTTAACCTGAAGGTCGATCCTTGGCCCGCAGATGGTGGTGTGACGTGGAGCTGGTGGGCTCGGGCTGGTCGCTGGCAGCACACCGCGCCATCCTGTGCGCGCGCTGCAGCTACTTCCGCGACCTGCTACAGCGGTATCCGCCGTGAGTCATTTGTGCTACTGTTCATAACTTTAAAGTTTCGCTAAGTAATGTGAATTTTATCTAATCTATCTGGCGTCCTGAAATACAGGCTTTCGTCTAGCTTAGGCACCAGTCTCCCACTCTAACTATGTACTGTGGCGAGAAATAAATCTTTATTATATCTATCTTATCTTAATCTGTAAAGGCTTGGAAGATTTTCGTATGACTGACCGGCCTAAATACCGCCATTTTAATTTATTTATTTCAAAGTCGTGGCCACGCTTAAAACCTGTATTGATCGATAGTTGGAATCAAAGTTAAAGACCATTCACCGATGACTTCTTCAGCACAACGATAGCTCATATCTCGAAAACGTGACACTTGAGAACATTTTGCTTTAGACAAAATTGGTTTGTATTGATACCAGCTCGATTAATATAGGTTTTATGCGTGGCCGCAACTGAAAAAACAAAAATTAAAATGGCGGAAGTTAGGCCGGCCATTAAATTCAAACCCCTTTCTCCAACATAGAAATTTTTCATCAATAATAGGCGAGACGACAAAAAAAACTAAATAGTCCGTCAGATAGATTTCCAAAAAATATTGGACACATATTTTTTCTTTTGTTACGTAAACCAAAATTGACGAAGATATGACGCTTTTATAATTCTCAATACGTCACGCCTAGGTATAATGTTTAGCTAGTTCTGACGTCACGAGCCCTCGCTCCCGAGTTTTGATGCGTTTTATCTTTGTCAATATGCATTGATTTACAAAAACCAAAAATTAGTGTCCATTTTCCAATACTCTAACTGACGAATCTAACTCATGGCTAGTAAAAAAAAGACCATCTGTTTCCTACAATACTGCTATACCTACACGGTCAAAATGTATGGAACATCTGTTTCCTACAATACTGCTATACCTACACCACATGAGTAAGAAAACGGAACAGAGTATAAGCTTCATACAACCGCGCGAATTGGTTGCACTACTACAAGCACGCGGGGCATGTGTGCGTTACCACTGGCCGCTTGTCGCGTACGCGGCGAGACTGGAAAAAACCGGTTTACGCTGTCACAGCCAGTTGAGAATCTCAGGGTTGTCAGGGCAACACACGTTGTTTGTTTTGTGACAAGTTTGAATATTTTAATATAAACACGTGGTATTTATTAATAATGGCTGTTTATTGTACTGTGTATATGAATAATACTAGAAAAAATAAAAATATATCATACTTTAACTATCCCAAGGAGTACAATAGGTATGTAAATATTTGATTAATACTTTTTCAAGTAAGGATCTTTATTTTATTAAATGATTCTTTTTTTAATAAGAAATGATAAATGATAAATGATGTTTATTTTGCAAGTAGGTTTTTACAAACACTTTTACACGTCATTTTTTAAAACTAGATGGGGCCGGTGTTTCGTACCTGACTACTCTGAGAAGAAACAGCCGAAACAAACTCAGAGGTCATAGTCTCTTTTAAAGTCCAGACAATCTGGCTCAATTCACATGAGGACTATGCAGATTATTGTCTGATATGGTCTTTTGAAGAAAGAACCATACAGTTTTGAGTGGACCTGTCCAGTCAGTGCAAGCATTTGTCAGTTAACGTGTAGCTCAACTTATAATATAACCCAAGGAGCTCAACGAAACGACGAACAATACCAAAGAAAGGACATTTGGGTAGGTCGCTTAGAGTACTCAAACTGTCAGACAGTTGTGGGAAAAAATAAACAAAAAATATAAATGTGACCCACATGGTCCCCACATTCACAATAATCATATAAAATTCATAACAAGTTCTATTCAAAAATAATATAAATAAAAATCACAAAAATCATTAAAAGGTACAATGATGATAAAAAAAAACTAAAATACTTAACAAAATAAGTATTCATGTCAAATCAGTAAATGTCAAATAAAAAAATAATAAAATACATGTCAAAACATTACATGTCAGAGTGTATAAAAAATAATAAAATACATGTCAAAACATTAAATGTCAGAGTGTATAAAAAAAGGAAAAGAAAAAATAAAAAAAGGAAAAGAAAGGAATAAATAATAAACAAGCGAAGTCCGAAGCTTCGACATTCACAGAGCAAATTTCATTGGAGCAGCTTAATCCCAAGCCTTTTTATCTTCGAGATAGTGATTAACATGATAGTAGGCTTTCAGGCACAGCTTCCGTTTTATAAACGATTTGAATTTATTTAGGCTTAGTGCTTGAATTTGGCTCGGAAATTTATTGTAAAAACGTATACATTGGCATCTGAACGTACCCCCTATTTTTTTGAGCCTCGTTGCAGGAACAACAAATTTGTGTTTGTTCCTCGTATTTATGTTGTGGATATCACTGTATTTTTTAAACAAATTAATATTTTTGTGGGCGTACAAAAGGTTTTCATAAATAAACTGAGAAGGGACAGTAAGAACATTAATCTCTTTAAATTTTTCTCTGAGGGAGTATCTGGGACTTAATTTATAAATTGAACGAATTGCCCTTTTTTGCAAAACAAATATTGTCTGAATATCGGCGGCATTGCCCCACAAGAGAATACCGTACGACATCACGCTATGGAAATAACTAAAGTAAACTAAACGGGCTGTCTCTAAATCAGTTAACTCACGAATCCTTCTAACGGCGTATGCTGCAGAGCTAAGTTTTTTTGACAATTTGTCTATATGCGGGCCCCACTGAAGCTTGGCATCCAAAGTTATGCCTAGGAACACTGTGCTATCTTCCGGTTTCAACTCTTCATCCTTAATTAGTACAGTAGTTTCCACTTGTCTTACATGGGGTATCGTAAATTTAATACATTTAGTTTTTTTCTCATTTAGGAGTAGGTTATTAACATTAAACCAATTAACGACTTTTGCCAGGGCGCTATTAACATCATCTGTAACTAACTGCTGACGTTTGAGTTTAAATAAAAGAGAAGTGTCGTCTGCAAACAATAGGTTATACACACATTATTATTGGTCAACAGGACCTTATGAAATACACATTATAATGGCTTGAATACCATGATTATTATCTTGCTTCTAAATACACAAAGTTTTACACACTACGCACATGTAATACTATGTCATGATTATCCTTTATGAGGTGAGGCAAGTCATTTATGTAAATAAGAAACAAAAATGGACCAAGAATTGAGCCCTGTGGTACCCCCATTCTTACTACGGATCCGGGAGATCTCTTCCCGTTAACATCAACTCTCTGAATCCTATTACTCAAATATGAAATAAGAAGATCCAGAGAGGCGTTACGGATTCCGTAATGGTGTAGTTTCCTGATTAATGTTTCATGAAGAACACAATCGAAAGCTTTAGATAAATCGCAAAAAATGCCCAAAGCATCGCATTTGTCCTCCCAGGCATTATAAATGTGTCCTAAAAGTTCAACACCGGCATCAGTAGTTGAACGACCCCTTGTGAAACCGAACTGTTTTTCATGCAATAACTTATGTTTATTGAAAAAACTTTGCATTTGTGCCAAAATTAATTTTTCAAAAATTATACTAAAGGTGGGTAGTACTGAAATGGGTCTATAATTAGTGGGGTCTGATGTACTACCCGATTTAAACAATGGTATTATTTTACTATATTTCATTAGATCAGGAAACTCACCACGGTCAATACAATCGTTAAATATTACAGCTAATGAAGGAGCTACAATGTTTATAATGGATTTAGCAACGTCTACAGAATGACCCCATAGATCAGCGGTCTTTTTAACATTTATGGTGTGAAAAGTTTTAATTATATCTTTACAGGTGACATATTGAAAATTAAATTCGGATTCACAGACTGAAACGTTTTCCCTTAGTAAAGACTCGGCAGCAGTAGGTGACGAGTTTAGCGATTTAGTAGTCGATACGGGAATATCCGCAAAGAAATTTTCAAAGGCTGTGGCAACTTGAGTATCTGAATTTAAAATATTATCGCCAATAGCAAGGCTGTAGTCACTATTTCGGTTGCAAGACCTTCCCGTTTCGCTATTAATAATGTTCCATGTCATTTTAACCACATTACTACTATTTTTAATTTTTGAACTCAAGTAACGTGACTTTGCTATAAAACAAACTTTTTTAAATAATTTTGAATAATTCTTAACATACAAATTAAATTCTACAGTTTTTACATAAGTTCGCTCTTCATACAGCTCATAAAGTCGTTTTCGACTCTTATGAATACCAATGGTGGCCCAGTCGTTGAAAGAAGCGTTACTATTTACAGATATTGTCTTAGGGACAAATGTGTTTTCAAATTGTGTGCAATACATACCGAAAAAATCGTTATATTGTGGATTTGGATCATCATTATCTGACAAAAGTGGTAGTTTGGATAAAAGTTTAGTTTTAAAAGTTTCCAGGCGATTTTTACTTTTTGGATTAACGATGATATCCTTTTTAGTTACTTTCTTGCTTACATTTGGAACTGTGATCAATTGCCCACAATGATCTGAATCTATTAAGTTAATAATTGCTTTTTGGGTGGGTATAATATCAGTGTAAATATTATCTAGGCAAGTAGCACTAGTTGGGGTTATTCTGGTGGGCTCGAGAAATTTGTTTTCAAGATTGTATGACTGAAAGAGGCTTATAATTTTAGTACTTAACCCAGAATTTTCTAACAAATTAATATTGAAATCACCACAAATGATTATTGACTTCTTAGAACTACAGATTTTATGCAACACTTCATCCATTACCTTTTCAAAACAATCATACAACCCTGCAGGAGGTCTATACACACTTAATATAATAAACTGCTCCAATTCTATACAGGCTATTTCAACTGTTCGCTCAACAGATAGGCTGACAATATCCTTGCGGTCTTTAAATTTAAGATGATTATTTACTAAGATTAATGCGCCGCCATGTATAGCATTTACCCTGCTGAATGAACTACCAACCTGGTGATTACTGAAATTGAAAATTAATTGATGACATTTGAGCCAATGCTCCGTTATACAAAGAATATCTATATTGTTACAATTCAGGAAAAGTTCTACTTCTTATCGGCACTTTTTTCACTTATCCGGCTCGTATGGACCAGCTGTTATGGGTGGACTGTATTTTTATTTATTGTTCCCTTCTTCGATAGCTCAGGTGGCTATGGGATTTCCTTTTCAATTAAAACTCTTCGATGGTTTAACACTGTTTAATTACTTCGTCTATATTTTAGAGCGGGCACGTTATTCTAACATAAACTGATTTACACAAGTACACAATAATCACAAAGAATATAGTCAGAACATAATAATCACAAGAACATAATATACTTAGGGCACGTGGGACTCACAATAAACACTTAAAACTAGATACTTGTAAATAGAACACTGTAAAAATATAAAACTGTATCGACTGACTTTAGTCGCCTATCTTTATATCAAAACATCATGTCGCAAGTAGTGGCGGGGCCTCGTTGTACTCAACCCTTTTGGCTAATCGTTCCCTCTATAATGGACTTTCCCATCTTTCTGCGGGTCGGTCAAGTTTCGACCTGTCGGAGGCTCCGCCTACAACACGCGAAATGATGATTTGTTACCTTATATGGTAACGTTTTTGGTTTGTCATGAAATCAAAACATCATGTCGCAAGTAGTGGCGGGGCCTCGTTGTACTCAACCCTTTTGGCTAATCGTTCCCTCTATAATGGACTTTCCCATCTTTCTGCGGGTCGGTCAAGTTTCGACCTGTCGGAGGCTCCGCCTACAACACGCGAAATGATGATTTGTTACCTTATATGGTAACGTTTTTGGTTTGTCATGAAACCGTCAGTTTCGCTACCATATAAGGCAATCGTATGTCATGATATGTGGTTCTAATAAAGTCTACACCTTTTTCCCGCCTTGTGCGGGCCTGTCTTTTACTTTATTAATCCTTATCTTAGCTAATTATCACCTAGTGATACAATGGAGCTCGGCGTCTGTTACAACGTGTATCAAACGACGTTTTTCAATACACTTTTGAAGAAATAAAAAACGAAAAATATTTTTGTCACAAAGAAACTATGATTTTAATTTTCTTTTTTTTCGCGCTTTGCTTTCGCCAAGTTGAAGGAGAGGCAAAGGTATGAAGCCCAACAGCCTAATATAAAAAAATAGATTTATTTTATATTTTTGAATTCAGAACACAAATAAATGTTAATTTGTGTATAAAAGTAACTATTAGTTTTTAATAATCATGTTTATCTGTGTTCTATTTCTGTTATTCTATTTATAAACACAATTTGAATATTCAAAAAATATTAATGCCGTAAAGACGCACAGTGCTTTGCCGCAATTAAAAAAAAGAACATTCATCTACGACTATAGGCATTAAACCAATTTGGACTAAGTATAGGTATAGTTATCTGTGGCAATTTTAATTGAAATACATTGCATGTTGTACCTAATCGTAGTGCGTTATGGACCAGTTTTCGAGGAAGTGTATTGAAAAGTAATATTTTTTCCTTATTTATAGTATTTTTATGCACACAATAAAAAAAAAATGTTTGACGTTTATCGTGACAGTTATGACAGGTTGTAGATATGACGTTTACCTAATCTAGAAATTGTCAAACCCACAAAATGTCATTTTGAATTATTCGTTCAGAAGTAGTACATTTCAGAAAATTAAAACAAATAAGTTTTTTTTGCATTAATACTTACATCGTTCTTATTTCTCGCCACTAGTCGGTTTGTCTTTAAATTAATTTCACAAATGTTTTGGTTAATTTATCTTCACTTATTGTGACAACCTTACCAAAATAGGTAACAATTATGCACGTTCTTAAGAAGCTTATACTCTGTTCCGTTTTCTTACTCATGTGCCTACACGGTCAAAATGTATGGAACAGGTGTTTTTCTTTGGGGCGCTGCCGCTATCCGCTGTACTTCGACCTCCGATTTAAAAGTATCGGAGCCAAGTCGGAAATGGAGGTGGAATATCAATCGGAAGTGTCGATTTATTGGAGTCGGAGTCGAAGCTCTGTAACATCCCTACTCCTGTTCCAGTTCGTGCTGCCGCGTGCCGCTGGAGGGCGCGGGCGCGTCGCTGTCGCGCGACGAGCTGGAGGCGTGCGTGCTGGCGCTGTACGCCGGCACCTCCGTCTGCTCGCTCGGCACGCTCTGCGCCGTGTGTGCCAGTGAGTACTGTAGGTTCCAGGTCGTGCTGCCGCGTGCAGCTGGAGGCGTGCGTGCTGGCGCTGTACGCCGGCACCTCCGTCTGCTCGCTCGGCACGCTCTGCGCCGTGTGTGCCAGTGAGTACTGTAGGTTCCAGGTCGTGCTGCCGCGTGCAGCTGGAGGCGTGCGTGCTGGCGCTGTACGCCGGCACCTCCGTCTGCTCGCTCGGCACGCTCTGCGCCGTGTGTGCCAGTGAGTACTGTAGGTTCCAGGTCGTGCTGCCGCGTGCAGCTGGAGGCGTGCGTGCTGGCGCTGTACGCCGGCACCTCCGTCTGCTCGCTCGGCACGCTCTGCGCCGTGTGTGCCAGTGAGTACTGTAGGTTCCAGGTCGTGCTGCCGCGTGCAGCTGGAGGCGTGCGTGCTGGCGCTGTACGCCGGCACCTCCGTCTGCTCGCTCGGCACGCTCTGCGCCGTGTGTGCCAGTGAGTACTGTAGGTTCCAGGTCGTGCTGCCGCGTGCAGCTGGAGGCGTGCGTGCTGGCGCTGTACGCCGGCACCTCCGTCTGCTCGCTCGGCACGCTCTGCGCCGTGTGTGCCAGTGAGTACTGTAGGTTCCAGGTCGTGCTGCCGCGTGCAGCTGGAGGCGTGCGTGCTGGCGCTGTACGCCGGCACCTCCGTCTGCTCGCTCGGCACGCTCTGCGCCGTGTGTGCCAGTGAGTACTGTAGGTTCCAGGTCGTGCTGCCGCGTGCAGCTGGAGGCGTGCGTGCTGGCGCTGTACGCCGGCACCTCCGTCTGCTCGCTCGGCACGCTCTGCGCCGTGTGTGCCAGTGAGTACTGTAGGTTCCAGGTCGTGCTGCCGCGTGCAGCTGGAGGCGTGCGTGCTGGCGCTGTACGCCGGCACCTCCGTCTGCTCGCTCGGCACGCTCTGCGCCGTGTGTGCCAGTGAGTACTGTAGGTTCCAGGTCGTACTAACAATGATGTTTGTGTCTTTACAGAGTGGGACCGCGGAGTGAACGCCGACGGGGACCTGGACATCATCAACGTGGACAATAATGGCAGTGAGTGCCCGAATTATATCGGTTGTGTTTTTAATATTTGTAAATGCCATCTTGGTTTTTAGGGTTCCGTACCAAAAGGGTAAAAACGTGACCCTATTACTAAGACTCCATTGTCCGTCTGTCTCATAGATAATAACAGTGTATTATCTATGACACAGACGGATAGATGGTCTTCTCCCTTTGGAAGTCGGTTAAAAAGACATTCGCCCTCTAAAGTGTGTATCGTGTGTTCTCGGTCGTAGTGTAGTGTGTGTGTGTGTGCAGCGTGCCGCAGCAGTGCGACGTGCGGCTGCGGGCGCGCGCGGCTGGACGCGGCGGGGCTGCGGCGCCTGGCCGCGCTGCTCGGCTTCTCGCTGGACTCGCTGCACCACGACATGCGCTACCTGCTGGACTCCGGTGAGCGACATCTCTCATCATTTCTTTCTAACTCATTTTCAGCATCATCGTCCTCTCAAACCATCAAAATTACACCCCTTAGGGGCCAGACGACAGACTTTTTGTGGGACCAGCGGTGGCCCATGGTGGCGGCCCCGACTTACGAACAGTAAGTCGTGGATTCGAACCCAGGCAGGCGCATTACTTTGTGTAATTTATTTCATCACCACTGCTCTCAAAACGGTGAAGGAAAACATCGTGAGGAAACCGACATGTCCTAGAACCAAAAAATTCGAAGACATGTGACATCTACCAATCCGCACTGGGCCCGCGTGGTGGATTATAGCCCATTCCCTCTCATTGAGAGGAGGCCTGAGTCCCAGCAGTGGGAACATTAATAGGCTGATGATGATGAGTGTGTTTGACTACTTTTTTTTGTCCATTATAAAGATCTACTGATGGTAAGTCGCACACAAAAAGTCTGTCGTCTGCGCTGCCCCTGGTTATGTTTTGTTAACTGATTTTTGGCATCATCAACATGGATGAAATAAGAAATGAGTATATAAGAGGAAGTCTGACAATGGCGCCGGTGACTGAGAAGTTGTGTGGTAATCGGTTGTCGTGGTATGAGCATGTGATGCGGAGGGATGAGGAAAATGTCGTGAGGAAAGTTCTGAGTCTGAATGTGGATGGGTATAAGAGTAGAGGAAGACCAAGGAAACAATGGATGGACTGTGTGAAGGATGATATGGCACGAAATTTCATCTCATCATACACCAATCTACATCTACACTAATATTAAAGAGGAACGATTTGTATTTTTTGTGTGTGTGTGTGTGTATGTTTGTAAAGAATAAACTCTAAAACTACACAACCGATCTAAAAAATTCTTTCACCATTATAAAGCCACGTCTTTACTGAGTAACATAGGCTATATTTTATCCCCGTACTCTCACGGGGACGGGAACTACGCGCGGGTGAAACCGCGTGACGTCTGCTAGTGTATGATAAGATAACGAGTAATAGACGTATGAAAGACTAGTGGACGTCATGCGGTTTCACTCGCATAGTTCCCGTTCCCGTGGGATTACGGGGATGAAATATAGCTTATGTTGCTCAGGATGAATGTAGCTTTCTAATGGTGAAAGAATTTTTGAAATCGGCGCACCCTTTATTTCCTAAGTCAAATTTGGTTGTTAGATTGAGCGTTCCATAATGTTGTGGGTTGGTGTGGCAGGTGAGATGGCGGACGCGCGGCTGGTGTTCCGGCTGGAGGGCGGCTGCGGGCTGGCCTACGGGTTCCGCACGGCGCTGGAGCTGCCCTGCCACCGCCTGGTGCTGGCCGCGCGCTCGCGCTTCTTCAGGTGACACTCTACACGACATCTCTCACTGTCTAACTAATGTTCCGGCTGCGGGCTGGCCTACGGGTTCCGCACGGCGCTGGAGCTGCCCTGCCACCGCCTGGTGCTGGCCGCGCGCTCGCGCTTCTTCAGGTGACACTCTACACGACATCTCTCACTGTCTAACTAATGTTCCGGCTGCGGGCTGGCCTACGGGTTCCGCACGGCGCTGGAGCTGCCCTGCCACCGCCTGGTGCTGGCCGCGCGCTCGCGCTTCTTCAGGTGACACTCTACACGACATCTCTCACTGTCTAACTAATGTTCCGGCTGCGGGCTGGCCTACGGGTTCCGCACGGCGCTGGAGCTGCCCTGCCACCGCCTGGTGCTGGCCGCGCGCTCGCGCTTCTTCAGGTGACACTCTACACGACATCTCTCACTGTCTAACTAATCTACTTGATCAATGAATTTAAGTAGACTTGAATAATTTATATAATTTAGATGTGTTGTAGAATGATTAATTTACAAGAAAATAGTAAAAAATACAATTTATGATTATAAAAAGACTTGTTCGACGCCTAACCATGGCAAGCTCTGGTCTGTCGATGTCCGCGATCCGCGGAGCCAAACTAACAATACTCTTGCCTTATTTGTACTTATCTAGCGCTGGTGATGATGTCCTGTCTGGGGGTCACGTCGTTTCTGTGTATGTATGTAGGTGTCTTTGTTTGTGTAATGAGTGGGAAGTTTGGTGTCAAGTTTGACGATATTCCCAAAGGACGCTGGTCCGTACAGCGTGTAATAGCTCGGAACGCACCACAACAATTGTCCAAGATGATCACAAAATGGCTCCGGGCCTGAACTAAATGGTTTACACTTCTCACCAATGTCTTTATATGAAATATGCAGTTCCACGCGCGGGGTGGCTCACATAACCTCAAAGCGGCGTTTTGTCCAATGCACTAACTATCCCGGTTAAATACTCTCAAAAGGGGGTGTTAGGCTCTATAACCTCTAATTTCAACCAATAATTCGGAAGACAACTCGGATTCAAACGGATTTACAATTTTTCTCAACGAAATTCAATCATAACGTTCCGTGCGAAAACAAAAATTTTACGGCAATGAATGACATTACAACTGACATGACAGTGACAGCTGCCCAATACGTCACAAACCGCGTTCGGAAACAAGTGTGGTACGAAACAAGACCTATCTAGCATGCACTCTCAGGAGGGAAGAGAATAATGAATTTAGCAACGAGGGAAAGTCACTCCGAGTTCATAGCCCCACAAGTCAGGCTTCAAGGCAGCTCCCGAAGCACAGGAGTCCAGCAAACATCAATAAGGGCCTGTCCACATCTCCACGTCAGGGCCGCGTCGTCAACGTGGGACGGTGCGGTAACGTGGCACGTTACGTTGCCGCGTCGTGCTAGTGCACGGTACGGCAACGTCGCCGTGGGACGGCGCGTCACGTCGAGCGACGTGGCTCGATTCGTTGCGAATTCTAAAATATTTTACATAATGTTAACAATACATGTCATGGTAATAAACTTATCCCCAATAAATGGAACTTAACATACCTAAACTGTCGAAATTTTAGTGTATTGTACACATCTGCGTACCCCTCAGAGCATACAGGCGTAATGTTACGTCATGATGTTGTATAAACAATAAACATCCAAGCGGTTGCAGCAATCACGACCGATTTACCGTCTAGTTTTGAAGAGTTCCATTGTATATCTCCGAAGATCAGCATCAGATCTTCACTAAATTTAAATGTGACCATCTCAGGAGTATATTATTTCAAATAAAAAAAGAATTTTGAGAATCGCTCCACAAATGGAGGAGAAATCGGTGAACATACATGAAATTATACCACACGACTGAAGTAAAAATGTTCATAAAATGAAAACTACTGGGCCAAACTATGTAATTTTTTATGGGACCAAATGGCAACTATTCTGCATCAAACTAAAGAAGAATCACGTAAATCGGATCATAAATCTCAACGTAATCGGTATACAAACAAAAAAAATCCAATTTAATTAAAAAACCTCCTCCTTTTTGAAGTCGGTTAAAAATGATTTAAATTATATAAAAGAAAAAAAAATAATCATCATAGACTATTAGGCCTTATTACATTACACGATTTATCGGGCCCTGTGGATCGTGTGGCCTGCCTATCAGGCATGGCGCCGCTTATTATTTAGGGACCCTGACTCCCTGTTTCTTATTACACTTCTCTGTCCTGATAAATTGTGTAATGTAATAAGGCCTTAAGCCAGAAGGAGAAATAAAAAGTAACTGGCAGTTCGGCAACAGACGCAAATGTCATATAGAGAAAATATTTTATGTAAATCAAGAAAAGCTAATAACAGTTACAAAAGGGATGATAATATCGTGAAACGTAAGTATTGTAGTATGTGTAGATAATAATATAACTGGTCACCATTATACTGGTGGACACTAAGGTGGGTGCTGAGCACTCGTCCAGCGTGATTGCTCCTAAACAGGTGTTAGAGACAGCCCTCCTAACTCCAGACTGTCCGGGTGCATTCAGCTCCTTATTCTGAATCATATTTCACCGGAATTTTTCTCCAGATTTTTTAAATTGTTTTTTTCAGTTAGTACTTACAGCACTCTATTTATGTAAATAATTTGGCTAAAATAAAAAAAAACCAACATGGACATTGAAAAGCTGTAATGAACGGTGAAATCATCTGTTCTCTTCCTGCCTAGCTACAGAGTTCATCGAACTCGTCGTCGCGCTTGCCGTTCGCTACGTGCGTTTTACCACGGTAACGATACATTGAGTAGGTATGAGGAAATAAAACAAATCAAAATTGGATTCCTGTAGATACGCCACTCGTACAGGTGTCCGGTATAGAGATGTGTCTTGTTGCGTCTTGTGCTGCCGGTGCACTACAGGTTCTCTCGTGGTCTCCTCAGAGCTTGACTTGCCCTAGCTTGCCGCGTTATGTCCTGAGGCACTCCACCATGAGAGATGTGCCGTCTTCTGCACGCCGTACGTTGCAGACCGCTCTATTTTCTTTGGTCGAATTACGCCAACCACGGTTCCTTTTGATTGCTACTATTGTTATAATTATAACTGTCAGCAATTCTAGTCTTAGGGACTTTGTGGCGATGTCTTCTGCGTATTTTCGTGTCGTGTGCCATACTAATGTTCTCTGTCCGTCTCTCTGGTTGCAGGAGCGTAATGTCCCGTCGCTCGCCGCCCCCGGGCGGGTCGAGCGCGGCGGGCGCGTGGTGCGTGGACGAGAAGGTGCTGCCGCGCCGGTTCGCGCGCGCGCTGCTGCACGCTGCCTACACTGACATGGTGAGTGCACACTGACACACGGGCCCAGGGCGGGTCGAGCGCGGCGGGCGCGTGGTGCGTGGACGAGAAGGTGCTGCCGCGCCGGTTCGCGCGCGCGCTGCTGCACGCTGCCTACACTGACATGGTGAGTGCACACTGACACACGGGCCCAGGGCGGGTCGAGCACGGCGGGCGCGTGGTGCCGCGCCGAATGCTTGGTTAACGGCTTTGTCAGAGTCTGTTTACAACCTGTATGTTGAATTGAAGATTGTTAAAAATGAATTATGTATTCAACTCTGGGAACTTGGACCACATGTCGGTTTCCTCTCGATGTTTTCCTTGACCGTGTTGAGAGCAATAAGTGCTGCAATAAGTTACACAAAGTCTTTAGAAAATCAACGAAATAGTTCTGATCCAACAAATGTCTGTAATTGCAGGTGGACTTGAGTCTGATCGGTCGCAACTCGACGTCACCTTCGTCTACCACCAGCGCCGGTAGTGGGACCAATGTGAGTGCAACTTGTGTACTTTTCTAGATAAGGATCGTCTACACAATAATCATTGTTTTTCATCCCTTCTATTCGAAAAGTGTTGTTTTGTTCCCCTTTTAGCGGGAGCAAAGTAGCTCTTTTCTCCACTAGACTTTTTAGCGGGCAATAATGAGATTTGAATTTGGAACATGAATCGTTCATTGAAATCGAACGAAAATTGTGTAAATTTACTGGCTTTAAGTGTTTGCTGTACGGTGCGGAGTCAGCACCCGTATTGTATACACCATTATCGCCACGCCCTTCAACATCAAAGGAATCAATGCCTTTTCCTGAGCACAAGCAAGATACTGAGATTACAAACACTCAAAATACCGGAATGCCTAGTTTTGTTTTTCTTTTTTCCACAGTTTAGAAAAGAATTGTTCTGTATAAATAAATCCACAACTATATCAATCCCAAACAAAACACACACAGTGACAATAATTTTCAAAATTTCGCCAGTGTATTAGATATAAATATAAATTTGTAATTGACCTTTTTTACATTCATGTCAGTTTTTTAATTAAATTTATTCATTAATTACTAAAAGTGTCTCTTATTTATTTTCTCATAGAACGAGATGAATAGTATATGACTCGAGAGCAAACATATTTTTCCCTCAGGCGATGTACTTTGAATCCCTCGCTACGCTCAGGATTCTATTTTAGAATCCCTCGCTACGCTCAGGATTCTATTTTAGAATCCCTCGCTATGCTCGGGATTCTATTCTAGAATCCTTCGCTTCGCTCTGGAATCAAAATAGCGCTCTCGCCGTAAAAATACAATTTTGCTCCCTTGTCATACAATCTACTATTTCATCCCTTCTATTCGAAAAGTGTCGTTTTGTTCCTCTATAATCGGGAGCAAAGTAGCTCTTTTCTTCACTAGACTTTTTCATCATCATCATTTCAGCCCAAAGACGTCCACTGTTGGACATAGGCCTCCCCCAAGGGGGGGTTTTGCCATAATCGCCACGCTTGGCAGGCGGGTTGGCGATCGCAGTACGGTTGTTACAAAAGCACAGAGAACGCTGCTGCCCATTCTCTGGTACGTCCCTTAGTCGCCTCTTACGACACCCACGGGAAGATATGGGATGGTGCTATTCTTTACGTCCGACACCATACAGACTAAGTGACTAGACTTTTTATCGGGCAATAATGAGATTTGAATTTGGAACATGAATCGTTCATTGAAATCGAACGCAAATTGTATAAATTGCTGGCTGTAAGCGTCGGCTGTACGGTGCGGGGAGGCGCGACAGCTAAAAAAAAACAAAAGCGCGTTATTTACTTCCCTGTTCTTGTAATCGGTACGGACTTTATTGTATTTTGTAAAAATTGGGTTCTACGTCGAGTTCTGAAAGTGGTAGTACAGTAACTCCTGAAACAATAATAAAATAGAATCTAATAATGTCAGAAAATTTAATACTTACGAAATCCCGGGAGAAATATTTAAAGGTGTTCGGTGTTTTCACCGAACACCTTAGTTTGCACTATCGGCGTGACGCGTTAACCTAATTAAGAGACTTCATTTATTACTTAGTAATTTGTATTATATTCAGTGCACTTTTGACTACCGCGTTAGCCGGGTGTATTCAAACATTATAATAACAACAACATTTCATTCACGTATTAACATTAAGAACATTTTGAGTGTGAGACAATAAATAGTGGTTAACATAAACTTTGGTTTCTACTCAACAACACCCGACACTTCGCTGCGTACCCCAACAAAAGGCCTATGACAATTTCATACTATTGAAAAATAGTAAAGGAGCGAAGTCATTTTCGGAAAGTGTATTTGTAATTGACCTTTTACATTCATGTTTTTTTTTTTAATTACACTTATTCATGAATTACTTAAACGTGACTCCTCAGGCGATGTACTTTGAATCCCTCGCTACGCTCAGGATTCTATTTTAGAATCCCTCGCTATGCTCCGGATTCTATTCTAGAATCCTTCGCTTCGCTCTGGAATCAAAATAACGCCCTCGCCGTAAAAATATTATTTTGCTCCCTTGTCATACAATCTACTATTAATTCTGTACGTATACACATGTTTGAGCTAATAAAATTTCTTATTCACGTGTAAGGTTTGGAGAGGGGGGGAGGGGGCAGAAAAATGTCTCGAAGGGGGGACGGGTTAATGTTACAGTCACGTGTATTTTTATGAGGAAAAGGAATTTGACTTTGTGACGTGTAAAAAATTTTTTGTCCGCAAAACCCTACCTAGCGAATTTTTATGTAAAACATCGTTTTTTGAAGTGATAACGTTAACAAGGGGTAGAAAGTTATTTTGTCGGTGATTTGCTTCGAAGTTGATATACATACTCCTTAGTGTTTTTGATTTTGACACAAGACATGTCTAAAAACTCAATCCGATTTTATTCAAAATAGGTTGAACTCGCTTAAAACATAATCGTGATATCTAAATCGAAACGCAAAATATCGATGTGAGCGCTGTGAGCGATTATTTTATAATACGGAATGCACCCTTAGTTTCAAATGAGTAAAGTAATGAATGTGTTCGTTGGCAGGCGTGGGCGGGAGTCACCCGCAGCGGTACGAGACCGGTCACCGCCGCCATGTTGGACGACGCCTTCCAGCTCTACGAGATAGCCAGGTAAGCGGTGTGTTACTAATGTCATGTTATCATCATCATCAGCCTGTTAATGTTCCCACTCTAAAGTAGTGTTCCTGTTTGGGCAGGTTCCTGGAGATGCCCATAGTGGTGCAGGGCTGCGAGGACGCCATCGTGGAGGCGCTGTGTCCCGACAGTCTGCCGCACGTGCTGCGCTGGGCTGCGCAGGCGCACGCCAGCCAGTGGGTGCACAGGTAACCTAATACTGACCGACACGATGCATTCTGATCCTTAGTTTGAATCATATTCCATCGGAAAATTTATAAATATTTTATTATTGTTTTTTCAGTTACTATTCTTTTATTTCAATATTAAATAACATTATCTGTATGTAGCACTCCATGTTAATAATATTACTAAAATAAAAAAAACAACAATCGATGTTGGAATACTCCAATGAAATCATCTGTTCATTTCCTGCCTAGCTACAGAGTTCATGGAACTCGTCGTCGCGCTTGCCGTTCGCTACGTGCGTTTTACCACGGTAACGATACATTGCGTATGAGGAAATAAAACAAATCAAATTTATTAAATTCTTATAAGTTATAACGTTCCTGATATAATTTCTTTTATTGGTCATCCTAGTATGGTATACTGAAGTCACCCCATCATTCTGCGCAGGGCTGTCTCTTAACACCTGTATATCGTATCAGGGTGTAGGCTATGCTGTCATAGAGAGAACTACGCCAGTGCACAGAGCATGAGCACATGAGCTACGCCGTAGCAGTGAGCTATGCCGTAGCATAGAATGAACTACGCCGTAGCAGTGAGCTCTGCCGTAGCACAGAATGAGCTACGCCGTAGCAGTGATCTATGCCGTAGCACAGAATGAGCTACGCCGTAGCAGTGAGCTATGTCGTAGCACAGAATGAGCTACGCCGTAGCAGTGATCTATGCCGTATGTCACGCTTTAATTCCTTTGGAAATACCTAGGGCCAGCAGCTTAGCCAGCAGAGCATTGAGGGGGGGGTTCGATGCCAGAGTGTCCTGCTTACTAAGGCCGTGACATGGGAGTACCTAGCAGTAATTGGGGGTTGGGGCTCCTCAACACAGAAACAACCAAGTACAAAATGATAACTATAATCGGAATACCAGGCATAACAGTCATACAAAAGACAGACAAGAGACAGGGACCTTATTAAGACCGGGGCTTGCGAATGAGGGTCAGGATTCATCCATACCAACCAACGTGGTGCCCAGGCCGCAACGTCTTCCAGCTCGCGATGGCAGGGGAACACTCCCGGAGACCAACTCAGGATTCGGGTGGCTCAACCAGCCCCCCACACCAAACCAACCGGCGTCCAAAAATTCGTTTTGCAGCCTCCGCTGTAGGCTGTAGCGTCGTTCAGGTCACGTCCGCCCGCGTTGCTGTCCCGATGTCCAAGAGAGCTAATCCCTCCCCTCGTTCTCCCAAGCAGGACAGCTCTATGTCCGTATCTGTTATCTCGCTCGCTCTTTGCTCCGACGATCATCGAATCAGTCCGAATGTCATCCTGTCTGTCACTGTCTAGGCGACTGCAACCAATTAGAGACAAAGCAAGGTTTCTGCTCTGAAACGCGTCCGATGTATTGTAACTGCGTTCAGTTAGATGCAACAAAGTATTCTCCGCCAGCTTGTCTTCAGGGTCGCCAACCTACAGACGATGGCTCCCGCACGATGGTGCCGACTTAAACTATAAGCGCGCGAACTTTAAAAATTACATGTATCACTACATTACCCGGTCAGCAAGAAAACAAAAAAAGAAACGAAAAAGAAAAAAAAACAATTAAAGTTCACTGAAACTTAACCTGAACTTCCGAGGAATGTAATGTTACATACCTTTATCTTAGCTAAATTTAAAAAATAAGGATACAAAGCAAACGTGCGTGGATTGTCTCCCTGAACCAAAATTTAAATGTTTAGCACAAAAACAATAATTACAGCATTAAAACTATAACTCAATATACGCATTGCAAATCTAGTGCTATCCTATCTAATAAGTAACAGAACCTAAGTACAAAGTTGTCCAAAAACTCAATGAATAAAATACAATAATAATTAGGTGAGACAAATCCAACCACACAACTATAACTAAATAGAATTGTACTCTGTTACTAGGTACAAAGTAAAGTAAGGGCTCCAATGCTTACAATAATAGTATCTTACAACACTATGAACACAAAATAATATTTTTTTTTTTTACTTTCCCAACAAAAACATCTAATTCAGTACCCAACTGAAGTGTAATCACACTATTACCAATGTCTAACCTTTCAAAGTTTCAATTACAATAAGACTATTCCCGAAGTCCCAACTTAACAAAAGTTGACCAAAACTAACTTCCAGTAACAATTTTAGGTACTAACCCGAATTACTTACATGTTAACTCTACGATCAAGAATTTTTAAACAGTAAACAACAATTAAAACAAATCACAAACAACGCCATCCATTGGCTTTTTAGGAACTAACCAAGATCTCCGAACCTATTTAAAACTAATACAAGATAAAAATAAAAAGCGCTATCTAGGATAACTAACTAATTTTGCAAACATCGATGTGCTAGAATATTATCTTCGCTATTATCCACCATACGAACCTATTTTTATACAATACAAATTTCTTACTAAATATGTTATTTTAGCATTAAGGCCCTTACAGTTTCAAAATTTACAATAATAAAACACAACCAAGGTAAAATTACCAGACTACAATTTCAAAACAAAAGGTTACATGTTAGTTTTTCATGAGAAAATTAACTTCACATGCAGTACATTTTTCAAGCAAATTGTACGCACAATTATTACGAACAGATTTCAACTACCTGTTCTAATAAGTAGCAAAAAGAATCGTGTCCTCACCATTTAGTCTGGGAGAACTTTGAGAATAATGTGACTGTTTTAGGCAAAAGTCACAATAAAAGGTAAGCAAAAATAATAATAAATATACTATGTAAACAATGAAGGAGTATTAAAACCTCGGCTTGACTATACCTTACTCTCTCACTAAACAAAAGAAATAATGTACATTTTATTTACAACTAAAAATAAGCATTATTTACAAAAATTTACAATGTAAGAAGGAAACTATTATATCTACAAAACCGTCGAAGGAGACACTACTATATACAAAACGATAAGAAGGAAGTGAAGAATTACGGAACCAGACGGAACCCTTGAAATAATGTAGAAAAGGGGTGGGTAAAGAACCCTGGGTCACCTTTACGACTTAACGATGGCAGGTCCCGGTATAGTCTGAAGGACTAATCGGATTACAAAAGTGGTGACCCCGCCTCCAACCAAATGTCTTACTAGTCTCAAATTATCTTTTATTTCGAACACCAAAACCATACTGCTATAAAAAAAAAATACGCCTAACCATTACTGCAATAAACACTTAGACAATTTACAAAATTATCTAAGGACACAAAACATTCACAAAATAAGACTATGTGATAGCAAAAAAAGTACACACTTAAAAATGGTTTAGTCAAGCCGGGTTTAAAATGAATACACAAGAAAATATGTATAGCTAAACAATCTAGTCTTTAAAGATATCGCTCACATGATAGACACCCACTGGCGATTTATCCATGTTTCCAAGCTCGTAAGTATTTACAGACTTAACCTTCAGGACCACCGATTTTATAAAACGCGGAGCTAGCTTGTTACTAAAGAACTTGGAAGCGTCAGATTGAAAGTGGGCTCTACGCCAGACTATATCACCTTCTTTAAAATGTATTGTGTGGCGCCTTAAATTATACCTAGCAGCGTTCTTCTGATAAGCACTGAGAAGATGTTGTTGAACTTGATCAAAAATTACAGATAATTCCTTCAATTTAGTGGTGTAGGAACTCAAGTCATTTTCATCAATATCTTGTATATCTAAATAAATATAAATCTCTATCTATAAATCTACCATCCAAAACTAGTTCTCTGCCATGCATCACAAAATGAGGTGTAAAACCATGAACTGCACTTACATGAGAATTTAAGGCTGTTTGTACTTTCTTCAAATTTTTTGTCCAACTGCGGTGATCAGATTCACAATACGAAGCGATTGCTGTTTCAATTGTTCTATTATAGCGTTCTATGGTGTTATTTTGCGGAAAGTACACACAATTCCTAAATACTTTTGGTACATTGTATTTCTTAAGCAAGGATTCAAATTCCTTCGAAATGAACTGACTACCATTATCTGAAATTAAACAATGTGGCACACCATAGCGCAAAAATACCTCTTCCTCCAAGAATTTTACAATAGTTTTAGAAGTTGCTTGTTTTAGAGGGTGAAGCCACACATACTTAGAAAATATATCTACCACTGTCAGTAAATGTACATGACCAGAGTAACTTCTAGGCAGGGGGCCAACTAAGTCTAATGACAGAACCTGCATTGGGGCTGTAACCTTCTTTTGGCACAACATTTTTCCAGATGGAGGATCAGTCCTGACCTTGTAAGCCTTGCATGTGTTACAACTACTTACAATATCTCTTACCGATTTCAACATGTTAGGCCAATAATAAGTGAGGGCTAACATCTTGAAAACTTTAAATGCACCCAGATGTGAATTCAATGGGTCCTCATGAGCCTTTTTTATTATGTCTTCACGAGACTCAACAGGTATTACCTTTTTCCAAACATAAGAGCCCATTAAATCAAACTTAGGTTTGCAGTATCGAAACAACTCATCATTAATGAACTTAAAATTAGGGTAACGTTCTGGTCGAGACTGCACACCCGAAATTACATCATTATACCACTTATCACTACTATTAACAGGTAAGGTTATAGCACAGGCGCTTATACGCGATAGGGCATCAGGTATTACATGTAATTTACCTTTTTTATGTACAACATCAAAATCAAATTGAGACAACCTTGTGGCCCATCGCGCCAAACGACCTGTAGGATTTTCAATATCCCTAAGCCACTTTAAACTTTCATGATCAGTCACCACAGTGAAGTGTGAACCTTCAATGTAGTGCCTAAAGTGCCTAACAGACTCTACAACACACAGTAATTCTCTCTCAGTTGTACTATACGCTGACTCAGCCTTATTAAGGGTTCTTGAGTAATAGGCTATCGGATGTTCATGACCTTCATCGTCTTTCTGTACAATAGCTGATCCTAAGCCAAACCCACTTGCATCGCAGTGAAGAAAGAAAGGCTTCTTATAGTCTGGTACCACCAGCACTGGAGAGGAAGTCAGCGCTTTCTTCAAACTCTGGAACGCTGCCTCTGCCTCGTTGGACCATGTGAACTTGACCTTCGAGCTTGTCAGCTGGGACAGTGGCCTCGCCATGACTGAAAAATTTTCAATAAAACGTCTGTAGTAAGATGCTAAACCGAGAAAACTTCTTACTTCTTTCACATTCTTAGGCATAGGAAAATTGTTAATTGCATCTATCTTCGATGGGTCGGTGGTTAGACCTTTCTCAGACACAATGTAACCAAGATATTTCAATTCTGATTTACAAAATTCACATTTAGACATATTGACTGTCAAGTTGGCCATTTTTAATTTTTCATACACTTTATACAACAGTTCAATGTGGCTATCAAAATTATCATTTACTACAATCAAGTCATCCAAGTAGGCAAAAAGTTTGTCATAAAATTCAACTCCAAACAAGGTGTCTACAAGCTTCTGAAGCGTTTGGGGTGCATTAGAAAGACCAAATGGGACCGTAGTGTACTGAAGAAAGCGTCCCTGAGTGATGATGGCTGTTTTTTCCTTAGCACACTCACTCAGCGGTAGCTGTAGGAACGCTTGACTGAGGTCAATGGATGAGATGTACTTAGCATTCTTCAAATTATCAAGAATATCATCAACTCTAGGGAGGGGGTAACTATTTTTTTTGGTAACTGAATTCAACTTACGACTGTCGATACAAAGGCGAAAGCCACCAGATGCCTTTGGAACCAAGATGACCGGAGATGCCCAAGGACTGGAAGATTCTTCTAAAACTCCTAATTTAATTAATTTATCCAACTCTTCATCGATAATCTGTTGACGAGCAGGGCTAGCTCTATAGAACCGTTGTTTAATAGGTTCCCCAGATGTTTCAATTTTGTACTCCACCAGATGAGTACGGCCTAAACCTTTCTTTTCAAAAGAAATGGAATTAAATTTTTCAACCACTAAATTCAAACGTTTTTGTTGCTCACAAGACAAGGGTCTCTGCTTCGAAACAGAGCTACAGGAAATCGATTCCTCATTAGCAAGGTTCACTTTATTTACACAAGTTAAATTGTTATTATTATTTACATCAGTTACATTATTATTAATATTTACAGTATGTACAGGGGAGCCATGTATAATTCCAATATGACCCGGCTTTGAATAACCAAACTTCGCAATTGATCCTTCAATTTTACTCAATAAACCAGAGCGTTGCCAAAACTCAATTCCAAAAATAAAATCATCTGTCAAACTCGGAATGACTTCAAAGTCCAAATCCAGAGTAGTACCATCTACCCAAATTGGTAAATTAACTCTACCAATAATTTTACAAGCTGCACCGTTACAAGAAACCGCAGATTGAAATTGCGACTTTTTCAAAACATAACCCTGCTTTAGAAATTGTACATGGCTATGATTTCCTAGTATGTTAAGATCACTACCAGAGTCCAACAAACCTAGATATGAAGTGTTATTTACAGAAAATTCGACCAAGGGACGTTTACTTTTGCCTATGGTTGGGACATGCACCGGAGCTACACTCAAGTTGTTAAAGAAATTTTTAACGAACACTAACCAAGATTTCCATTCGTCGGCAGACGTAGCCGGTGCAACAGCTAGTTTTTTGATGGCTGCTTGGGCTGGCGTCGACGACTGGAGTCCACAGAATCGCCTGAAGGCTGAGATGTGGGCGGCGCGGATGTCGCCACAGCTGGTTGAGGTGCAGACGACTGTGTTTGAGTCAGCTCAGATGCTGTCGCAGCACACAACGCAGGAGCTGAAGCTGTTTTTAAATTTGCATTACAATGGGGACAGGTCTTTTTTGTCACATTAAATGTTTTGCATCCTAGGCACATGGGAATTCTGATGTTTGGACATTTACTATACCGGTGACCATATTGCTGGCATTTAAAGCAATTCAATTGTAACGGTGTGCGCCTGGGACACTGCTTGCTGAAATGTCCTGTCTGTTTACATACAAAACAAGCACCATTAATTTGTTGGGAAGTATCACTTAGTGTGGCCGCACAGATTGACATTTGTTGCCCTTCCTGAATGGGACGGGCAGCATTCAAGGAAATATTATTATTTACATGGCTATTTACAGGATTATGTACACTGTTATTTACAGACTCTGATGAATAGGCATCAGTCAATTTACCTACTCTAACCAGGTCATCCAGACAAAAAACTGAACCATAAATTAGTGCGGCATGGTACTTAGGCAAGATGTTATGCTTTACTATCTCGAAGAGATCCGAGTCTGACATACTGTTTGGAATCTTATTTGCCAAGAACCGCATCTGTGCAACAAATTCCCACAGAGATTGACCCACCAACTGTTTCTTAGCTCGCAGTTGAGATGTTATTTGATAGGTATAGTCTGTTGGCAAAAAGTTTTCAAACAATAGGGCTCTCAGTCTAAGCCAAGATGTGACTTGAAATCTATTCACTCTATACCAAGTTAAGACGGGCTCAGACAATAGGTCATGAAAGTTATCTAACAATAACTTTTCAGAGATACCCCTAGCTACCAGGAGCTCTTCCACTGAGGATACAAAATCTCTTACATCACTGTGGCCATCAAATTTCAAATTCCATGACGTTAACCCGCATTTAGTGAGAATATGCATGTTTGAGACTGCTGGGCTAGAACATTCGGCCGACTCAAAAGTTTCATCAAGTAATATCAAATTGTTGCTTACCTGCGTCGAATGACCCATGGGTGGGAACATCTTACCAAATTCGCCGTCTTCTTGATGACGAGCCATGGTACCTCGTTACTGCCAAATAATGATTAAGAATTGCAAACTACACGACGAACCCGAAGCTCGCTCACACGGTACTCCACAAAATAAACGTAAGTTATCTAAAACCATACAAAATACAATTTATCACACAAACAAACACTAAATTCCAAACTTCCAATTTAAAATTTTCCAAACTCGACAAGTTTCGACGCGATCCATCTATACGTTTCGTTCGTTCTCCTCGCAAAACCGACGATCGATCCGTGGACTTAATCTAAAATTTTCCACAAGAATCTTTGAATGGGGGGAAAATTACACCATGGTACCTACATATTATACAAAACGAGTGGGACAACCACAAAAATATACAGAAAAAAAAAATACTACCTACTATTTACATGGTTGAGGAAGCCTCCGCAAAGTTTCAATCTAGACACGTGGGCGCCAAATGTCACGCTTTAATTCCTTTGGAAATACCTAGGGCCAGCAGCTTAGCCAGCAGAGCATTGAGGGGGGGGTTCGATGCCAGAGTGTCCTGCTTACTAAGGCCGTGACATGGGAGTACCTAGCAGTAATTGGGGGTTGGGGCTCCTCAACACAGAAACAACCAAGTACAAAATGATAACTATAATCGGAATACCAGGCATAACAGTCATACAAAAGACAGACAAGAGACAGGGACCTTATTAAGACCGGGGCTTGCGAATGAGGGTCAGGATTCATCCATACCAACCAACGTGGTGCCCAGGCCGCAACGTCTTCCAGCTCGCGATGGCAGGGGAACACTCCCGGAGACCAACTCAGGATTCGGGTGGCTCAACCAGCCCCCCACACCAAACCAACCGGCGTCCAAAAATTCGTTTTGCAGCCTCCGCTGTAGGCTGTAGCGTCGTTCAGGTCACGTCCGCCCGCGTTGCTGTCCCGATGTCCAAGAGAGCTAATCCCTCCCCTCGTTCTCCCAAGCAGGACAGCTCTATGTCCGTATCTGTTATCTCGCTCGCTCTTTGCTCCGACGATCATCGAATCAGTCCGAATGTCATCCTGTCTGTCACTGTCTAGGCGACTGCAACCAATTAGAGACAAAGCAAGGTTTCTGCTCTGAAACGCGTCCGATGTATTGTAACTGCGTTCAGTTAGATGCAACAAAGTATTCTCCGCCAGCTTGTCTTCAGGGTCGCCAACCTACAGACGATGGCTCCCGCACGATGGTGCCGACTTAAACTATAAGCGCGCGAACTTTAAAAATTACATGTATCACTACACGTAGCACAGAATGAGCTACGCCGTAGCATAGTATGAACTACGTCACAGACTTTTAGTGCAAGCCAAGCTTCATGACTCACACAAACGTTCAGTCGACTAAAGCCCGTGCCCTGGGACCACATCTGTGTACCGAAAAGTCCGAAAAATTACTTTTTTATTATTAGTACATTACACTACAGTGACACAGGCTTTCATGGACGAACGTGTAAATGTGTGACGAGGCGAAGCCGAGGCACACTTGCGAAGTCCATCAATGCCTAGTTGTGGTCAAGGCTTGTATAGTACTTTTCTCAAATAATGCGAGGAAATTAAAATTCTCGCGTTGAAGAGTTCATTTGTTTTTTTTTTTCAATAAACCGCTTTCTATTTGCAAGCCAATTCAAATTTTAAATAAAACCTTTGATAAGTTACCTCCTTGGTTGCCATGTTTCAGAGTAAAAGATCGTTCCATTTTTAAATAACACGACAGATATGAGTTTACTATGTAATTTATTCGGCCGCTAAACACGACAGATATGGATTTTCATATTTGACAACTTTTGCCGGCCGCTGGTCGCATGTATCTGGCCAGTACAGCAATTTCGATTTATCTCGAAGAAGGTTGTCAAAATAAAGCTCAAATTTCCAAGCGTGTTTGAGAAAAATAATTTTGTTTATCTCAGGTTCTGTTAATGATCACTGTTTGGCCACCCCTTTTCGACCAATAGAAATAAAAAGTCAGATGCAAGTTTAGTGACCGTATATCGTCCCCTCTCCACAGACAAGCGATGCGCTACCTGCGCGACGAGTTCCCCAGCATCATGTCGGCTGCGGGCTGCGGCCGGATCCCGCTGCAGGCGCTGCAGGAGGCCCTGGGCTCGCCCTTCCTGCAGGCCAGCGAGCCGCAGGCCCTGCGCGCCCTCCTGCGCTGGGCCGCGGCCGCCGACCTGCCGCCCAGAGGTACGTACACTTCCTGCAGGCCAGCGAGCCGCAGGCCCTGCGCGCCCTCCTGCGCTGGGCCGCGGCCGCCGACCTGCCGCCCAGAGGTACGTACACTTCCTGCAGGCCAGCGAGCCGCAGGCCCTGCGCGCCCTCCTGCGCTGGGCCGCGGCCGCCGACCTGCCGCCCAGAGGTACGTACACTTCCTGCAGGCCAGCAAGTCCCAGAGGTACGTACCAGTACGTACCGCCCAGAGGTAACATTATGTCTAGCCTGTATGGCTATCTCTCAGACATGCTGGTTTCCTCACAATATTTTCCTTCAAAAAAGAAATCATGTCGTATTAATAATAATGTCGCATCTCATTCTAGAAAGCAACATCGTGTGGTCGCGCGCCCAGTCGGTAGGACGCCGCGGATGTCGGCGGCGCGACGCGGGCGATGCGGCGCTGCGTGACGCACTGGCACCGCTCGCGCCGCTACTGAGGCTGGAGCATCTGCCGCCCGACCATGATCTGTTGCAGCAGGTGCGTTTTATTGCTTAGCCCAGCGTTGGACTAAGGTTTTTAAGCCCTATAAACGCTACAGATAACTTTTAAAGGTTGCCCACTGCTGGGAATTTTTGCCCACGCTTGTTAACTTTCCCACTCTAAAGTTTTTGGACTGTGAAAGTAGTAAGAATCATGGCCCACTGCTGGCCTTAAGCTTATTGTGTAAGATTATCGATGCAACGCACTGGACGAGGCATTACGTGATGCGCTGAAACATCTTGCGCCGCTGCTGAGGCTAGAGCATCTGCCGCCCGACCGTGATCTGTTGCAGCAAGTGGGTTGTCCAGCGTTGGACTTGGTTCTATAGCGCTCTAGTAGGTTGTAGGGGAAATTATTGCCCACGCTTGATGATTTTGCCTTGTACTAGCGATCATAGCCTATTGCTGGTCTTAAGCCTATTACAATGTCGTTACTAAAAAACCTGCCAAAAAAATCTGAATAGCAAAATCATATATATATCAACATAATATAGCCTATGTGACTCGGTAAAGATGTAGCTTTCTAATGGTGAAAGAGTGTTAAAAATCGGTTGAGTAGTTCTTGAGTTAAATCGTAACAAACACACAAATAAAATATTGAATCTTTCCTCTTTATAATATTAGTTTGGATGTTAGTGCTTGTTTTTGGGACACTGACGCTAAGGCTCGGCGCAAACGGGCCACCAACCACAGCCACCGGCCACACGTGTGAGCCACTGTTCACCAGTCGCACATTGTGTACCTGTCAGGTGGTGCGACGCGGCATAGTGGGCGGCGTGGGCGGCGAGGGCGCGGGCGCGGCCGACGCGTGGCTGGGCCGGGGCTCCTACCGCCCGCCGCGCTGCTTCCTGCCCTACCTCGACGAGATCAAGGTAACGATTCTATGTACTTAAATACCTTCACTCTCTACAATACTAATTATATGAAATCTATACAATTTTTATTTATTTGTTTAGAAAAGTCCAAAAAAGAGTGTATTGTTACGTCGTACCCATACCAACAATATAAGTAGCTTCTAATAGTAGGTACCTACAACAAGTAGGTAGGTAGTAGTAGGTATGTATCGAATGATGTAGGTACAAATTCGCAAACTACCTATAAAATACACCAGGAAGTTGTCATTGTAATTTCGACCGTACGCCCAGGGCATAAAGTACCTATTTCTTTCCTTTGTACAAAAGTTGTGGTAGTTTCTCGAAGGACAGTGACCTAGTATGAATTGTCTAGAAGATTCTAGGAAGTGATGGGTCTTTCTCAAACGTTCGGTCGTCATATAAATAGTCGACGTGTTTGCGGGAACGGGCAGTATTATTTTGGCTACAGTATGGAGCGAATCGAAGTGATCTAGTCAGTGCGATATCTAAGTGAATAGTGATCAGTAGTGTATTAGTGATTGAGTTTGAAGTGTTTTGTGATTATTAAAGTTATTCAGTTGTTTCATCGGTAGTAATTAATTTATCCTGTACCCAGCTCGTAACAGTATTTTCGGTTTGTTTTTGTTGTTGCATCGTCACTGTGTTGCAGGCGCTGCTGGAGCAGCAGGCGGTGCCGGCGGCGGAGCTGGCGCGGGCCCGGGCCGAGCGTTACCTGCACAGGATACCCGACACGCTCTACATGGTGAGCATATGATCCGTTATAGGTACACAGTTACCACCCGCAATACTGCATGCTTACATGATACTAATAAAAATATAAACAAATAAAAACACTGATAAATAACAGACAAAACAACGTGTATACACCCTTGCGCTAATCGCAGAACATGTACGCGGGTCAATGACTTTCAGGTATAATCCATTTTTCATACTCCTTTCATATTTCTTCATACTTTAATTAAACCTGGCTGAAGACAGGTAGGACAAAACTATCTAGGTACTACTACTACTAGGTACTACTACTACTAGGTACTACTACTAGGTACTACTGCTACTAGGTACTACTACTACTGCTACTAGGTACTACTACTACTGCTACTAGGTACTACTACTACTACTAGGTACTACTACTACTAGGTACTACTACTACTAATAGGTACTACTACTACTACTAGGTACTACTACTATTGCTACTAGGTACTACTACTATTGCTACTAGGTACTACTACTACTACTACTAGGTACTACTACTACTAGGTACTACTACTACTAGCTACTACTACTAGGTACTACTGCTACTAGGTACTACTACTACTAGGTACTACTACTACTGCTACTAGGTACTACTACTACTGCTATTAGGTACTACTGCTACTAGGTACTACTACTACTACTACTAGGTACTACTACTACTACTACTAGGTACTACTACTACTAGGTACTACTACTACTAGGTACTACTACTACTAGGTACTACTACTACTACTAGGTACTACTACTACTAGGTACTACTACTACTACTACTAGGTACTACTACTACTACTACTAGGTACTACTACTACTAGGTACTACTACTACTAGGTACTACTACTACTACTACTAGGTACTACTACTACTACTAGGTACTACTGCTACTAGGTACTACTACTACTGCTACTAGGTACTACTACTACTAGGTACTACTACTACTGCTACTAGGTACTACTACTACTAGGTACTACTACTACTGCTACTAGGTACTACTACTACTAGGTACTACTACTACTGCTACTAGGTACTATTACTACTGCTACTAGGTACTACTACTACTGCTACTAGGTACTACTACTACTGCTACTAGGTACTACTGCTACTAGGTACTACAACTACTAGGTACTACTACTACTGCTACTAGGTACTACTACTACTGCTACTAGGTACTACTACTACTGCTACTAGGTACTACTACTACTGCTACTAGGTACTACTACTACTGCTACTAGGTACTACTACTACTGCTACTAGGTACTACTGCTACTAGGTACTACTACTACTGCTACTAGGTACTACTACTACTACTAGGTACTACTACTACTACTACTAGGTACTACTACTAGGTACTACTACTACTAGGTACTACTACTACTGCTACTAGGTACTACTGCTACTAGGTACTACTGCTACTAGGTACTACTACTAGGTACTACTACTACTAGGTACTACTACTACTGTTACTAGGTACTACTGCTACTAGGTACTACTACTAGGTACTACTACTACTGCTACTAGGTACTACTGCTACTAGGTACTACTACCACTACTAGGTACTACTACTACTACTAGGTACTACTACTACTACTACTAGGTACTACTACTACTACTAGGTACTACTATTGCTAGATACTACTACTAGGTACTACTACTGTTACTAGGTACTACTACTGCTAGGTACTACTACTACTAGGTACTACTATTGTTAGATACTACTACTGCTAGATACTACTACTAGGTACTACTACTGTTACTAGGTACTACTACTGCTAGGTACTACTACTACTAGGTACTACTATTGTTAGATACTACTACTGCTAGATACTACTACTAGGTACTACTACTGTTACTAGGTACTAACTACTACTGCTTGGTATTACTACTACTACTAGGTATGTAACAAATCTACTTGCTCCTATTAAATAAAGGGATAAGCAGACTTGTTCAATTAAAATTAAATTTCAAGTATTATGTAACGCAATTTTTGGAGATTTATGATCCCCTCTTCCCCCATGTAATGCGCCGTAACGGTTTATTGTACCCCACTTCCCCCTAGTAAAACGTTACTTAACCATTTTAACCTAAAAGTCATAATTATGTGGCGTAAAGTACCGGAAAGTCGCTAAAATACCTTTGTTATTCTGGGTAAGGGTTGAAAAAAAAAAAAAACAATATTACGTAAAGCGTAGTTCAGACCCCTCTTCCCGATCCTGAAACGCACCATAACGTTTTACAAGACCCCCCTCTAATAGTTGATCGCTCCCTAGATAGTGATCAACCCACTTAGCATGACCACCGTAGACACGAAAGAGAATCGACAAATCTTTTGTTCATCTGTCATTGAATCGACAAAATGACAGATGAACAAAAGATTTGTCGATTCGTGAGTACGGTGGTCATGGTACGCGAGCTGATAATGACATGCAGCATGTGTCGTGTAGGTGGCGGCAGGTCGCGCGCCGCGCTGCGCGTCGCCCGGGGCCGCGCGTGCGTGTGCGTCGCCGGGGGCCGCGCGTGCCTGCGCGTCACCCGGGGCCGCGCGTGCGTGCGTGTCGCCGCGCGTACTGGCGGCGCTGCGGGCACGCGCCCGCCACCTGCGTGCCGCGCCGCCCGCCCGCCGCGCCGCCGCCCTGCACGACAACGACACCGTGACGGTCTACAAACAGGTATGTGCCACACGTGGAGGCACTACCAGGACCAGGTTAAGCCTTCAGTCCCGGCTGGCATTTGTAACAGGTAGTCAGTGGCCCGAAAGTCTGACAACCAGTCTTACCAAGGGCTATCGTATTACCCAGTACTAACTGGGTTGTGAAGGTCTGATAGGCAGTCGCTCCATGTAACATACTGGTATTCAGCTGCATCCGGTTAGACTGGAAGCCGACCCCAACATAGTTGGGGGAACAAGCAGATAAAGATGAACCCCGAAAAATTGAACATAACTTTAAAAGTTAGGACTTTTTCTAATAATAATAATATAGCCTTTTATTCAGATCTCTTTACAATAATTTAAACTAAAAAAAAAATGACACTGAACTTATAAACAAAACGACAAATCGTCCGGGACCAACGGCTTAACGTGCGACTGCGAATGTATTTAAAAAATATTTAGTTTAATATTGCATGGTTGTTTCCAGATCGCCCTGCGAGCCGTCCGTGAGATGTCGCTACCGGACGCGTGCGCAGAGCTACTCATCGCGGAGCTAGATAACGACAGGTAAGATACCAATACTTAAAACTTCACTTGCCTTGTCTCGTTCTGTCTCCTGCTGATATGGATTATGATTTTTCCTACTCCCCCGCTATTCTTTTTATTACACGACTACCCAAAAAAATGAGTGTTATGTTTTCAGTGTTCATTTATGTAATATGTAGGTATGTATGTAAGTTTGTGGGTTTCTTTATTCCACCATACCTTCGAAATGCCTAAACCGATTTCGATGTACTATCGAGGACACTCCCGCCTGACCACCACTAAGCTTATTTTTGCTTGCACTCGCAACATACAAACGCTCTCTAGTCCCGCCCCGTTGACTTTGTATAGAAATAATGAATGAAAAGATAACGAATCGGCAGAGCGCACTGACGACGCACGCCAAACGAGAGTTATTGTTATTTTACGCGCCAAAGTTGACGCTTTCCTAATAAACCCAAACTGGAGGCGTGGCTCGGTGCCTCCGCATGATTTGTGACAATTTAAATACTCCAATAATGGGTATCAAATTAAAGGGCTCATCATAAAGATTTTAAAATTGTATATCATGACCATATTTTAATTTTTTTTATTTATTTTTTTCCCTATATATATATATTTTTTTTATTTCCCTCTCATAAAGAGGAGGCCTATGTCCCAGCAGTGGGAACATTAACAGGCTGATGATGACCATATTTTAATTTAAAAAAAATGTGTTATTTATTTATTTATGTATATAAGATACGCGTGTATGACTAGGTAGGTTTGCTAACTTTTTAGTGATAAACGTACACTAAAATAAATAAAATGTTAAATTCTCCATCTTAATACAATCGTAACTAAAAAAGTGTAAAATTTAAAAAAAAACTCAACTTCGTTAAAATAACTAATAACTTTAAATAAAAACATTAAAAAAATCTAATACGGAACATATTGACTGCAACAGTCGGGACCCATTAAATAATCTAGACTGAAATCATTACATCCAATATGGGTCCCGACTGTTGCAGTCAATATGTTCCGTATTAGTATGTTTTACTTGTTCTAGTTTTTTTCTTTTCAGTTTTTATTGAAAGTTATTAGTTATTATACGCACCCGGGTTTTTTGATTAATTTCGTTGCGGGATCAAAGACAGTTAAATTGTTTCTCTGGGACTTTGTGAAGCTTCACTATCTCGGCGCTTTTGTGTTGGTCGCCACTGTTGATTCTGACGCACAGGAGTTACAGTGGGCAGGGAATAGTGTGGCGGGTACGTCCCAATTAAAAAAAAATCGGAGCAGTCTTTGGGGACTGCCGATAGAAGTGAAAACAAAAAGTACACCCCGCCACAGTCGTAGCACTGGTTATGCCCCGCGCATGCCTATGTGGTGCTACGCCGTAGCGGATGCTACGAGTGCTACGAACGGCTACGAAGCGTCACCGCACGTTACGTTACGTGACGATGAGTTCAATGTTTTTCCTTCACCCAAAAAGTGCTCAACGCGCCTAAAGAAGTTTTCACTTCAAAAATACAGCACCTTCATCAGCGTATAGAGGGAATGAACCGCGATCCAAGGCGATTACAGGAGCTAATTAGCAACTCTATTTGTGGTGGTTCAAACTTCGTTTGAAATACTGTTAGAATAAGGTTCTAATCAGCTTGTAAAGCAAGCAAAGTGGTTGTTACTTCAGTCACTGTGCGGGCCGAATAGTGCGACATAAGTGGTTTTTTGCGATTTACAAAAATCTTTTGATTGGACTAAAAAAGTAAAACACTATCATGCTAATTATGTTGCTTGAAATAATTATTTGCCAAAAATTCAGATTGATCGCATGTATTTTGTTATGGTTTTTTCGTAAAGGGCACGCGCGTACGTTTATGCTCTGGCGTTTAAAAGACTAAAAACGTCTATAATGGTATAGATGACACACCAATCAATTGAGATACTTTTAAAGAGCTGTCAAAACGCGGTTCTCTCATACATTTTGTATGACAATAGCCAACTGTGACGTCACTGTTTATTCAACTCAATGACTCAACTATCTATTGATTTCAAAGCAACTAAAAATCGAATTTGGCAATAAATTGAAAATAAAGCGGGTTTTCAGGCCAAAAATGAAGCCTGATAACACGATGCCTTACGCCATCTACTGGATTTTGTGCTCAACACTATGCCACCTGAGTAGATCGCAACTTACACTAGATCAATCATCGTTAGGACGATAACTCAACAGTACCTACAGACTACTTGCGACATCCAACATTCGACGTGAGAAGTGTCCGTGACGTCAACGAAGCTTACAACCACATACAAGCATGAGATGGTGAAGACACACACTTGGCTGTCATCTGTCAAACCGCGTATATAAACCCGCACCACCGAGGAACTAGTCAGTGACAGTCAGTAGTCACTCGCTACGGTCTATAGCCCCGCAGTCACCACTGTTGTCATAAGCTTGACCTGAGCGGAGGCCCCGTCGCCCTCAGGAATAGCCTAGCTAGGAGGTGAAGGGATAGGATAGCCCCGCAGTCCATCCCTAGGTCCACTAATAGATCTAACCCTACGGTTAGACACTATTGACTATAGACTAGCAAACAAAGTTAGACTACTCTAACTTTGTTTGCTAGTCTGTAAAGTAGTGAAGTAAAGAGAATAAACTCCTATCTGTCATCCAACGTTGGTTTTATTCCATCGCCAACATTATATGTGTTTTTTTTAGAGATTGGTGTCTTGGAATTATTGTTTTAAAAATACAAAATAAATGTAATTTCCGTAGAGAGCGCGACGTGGAGCAGTGGGAGTGCGCAGACAGACAGGCGGACAACGTGCGCGTGTGGTGTGTGGACGAGGGGCCTGCGCACGAGTGCTGCAGGTATGACAGGACTGGGGGGGCTTGTGTTGCCGTAGTATCTTGTACAGACAGACAGGCGGACAACGTGCGCGTGTGGTGTGTGGACGAGGGGCCTGCGCACGAGTGCTGCAGGTATGACAGGACTGGGGGGGCTTGTGTTGCCGTAGTATCTTGTACAGACAGACAGGCGGACAACGTGCGCGTGTGGTGTGTGGACGAGGGGCCTGCGCACGAGTGCTGCAGGTATGACAGGACTGGGGGGGCTTGTGTTGCCGTAGTATCTTGTACAGACAGACAGGCGGACAACGTGCGCGTGTGGTGTGTGGACGAGGGGCCTGCGAGTGTATAGTATGACTGAATGATGGCCCATGCTGGCCTCGTATCGAGCACGTACTGGCCCATACTGGCCCTGTATCAGTGGACCGTGTTGCCCATGCCGGTTTATTATGATCCCTGTTGGTTCTAGTGTCTAATATGCTTATTCCCTGAGCATGGTCGTTCCGTCGTAGACGTCACTAACGCGTACCATGTATCGTCCCGCAGGACGCTGAGCTCGGGCGGCTCGCTGCGCAGTGTGCGCGCGCAGGCCGCGCTGCACGCACCGCACGGTGAGTCACATAATACACCTCTTAACGAAGCCGAAAGGCACATGTTCTCCCCGTCATTGCGAACATTTTTTTTGTTGTACACCATACCTGGGAACCTTCTAGTTACGGAGATATTGGGGTCAAAGTTACAACTTTTTGACTAGTTTTTTTTTTTTTTAATACAAGTTTTTAATGTAATATTTTTACTTTAAACACCTCCACGACCCCCGTACTATTCAATCCATTCATCAGCACAATGTTTTGAGTGCATTACATTGAGTTCTACCACAAAACATCATTTTTCATCCCAAAAAAAAAGTCCAGCAATAATTGTTGCGTAAAGTTACTTAGTTTGAAGTACAAAATGCTTGGTTGACGGCTTCGTGATGAGGTCTTTTACACCCTGTATACCCTATTCAATCGAATATTTTATCACGCGTTTTGAGTTACTCTTTCTTTACACCCTTCTAATCCCGACATACTTATAATTAGAGTTTAATATGTCTTTGGTGTTATTTTGGTTGTCATTAGCACACAAATTGTTTGCAGACACCTCTCGTCCGGGCACATGCCGGAGGGAGGGCTCACGCTCGGCCGACTCGGCGCAACACAGGTAACATCTCACATTCATACTCATTTATTTATCTATACTAATATTATAAAGAGGAAACCTTTGTATTTTTGTATTGAATAGGCTTAAAAACTACTGGACCGATTTCAAAATTTCTTTTACCATTACTTAGAGGGATTCTTCCGAATCCGTATAGGCTATATTTTATCACCGTACTCCCACGGGAACGGGAACTACGCGGGTGAAACCGCGTGACGTCCGCTAGTTTATTATAACTTTATGCATACCATGTACAAAGGCGGACTTAATGCCTGTCTACCTTAGGGTGATGCGGAGACAAAACAGTAGCTGCAACAGAACAGAACATGTTGAAGAATAAAATATAATAATAAATACTTCTATACATACACACGTCAAAAAAGTTTGTGATCACTTTGAAAAAATCGAAATATTTTTTGTTACAGTAGATTATATTACGATTTTTTTTACTTTTTAGATTCTTTATTTAAAATTAATGAATTATTTAATTTCTTTATTTCTATTTAAAGAAAACACACCAAAGATTTTTTCTTCATAAAGTTCAATTTAAAAAGTCATATCAGCTTATGCTAGTGATCACAAACTTTTTTTGAAGTGTGTACATACAACAAATTATGCAAAGTGAGGAAAAAAGAAATAAAAATACCGGCCAAGTGCGAGTTGGACTCGCGCACGAAGGGTTCCGTACCTTATCTATACAAAATTAGACAAGACGTAAAAAAAATAACGTTTGTTGTATGGGAGCCCCCCTTAAATATTAATTTTATTCTGTTTTTAGTATTTGTTGTTATAGCGGCAACAGAAATACATCATCTGTGAAAATTTCAACTGTCTAGCTGTCACGGTTCATGAGATACAGCCTGGTGACAGACAGACGGACAGACAGCGAAGTCTTAGTAATAGGGTTCCGTTTTTACCCTTTGGGTACGGAACCCTAAAAAGAACATAGATGAAGAAAACCAACAAATTAATTGTGGGACAAGTCTGCCAACTTCTTATGGAAGTGTTCGCGAGCTTTTATTTGTTATTGTTGAACTTCACAAAAAATACGAAACAAAAACATTTAATAAATATTATGTAGTTTTATTTACAGGCCGTGAAATGAAAATTTTAATTGCTCTTATCTGTTTAGAGAATATTTTTAGTAAAACAATGTTTTACCTAATTACATATTTCGCATACATTTAATAACACATAATAACAAAACTTACCTGTTAGGAGAACAATATTTAAAGCTATTATACTCAATGATATATAAACTATAGATACGTTGTCCGCACTCTAAAATGACAACATGAAATGAAGCCAATTGGCCACATCGCGCTTAGTTACGCACCAACCTGTCGCGCGACGCTACGTTTGTTTATAATTTAATAAATCCTGTGACGTGACTGAAGATGTATATTTATCTCCCTCTCGCAACAGGCATCCCGCCGTTCGGTGTCATATTTTCTTTCTCTTTCTTCACGCTTATAAGTAGTTCTAGTATTTTCGCCGTTTTTAAGCGCCGCGATGTTGGTTCATGACGTGTCTATATATAATACGTCATTGATTAAACTCACAAATTATATTCTTTACAATATTTATAATTAACGTTTTCTTATAATACTTTCATCTGACCGCAGATTACAGAACCTAAGTGTCATATCATTCCATAGAATAGCAGTTGCAGTTGCTTGCTATCACAAATTAAATGTCGTGTCTTTCAATTCACTTACATCCAAACGAATAAATAGAATTGAAGTGTATGTTTGTAATTTTACAGTTTTTTACTGAATTTACGGTCAAACAAGCTGTTTAGTTTACATTCTAAAATGTAATTTGTTCGTTAAACTGTAAACCAGATAGCTTGCTCGACCGTACATATGAAAGTTTACGGTACTTAAAACATTTTTTTTATTTTTGTCTATTTTTCGAGTGGCAATGGTATAAATGTAATGTTGTATGATCTGGTCACAGCCAGTCGGCGCGCCTGTCGGCGGCCGTGCCGGATGTGGCCATGGCGCCCAACGCCAACACGCATCTGCTCACCGCCAGGGACTACTTCCGACATGCGCCGCACAGAGGTAAATATACATATACGCCGTACTCACCGAGCCTCATACAGTCTACTTATTAATTCACTGGAGTAATCTGACGTTTACGGTGTTACCATTTTTTTATGAAAAGAAAATAGTGTGGTGACAAGAAGATTGACATCAATCACTCGCTCATTCATTCTTTACGTTCTAAATCAAATCACATTATTTTATTTATTTTAATAAGAAATTTCCCAGCAATGAACAGCGCGTGGGCAAAAGAAACATTCGTGCACTCAGACCAGAGGTTAGAAGCCGAATGAAAGACAAGCAAAACAATATGGCCGCGCGGGTGGCGTCCCGCGTCCGTCACGTAGGGAGGCAATAATGCCCGACCCAATAATGTCCAGCCCAATAATTCGTGTACATCGTCTCTGATAGAATTTATGATTACAATTAATTACTTTTTATAATAAAAATGTTCCTATTGACTTTGTGTGAATGAGCTGAATCACAACGAACGGAACGCATCACTTCACTATTACAATAAATGTGGCAACATTATTTTACAAAGTGACATTAGCATCTGTCAGTTTACTCCAGTGAATTAGTAATTTAACTTTAGCTGTCTAATCGAAAAAATTTGCTCACCAAAAATATGTCTGATTTTCTTATTTTTTATTTCAATAAAAAAGTAAATAAAAGAATTTAGATTGCGCTTAAAGTCAGCTAAGCAGCACCCCTAGCCATTATACAAATGTTTCGTATCGATTCTCTTTCTACAATCGTAAACGCCTCGGCGTAAGCGATTGTAGAAAGCGCTAAATTGGTAGCCAAGTTGACACGACTGAATCAATCGCTCGTTCTCTAATGTCTGTAGAAAAAACCTACACTTTAGTCTATGGTGAGCGTTCCTACCAAAGAGTTTAGCAATAACATTATATTCTATCATTTTGAACGGTGTAAAACTTGTCTAGGAATTTTTTATTCGTTTGTGTTGATCACGTGATTTAACGTTGAGATGATGTCATTTCCATTCATTTGAATAGTTTTCTACTAGCGTTAACGATTGTAGATTGTCAACTTGGCTAGGGGTACTGTACATCAATGCTGATCAAGAATTTGCTATGACAAAAAAAAACGCATTCGATGGTCTGCAGGGCTATTACGTATCTCTGTTGACAGCTCGAAATGATAGTAACTGAGCTCAGTGTCCATCAATTAACTGTCAAAGGGTTAGTTTCGTATTATGTATGACCAGTCGCGATCAAATATGACGTCATTGGTCCCCATCGTGACTGATAGTCACTGTAACTCATTTTGACAGACGCTTTCGTATCGATTCTTCTAATATTGCGATTATGTAAGCATAGTGGACATCAAATTGATGACAACTGAGTTTGAAGTGGCTGTCGTGAAAGACGTTACACCGTACCCAGGCTGTTAGTCACCGTAAAGTGATATCCACTCAGTGTGATACGTAATACCAATATTATGATATTCTCGGTTGTCATCAAAGTTCGGTGTACAACCGAAGCTTGATAGTCACTGGATATCAGAAAGATACGTAATAGGCCTGCTGAACATAAAACAATTGGTAAATAATAAACCAGTCGTTTGTAAGATGGCGTTCGATTCAACACATCCACGCTTTTAAATAAACGATAATAAGATAGCAATAACACCATATTAAGGTCAGTAAATATTATTTTAAAAAGGCACAGAAACCGACTTTGCATGGCAGATGTAAGACCGTGATATGTAAGAACGTGATATGTGAGACCGTGATATGTAAGACCGTGATATGTAAGACCGTGATATGTAATACCGTGATATGTAAAACCGTGATATGTAAGACCGTGATAATATGTAAAACCGTGATATGTAATACCGTGATATGTAAAGCCGTGATATGTAAGACCGTGTGCATGTTGCATGTTGCAGAGTACAGCGGAGTGTTGCAGCTGGACCTGGGCGACGGCGCCACGCACACTCCGCGCCCCGGTGAGTTGTTACTGCCTACATACACACCTACATACACACCTACATACACACCTACATACACACTTACTTACTTACGGGATATCTTCCGACATTCTTTATTATTTCGAGCCCGATCGCGGGTTCACTGGAGAATGCGAGTGCATGGAAAATAAATTTGTCACAGAAGATATCCCGTAACGTGACAATATAAGTTGAGTTTTATACCGTGAAAGCTTAAAACACCATCTTTGATCCATCAAACATGAACCAATAATGATGTAAGCAAAGATTTTGATTTAAAAGAGTGTTCATAGAGTTTCTTGCCCGTTCTTCTTCATAGAGATCTATGCTAGGGAATGTACGGTCGAACAATCTATTTGGTTTACAGTTTAACCAACAAATTACATTGTAAAATGTAAACCAAATAGCTTGTTCGACCATACAACTACAGTACTTTCTCAAGTTATTCTGCCTTGTGACAGTGAATGTAGCTTCATCTTCTTTGTTTTACCATTCCAAAAGTTCCTGTTAGGCTGCGTTCCCACCAAGTCGTGACGATTAATTTATCGTTGATTCTTAGTTGGCAAAGGTGGGCGACAGTAATCGCGTACCAAGTAACACATCAAAGCAGTATATCGGCCGACTTACAGCATTTCTGTATCGTTTTCGCATTTTGAATTAGTTCTATGATAGCATTACAAACGTTTATACGGCTACTGTAATGCTTATTTGGGCACAAATTATACGGCTTTAGATCATAAATAAGTTCACAATTAGTTGTTTAATTGCATTACAGGCGCATTACATTAGCATTAGTGTGACCAAATAAGTTGCGAATCGCATTATAGAAACATTATTACGGTCAATGAAGTTGCCAATCGCATTACAGAAACATTATTACGGACAATGAAGTTGCCAATCGCATTACAGAAACATTATGTTAGCAATATTATTGATAATGAAGATGTTAATTGCATTACAAAAGCATTAAACTAGCATTAGATTGTTCTAAAAGAATGATTGAGGCTATTTAAGTGTTCACAGTTAGAACTTAAATAAATCCTACATCATTGCAAAAACATCTTTATTACTACGGCACAAATGTTATAATACAATTAACTTTGTCTAGCAATATATTATGGACGAAGACGGTCAAAACTGAGTGAATGACACCATATTTTTTTGCATCAAAACAAAAATTATAATACTGGATACGTTTTTGACTCTTTTCTTATTTTATGCATGTAAATATTATTCGCAATGTAGTTTACTGTAAATGTCTATATAAGTTTCATTGAAAATTTTCACGCGCCTTCGTTATTTTGTGGTTTTCATATAAAATGTGACATTAAAATATGTGTGAAATGCCCAAAACAATTGTGTATTCTTAGTATAGAATGAATTTTGCATAATTAACATAATAGTATTAGTTGAGCAGTATTAAATAAAGTTATATTATTATGATATAGGTCTATTGCTTTTATAAATAGGTCCAAATGATAATATTTTTTGGTTATAAAATATTTACAAAATGGTGTCGATCTATAGCAGCCAGATGAACCCTTAAAAAGGCTAATTAATGCCACCAGTAGTATCAATACTCACACGTGAACAATTATTAAGCTAGAGGCCAGAGAAAAGACTTTTGATGTGCCACTGAAATACCATTGTCTATAAAGTAGCTCTATATGGGTTCACCGGTTAACCTGTAGACTTGAATTATCCATAATGGAGAAAAATCAGACACAGATTCGAATAACATAGGCATGGTTGGACCCCGGACGACCGTAGTTCAAAATCAAGAAGAAATTAAAATAAAAAATCCACCCTAAAAATGGCTGTTGTTTTGTTGATCATATAATATGTGCTTTTCCCCAATATGGCCGACAAATGGTTTTACGAATACAGTGAAATGAATGTATATACAGCTTTACGCATTACAATAACTCACGTGTATTTGATTAAATACCTGTTAGCTGTACAACAGAACTCAGTTGAACTGTATAAATGCAAGCATTACATTGATTCACGTTGATGCTGTTCAGCGGTACTAGGCTTTTACTTACCGCTTAATAGTGCTATTACACAACATAGGGCACTAAAAACAGCTCAAAGCTGTATAACGGATTTACGGTGCATTATAATGGTACAAGTTAATGCTATTAAGCGGTAATAGGCATTATCGTATTACTTAAAAATGCTATTGTAGATCCAAACGCACTAAAAACAGCTGAAAGCTATACAGCTGCCTTGTGGTTTGCTGCACTCAAACTAAAGGCTTTACAAAAGCATTTTGATATGCCATTATGCAACCGTTATACATCGTAAAGCATCATAATGGTTTTGAAATACCAATATAAAGCGTCAAGATGCTCGGTGAACTCAAATAAGAGTTTATACGGACCTTAAGTTCTAAATAAGTTTACTATTCGTTTGTTAAAATGCTTTCTGTGTTACTTGGGCGTCGTTCTATATGTGAACACCACCAGTCACGACACTTCAAACCACACGATTATCTGTCGTCACGACAAAGTGGGAACGCGGCCTTACTGGCCTAGTTGAAACAAACGCTTTGATATATGTAGATAGTTATGTAACGTGTCGGATTGGATGTAAAGTGTTGTTCTGTGCGCGCAGGGTCACGTGCGCAGCGGGCGGGCCGGCCGCAGCGGGATCATACGCCGGTGAGTTACTGTTACCGCTAACTGTATATCACACACACACCCACACTTACCCACCCACACTCACACACACCCACACTCACACACACACACACACACCCACACACACACTCACACACCCACACACTCACCCACTCACACACACAACTAACACATCTCTGTCTGTCAGCGGCAAAGCTCGAAGACTATTACTACTAGAAAACTATAATTTGGCATTAATATAACGACGAATTGACGACCATGACTGCCTCGTTGGTGCCGAGTATGACGTTCTAGTTCGATTCCCGGGTTGAGCAAAGTGTTATTGAGTTTTCCCATCAGGAATTACTCAGTAGCACCCGGTTGATGGCAATAGGCTCGCGTCCTATTACATGGGAGTTCAACATATGTGGGTGTACTATTAGTGTTCGGCCTGAGTGCAATAGCGTTCTGCGGGGCGGCGAGCGGCCACAGTGCACGCTCTGCGTTCGTGTGGATCCGCCGGCTGCGAGAAATATACGACAGCAGTCTTCAGAGTACTTTTGGCAAAATAGAATTAATTAAAAACATTTTTCCTACGTATACCTAACCTAGCCTTGATAAGAACGTTTTCTGTTAATTTATATTTGAATTTAATACAATTACAATTGAATCAATTACAATTTATAAACTGCATGCATGGTTCAAATTAATCAATGTTTCATTTGTTATTAACTATATTATGTAAAATTTGCACGCCGAAATTAATGGCAGAATAAGAGAAATATACTTTATCTTTAAGATCCTCCTGTACCTTATTTACGCAAATAAATGATTTTTTTTTTTTAAATAAATCGATGTATTTACTTTCAATTCCCAGTTTTATTGCTAGTTCTCTCCACACTCTTGTTCTAATTATTCTATTTTTGTATAAACAGTGAGTAGATAACCATATTTCGGGTTTATTTTGTATTCTTATTATAATTTCTTCAAACGACAACGCTTGCAGTCGCGCGTAGACTAACGTGTCTCGCCGCGCCCCGCCGGACGCTCCGCAAGACGCAACACTACGTCTACTCAGGCCACTCACGTATAAGTGCATGTGTTTGACATGACCGCTGCACGCCCCGCCGGACGCTCGATTCGAGCGGCCACTCTGGCCATACACTTGGTACAACCTCTGGAATTACAGGCGTGAAGTTATTTTATACATACCACGTCGAAAAACTGGTAAAATTAAGTCTTGAGGGGCTTATTACAAAAAAAAACCGGCCAAGTGCGAGTCGGACTCGCGCACGAAGGGTTCCGTACCAATTATTATAAAAAAATCACGTTTGTTGTATGGGAGTCCCCCTTAAATATTAATTTTATTCTGTTTTTAGTATTTGTTGTTATAGCGGCAACAGAAATACATCATCTGTGAAAATTTCAACTGTCTAGCTGTCACGGTTCATGAGATACAGCCTGGTGACAGACAGACGGACAGACAGCGAAGTCTTAGTAATAGGGTTCCGTTTTTACCCTTTGGGTACGGAACCCTAAAAACGATGATTAAACATTACCACGGTGACGTCACACATGCGCTCGTTTTTCTTCGGGAACTGTCGGTGTGTTTTCGGTACTGGGTTCAAAAAAATATTTTTAATTTAATATATCTTTCTAATTAGAGCGAAAAAAAAAACTAAAAATTATTTGTTAGAAAATTATCATTTTTGACAAATAAAATCTTTTACAATAAATCAATTATATGAGCTGTGAAGTTTTTAAGTTGATTTTTCCTTTTAAATTATGCAAATCAGTCATAATTGGACGCTTATAAGAAACTAACAAGAAACAAACTAACCAACCATTTTTACATGCTAATTAGTACCTTTATCACAAAATTATTGAACTTTTTAATTATTACAATAACACATTATGACTCACTTTGTTAAGATTTACGCCCTTAGTGCCGCCACTACTTGCACCATGGTGATTGGATATGGTCTCGTCCCAGACAAGTGCCTTTCGGCTTCGTTAAATGTCTTTTTACACCCTTTATATCTCGCGCTCGCACCTACGACTTAATGTGTCTGACAAGACGTAAGAACCATCGAAACGGTCTGACAACTGAGAAAACATCTTTTGTAACATACATAAAATTCAGATTTTATACTATGACGAAAGTAACTATAATTCATTATACTTTAATGGGTGTCTGACAGCGGTTGGAACCGTCTGAGGTGTCTGACAATAGACGACGTGGTTTATAATATTGTTTCAAATAAAATATATCAAAACTGAACGTTATACTATGACGAAAGTGAGGATACACCTTTGCTACCTCATAACTTTCAAAGGATCCGCGATCCAAACTTCACACTCTGGGAGCGTTCATACCTGTATTAGGGACATTTATAAAATCACGGAGGTCTGAACGGTCCATTAGCTTAGTGATATCTTTGTAATAGCAATGTGTACATGTGTGTTGTGAAGTTTAATGTAACGATCTGTTGGTACTGGTCTGCAGGGCATGTCGTGCCTGCGGAGCCGCGCCGACGAGGACGAGCTGCGGGCCGCCATCGAGCTGTCCGTCATCAGAGGTGAGTGCAGCACTAGCCATCAGCTGGAAGGGACGTATTCACTACACCATTTTTTTTTCATCGCTTATAAAAAACAATACAACTGTCGCTTACATTTTTTAAGATAAGATACCAGCACCCCTAGCCAAGTTACAAACGTTTCGTATCGATTCTCTTTCTACAATAGTAAACGCCTCGGCGTAAGCGATTGTAGAAAGCGCTAAATTGGTAGCCAAGTTGACACGACTGAGTCGATCGCTCGTTCTCTAATGTCTGTAGAAAAAACCTACACTTTAGTCTATGGTGAGCGTTCCTACCAAAGAGTTTAGCGATCTACATTGTAGAAACGATAACATTCTATTCTATCATTTTGAACGCTGTAAACTTGTCTACGAATTTTCTATTCGTTTGTGTTGATCACGTGATTTAACGTTGAGATGATGTCATTCCCATTCATTTGAATACTTTTCTACTAGCGTTAACGATTGTAGATTGTCAACTTGGCTAGGGGTGCAGACCAGACACCCCCAGCCACCAGATATTGCAGTTGTGTAGTAAATTCTTTGGGATACCATAAATTAACCACGGGAATCACGTGTTCAGTGTATCTGAATGAGAAGACCCAAAAATTCCGAAAAACTTAATTTCGATATTTCGATTATCAAAAGTACGAATTTCATAATTCCGAAGAATAATAATGTCTATTATTTAAAATCACGAAATTCATAATTCCGGAAGTCGTAAATACGAATTGTTTGTTGTCCGATTTTCATATGTCCGAAGAATCAAATGTTCGATGCATCGTTAGTCCGAAAAACGATATTACGATACCTACTTCGAATAAACTGCTAAAAGTCTTGCTGGCTGACATGAGGAGCGTAGGCCGAAGGCCGGTGGAGCGACGACGACATTTGTGACAGAAAGTGGGAGTATAATGTAAAAGCGAGCGTAACGAGCGTGCGTCCTGCGAGTCGTAGCAGGTTCTAAATTTGCTTATATTTGAAAACCGTGCGTCCTATCGCAAAAATAACGAAACATTTGCCCTCTTAATGACCCCTGCCGCGTAATTCTCAACACGTAGGAAAAGAAAGAAATGGTTTCGTATTTTTTTTTTAATGTGTATTGAATAAGTCGGACTATTGAAATTCGATATTTTGAGAATAGTAATTACGAACGTTCGGAATATTGAAATTTAGCAATTATGAAAATATGATTAATCGGAGTTGTTATATTCGGAATTTTGAACCATTCATAATTATGAAAATCGATATTTTGAAATTCGGATTTGTGACTTTCGGAATAAAGTTTTTCGTACTTATGTAGTGTATCCCATCTGAATACGTACGAAGCGTCAGTGTCCATTCTACTCTGTATTCTAACTAATATCGTATACAAGCTTTTGCGAGTTAGCTCGCGTTAATTTAAAATTTGACAATTAAACTGTTAACACACTACTAAAGTTTCTATGATAACATTATCATAAGTCCATGACGAAACAATGAAAATGGCTGTCGGTGAAAAAAGAATAAAAGGCATGATAATGCTAAGCTGACCATTTATGTAGCTATAACACGTCTGTGTACTGAGGAGACAGCGCTTTTGTCATAGGCATTAAGTATGTTACACAATCTGAAATAAAGTGTTCCATTATAGCGTACTCATCATCCCGGCCGCCCGCGGGCGCCGCGCCGCTGCTGCTGGGCGGGGGCCCGCCCCGCGCCGCCCCCGCCCCCGCCCCCGCCACGCTGCCGGGGCGGCCGGCGCAGCTGGCTCACAGTGAGTGCACGCCTGTACGTCGGGACCGCGCGCCCACGTGATACTCACCTACACTTGTATGTCCGCAGGCAGCCGGGGCCGCGTCACCGAGCTGCACACGCCCACGCCGCAGCATCTAGCGCGTGAGTAGAGGACTGGCTCGTGAGCTTGTGCGTGAGATGTGTACATGTTGACGAGCCGCCTGTGTGTTGCAGTGAGCCGGCTGGGCAGCGCGGGGCAGTCCCGCAGCCCCAGCCCCGCCGCGCCCGCCAGCCCGCACGAGCTGCTGTACCGGCAGCAGCAGCCGCACTACAGGTACGTACAGTGAGACAGTGCTCCCGTCACCCCGCAAGCCACACTAAGCGATAAGCGAAAAAAACACTCTTAACGAATCCAAAAGGCACTTGTTCTCCCCATCATTACAATCATTTATATGTGTCTTGGGCCCTGGAACCTATTAGAATAGGTTCAAAAAACTTTGAACTTAGTTACAGAGATATTGAAGTTCAAAGTTTTTTTTCTTTTTGATATAGATTTATGTGTTTATAACCAGCGATCGGAGTAGGTAGATTGATTTATGGTACTTTTATCATAAATGCACACAGAAAGAATAACATGTTTAAGCCATTTTTCCGGAAAGTAATTCCGGTATTTCCAGATTCAATTAAATATGATTAATGTTGGTAGTGATAATATTATTACTATTCAATTCAAAATTAAAAGGAAGGTATCAAAACTATATTAATTTATTATTTAACCCATGATCCTTTGTTCGTTCTGATTGGTCGTTGGGTTGTGTCAAATCGTGACTGTGTGCCCTTAAAAAAAAATTATGAAGAATATAGTATTGCTCATTTCAATATAATTCCTACCTAAGTTCCGGTTTTTTTTTTAATAATCAACCAATTTCGGAGGAATGTCCATATCTATACTTCTATACTAATATTATAAAGAGGTAACATTTGTTTGTAAGTTTGTATGTAGGGGGTAATCTCCGGAAGTAATGAACCGATTTCAAAAATTCTTTCACCATTAGAAAGCTACATTCACCCTGAGTAACATAGCCTATTTTTAACCCCGTACTCCCACGGGAACGGGAACTACGCGGGTGCAACCGCGTTACGTCCGCTAGTTAATTATATACGTTTCGGATCAATGACCTCAATTCAATCTACCTACTCCGAGCACTGGTAACCTACACTGCAACTCTCCTATTCTGAGCCGTACATTAAAAAATGGTCCTTCGAGCCGGATACAAAATGTGCAGAATGTGTCTAGTATCGAATTAGTAGAATAGTACATGTTGCTATGAATGTCTCGTAGTGTACGGTCGAACAAGCTATCTGGTTTACAGTTTAACCTACAAATTACATTGTAAAATGTAAACTAAATAGCTTGTTCGCCCGTACATGTGATAGTGTGTGTTTCAGAGTGGAGCCGCCGTACTCGGGCTCCAGCGCCGGCAGCAGGCACACGTATGCGTGATAGCCGCAGGTAACGTAGTGTATAGCGCATCTAACTGTATAGCAACATAATACGCATGACGACACTATCAATAAATTGCAAATCTATTTAGTCCGTCAGAGTACGCACGTAACGTAACGTGCGGTGACGCTTCGTAGCCGTTCGTAGCACTCGTAGCATCCGCTACGGCGTAGCACCATGCCTATGCATGCGCGGGACATAACCAGTGCTACGACTGGGGCGGGGTGTACTTTTTGTGTTCACTTCTATCGGCAGTCCCTAAAGACTGCTCTTTTTTGTAAATCAATGAATATTGACAAAGATAAAACGCATCAAAACTCGGGAGTGGGGGCTCGTGACGTCAGAACTAGCTAAAAATAATAGCACGGCGTGACGTATTGAGAATTTTAAAAGCGTCGTATCTTCGTCAATTTTGGTTTACGTAACAAAAGAAAAAACACGGGTCAAATATATTTTGATAATCTAACTGACGGACTAATTAGATTGTTTCAGTCGACAAGCTTATTGTTAAGGTGACAGCGTTAGGGTAGCCCGCGAAAATCGAGTTTAATGAAATAGTCATTCAATGGGATTAAATAAACGTACAGGGTTGCATTTATGATTTTATTGATTACGAGCTTCTGCCCACGGCTTCGCTCGCATGAAGTTCGATAATTGTCCCATAGGTTCTTACTACCGAAATAAAAAGTATTCTTTGATTTAATGCAGGTTATAAACTATCTGTGTGCTAAATTTCATCCAAATCCCTTCAGTAGTTTTTGCGTGGAAGAGTTACAAACACACATGCAACTGTCGCCTTTAAAATATTAGTGTGATAATTCTGTAAATGTTACGACCGCGAATTGTATTTTGTTTAAGGCGACTGCAGGAGCTAAACGTGAGTTTTATAATGCAAAAAAGCATATGATTTACTGCAATAAACAAAACCACAAAAATATATGATATTCTTCAGGATTTATGCTGGTATGATAGTGTTTTGAAAACATTATACAACTTATTTTACTCGATAAAAAAAATCACGAATTTATCTCTAAAAATGTCTTATAACGAGTAAAAACCATACTAAAATACATGCAATTATTCTGATTTTTTGGCAAATAATTCTACAAGCAACATATTAGCATCATAGTGTTTTTCTTTTTAAGTCCAATCAAAACATTTTTTGTAAATGGCAAAAAACCACTCATTTCGCACTATTCGGCCCGCAGTGACTGACGTAACAACCACTTTGTAGTGCAAGCGGATTAGAACTCTATTCTAACAGAATTTCAAACGAATTTTGAACCACCACAAATAGAGTTGCTAATTTAGCTCCTGTGATCGCCTTAGCGGATAACCTGAAATTGCTGAAAACGTAAGAAAATTAGAATATTGCGGGCTTCCCTTACCTTAAACATGTTGACACTTCACCGATAGGAGCTTGTAGTTCTGTGTATGACTAACACGTGACGTCTCCTTCACAGTGGGAGCACGACTCGCGCTTCGACTGCTAGCGACGCGCCGGTCGCGCTACAGTCGCGCCACAGTGACACAGACTATTCGTGTATAACTAACTATAAGTGCGCCGCCTACCTCTCCCCTCTCTCACAGCACGTGGATGGGTGACCGCTGACCATCCATTACACGAGTTCCCTTTGTGCCTCAGATACCACGTTATAATGGTACATTCTAAATGTTGGCAATGTTGCAAAAAAAAAGTCAAATATGCATAAAAACTAAAAAAAAATTAAATATCACTCTTTGTTGTACTAAAATATTGACATTCATCATGACAGCGATATATTTGGAGATCTTTCTGCGACGTTTTCAATTTTCAGAATGCATTCTCTTAGGCTGTTGGTCCCGGCTGTTATTTGTAGATCTTTGACAGTCGTTACAGGTAGTCAGTGGTCTGAAAGTCTGACAACCAGTCTTACCAAGGGGCAGACACATTGCTCTACTGACTGACATCAATGTGTTCCAGTTCAAAGAGAGAGTATCCCTCGTCCTTCGTTCCCTCTCCCTCTCCCATCCAATCCTATGATCTCATCATGTTAAGTATATATATTTATATATACTGTATTATATGTATAGGGTATGTATGTAGCTACACTGACAGTGAATAAGTCTTCATATACTTACATATATTATATTTTTTGGGAAAACTACTAAAAATATTACTAGCAAGTGACATTAGTGAGAGGTCGAATTCAAACTATGTTTTTGGAATACCTGAATACCTCTTCCACTACATTAAAAATATATAATATTAGTAGCGGCCTACCCATGCTTCGTAGAGCGCCACCTATCGGGTCCAAAACTATCCTGTCCTTCAAACTGTAACCGATTAATGTTACTTGCATACAGTGATATCTTTAGTTTAATTTACTCATCCTGCATTTTATAACCACATTGATATTTTGGCATAAGCACATTGGCTGAAAGGTCAGCTTCTGTGCTACGAGTCACAAGTTCAATCCAAATAATATATCAGTGTGAGTATATTATGTGTATATTGTCAGTGTTTAAATAATGTTTGTATAAAATATAATTAAGTCGTCGAGAAGAGCGTCAAGTTCAATTGTGCAGCGAAACTCTACAGACGGTTGGTCTTGATATCTGTACACGGCAAAACGGCCAAGTACTAGTCGGACTCGTGCATAAAATGTGATTTTCTAACTCCTACACTGCCTGCATCACAGATCTCAATAAAGAAAATCATCGAATTAAATAGTTATTATCATATTCAGATATCAAAAAACCGTCGTCTGTAGAGTTTTCCTAGCTAATTTATATTGACCTCGTTAAGAGCCGGTTATGCCCTATTGTCAGATCTCATGCGAACTAGAATTGTTTTCATTTCGGCTATAAGAGTAGAGGGAGACCAAAGTAACGATGGATTTTATAATAATAATAATAAGATTTAAATGAATATAAAGATGAATAATAAGATTGAGATAGCGGCAGGTGTATGATTATGTAATAGACAGTTCAAACATTTGAAACAAGATTTTTTTTATAATAATGTGAGTCCAGAGGCGTCTAGCCCATGTAGCGCCCGTGTGCAAACATTACCCTAGCGCCCCCTAGTAAGCGCGCGGTCAAAATGGAATGGGTACAAAGTACAAGTTACCACAAACTGTCAAATTTCCCCAATAGATAATAAACTCTGTTGTTTGGAGATGAAAAAGAAATTTATCGGTTTTGGATACCATGATGTGCTGTTGGCTGTCTTTAGAATTATACAGGGTGTTCTGGTGTTTACCCTAACAAGCCAAAAACTACCCATGTTAACATGTATAATAGATGTTACATCATCATTGTCCAAATTTTGAAATTTCTTCATTCTAATCACGACCTCATATAAACATACAAAGTTCAATATCAATTGGGAACATTTGACAGATTTGGAAAGGTAAGCTCACTGCGAGCGAGGCCCACTGTACACGGGTAAAATCATTTTTGGGAAGGCGCCGCCGTAGGTCACGGCGCTCGGCGCCCCCTAGGACTGCTGCGCCCGTGTGCAACGCACACCCTGCACACTAGGTAAAGACGGCCATGAAAGTGAAAAAAAAAATCAAATAACTTTCGGAGGCCATTGTATGTATATGTATGGAGTCTATTGTCGATCGGTACCAGTCGAATATGTGTAATAATATCCTCAGTTCGTCTTACGAACCAATACAGGACCCGGGATGATGCCGCCACAGACCTCACAGATATTACGTGGTTACGTGGCTACCCAACATAATGAAATGGAAGTTCTCTACGTCTGTTAGCATGAGGTCTGACCGCAGGTCTCCCGGTCAGTCTGACCGGGTGAACACAGAGGGGGACGTGTATAGATGTACCTTGTAAGACTGTACGACACATTGTGCTGTACTCGAGTTCTGTTCGAAGTTGTTGTGTTGTGTTACTGTCATCATTTGTATCGTAGTTCTCACTGCCAAGAAACTGGGTTAAGTTATGCTTGCCGAGGTCGCTCCTTGGATGGGTGGCCATCGAGACACCTCCTTGCTTTGGGAACCACGTAGATCTTTGACAATCCTATCGTGGTACCCAGTAACTGATTGTGCAGGTCAGATAGGCAGTCGCTCCATGTAACATACTGCATCCGGTGAGACTGGAAGCTGACCTGACACAGTTGAGAAGGCAGGCAGACGATGCACTAACACGACATATGATGAAACAATAAATATATATAAATAAATAGTAATAAAATGTGTACATAATTTATAATATAAAATACTGAAATATATAATGACTGTAACTGTTTGTCACAAACTTGTGACTAGAATCCATTCCGATGTTTAAAGACTTGACGTTTTATATATACACTGTTCATATAGTGATGGCTATAGCTGTGCACGTGGTTCTGTCTGTACTGTAAGTACTCATGGTGCGGTCAAATACGTGTCCATCGTAACAAGACTGCCTTTACGTCATAATATAAAGGGCGGCTCCCTCAGTTCAAACGTTAGCATTGACTGTCGTGCATCTAATAATAATAATAATATCGCTGGACATTACACACAGCGCCATCTAGTGCCACACTAAGCAACGAGGCTTGTGTCGTAGACACCAGATAGTTGATATACTACATAAATACTTTTTGTTTCTAAATACATATAAACTAAACATCCATGACTCGGAAACAAATGTCCATGCTTATCACACAAACATTTGCTCCGACCGGGATTCGAACCCAGGACCCTAAGAACGTAAGGCAGCCTCACTACCGTTGCGCCATTCGGGTCGTTAAATCTGACGGTACTATCCACTTATTCGTGTCGTATCGACGTTACATCAATAATGTACCGTTTGGGAGCAGTTAGTAGGTTTTCGCCTTAAACACAGCCAAGGAAGTTCTGATTTGTTGAAAGTAACACATGTGACTGACTATGACCGTGACAGCCAGTGTCATTCCAGTCCACTGCTGGGCAGAGGCCTCTCCCCATGGCTTCCAAATCCTTTTATCCAGGGCCAATGTGGACCACTGATCGTTGGTTTTGTCCAACTCGTCCCGCCATCTCCTGCGAGGTCTACCGCGTCACCTTCTGGCTGTATCAGGGCTCCACATCGAGGTTATTTTGGCCCACAGCTCGTCGGGCATGCGGCAGACATGGCCAGCACAGTCCCACTTTAGTAATACACAAGCTGACCCGCGCACCTTCGTCTGCGTCATATAATATAGCTTATAACATGTCATTTATTACACATGTCATGTCATTTTGTGCATTCAATTACGAACAAAAACCTTTTAAAATCAATATTCCTTACCTACCATAACATACGGCGTGATAATATGTAGCCTAAAGCCTTCCTTGGTTTACAACGAACATTTTTGCTGAATTTCAATTCAATCTACCCAGTAGTTTTGGCGTGAAGCCGTAACATACACACAGACAGACAAAAATTCTAAAAAGTCACTTATTGTCATCAGTTACGTTTTTTTAACAAAAGCCACTTATTTTTTCTTGAACATTCTCAATGTACAGTTTTTCTTTCGTTACTGTTTTATTAAATGTATAGATAATATGGTAGGAATTTTATCAAATTATTCATCAAATTGACCATTATCACAATATTGCACATTACTAAGTGGAACACACTTTACATTCTGCCGTCACGCCTGGAGTCCCCTAAGGGACAGGCAGACTTGTACAGCACACACACATCTCGCCAGTAGGGGGCGCGCCTATTGCCAGCAGCCAGCTACATGAGCAGTGGTATATAAACGGTTATATTATTGGTTAAAATAAAGACTATGTTAAATAAAGTTGTTGTATCATTCTGTTAATTGTTACTAAAATACTCTTTTAATGTGACTACAACTGTACTGGGCTTCTCATGACGCATGAAAAATTAAATTAGCCGAACTCCGTAGACGTAAAATGCAACGATATGTTTTACCAGGTGTACCCCTAAGTCCTCTCGCCCGTCAATGTAATGAGTCGCGCTACACGATCACTGACTGCACAGGTCCACTCGAGGCTGTGTGGTTCACAGATCTGCGTAGTCCTCATGTAAGTTGACTAAGGTTATCATCATCATTTCAGCCGAAAGACGTCCACTGCTGGACATAGGCCTCCCCCAAGTGTCGCCACATTGACCGGTCCCGTGCGACTCGCATCCAGCGGATTCCTGCAACCTTCACCAGGTCATCGGTCCACCTAGTGGGAGGCCTTCCAACGCAACGTCTTCCGGTTCGCGGTCCATCCGTTCTGCGAGCAATGTGCCCTGCCCACTGCCACTTAAGTTTGGCAATTCTTCGGGATCCGTCGGTAACCTTTGTTCTCTTGCGGATGTCTTCATTTCTGATTCGATCGCGCAAGGAAACTCCGAGCATAGCCCTCTCCATTGCCCTTTGGGTGACTTTAAGCCTTCTGATGAGGCCCATTGTGAGCGACCACGTTTCGGTCCCGTATGTAATCACTGGCAACACACACTGGTCATAGACTTTCGTCTTGAGACACTGCGGTAGGTTGGACGAGAACATACCGCGCAACTTCCCGAACGCTGCCCAACCGAGTCGGATTCGACAATTGACCTCTTTCTCGAAGTTAGTCCTACCTAACTGGACCGTGGACTAAGATTATGTCTGGGCCTTATAAGAGAGAACTCTGGAGTTTGTTTCGGTTGTTTATCCTCAGAGTGGAAATAATGGTCTCATCTAGTTTTAAAACATAACCTAATGTGACGTGTAGCTCGACTTATAACTCAAGGAGCTCAACGAAACGACGAACAATACCAAAGAAAGGACATTTGGGTAGGTCGCTTAGAGTACTCAAACTGCCAGACAGTTGTGGGAAATGCCAGACAGTTGTGGGAAATTAGAATTAAGTATAGTTTGTGCACAACAGAATCGACACCAATGTAACTCGCACCTGTACAAGTTGTGGATGGCTGGTCCTCTTATAAAACAGCTCAGCACTGCCATTAATATTATGTTAAGTTAGCTCCCCTGTGTCGTATGGTGTTAGTGTGAGTAAACACTACTAGTATCTGTGTGCTCACCCTGTGACAGTGGTAACGACTGACGAGCAGCAGCTCGCTACTGTCAGAGCCGTCTCTAGCCCATGTAGCGCCCGTGTGCAAACATTACCCTAGCGCCCCCTAGTAAGCGCGCGGTCAAAATGGAATGGGTACAAAGTACAAGTAACAGCACATCAATTTACCACAAACTGACAATTTCCCCAATGGATAATTTATACTCTATTGTTTGGAGATTCAATTTAAAGATTGAGATTTTTGATTTTGAATTACTTTTAAGCAAAGTAATTCTACAAACATAAGAAGAGCTCCAGATGCTTTACAAAATGTATGCAAAGTGGAGCTCTTTTTACGTTGGTAATTGAAAGTGCCGCGGCCGGCCAACGCGCGCGCCGAGTGGGGCTCCGTAGCTCACGGCGCTCGGCGCCCCCTAGGACCGCTGCGTCCGTGTGCAACGCACACCCTGCACACTAGGTGAAGACAGCCGGCTACTGTTATAGTCCCACTGCTGAGCAAAGCTCTCATGGCTTTCAGTTTAGTGGATCCAGGTGTAATGCGAAACACTGATGAGTTGTCCAGCTCATGCCACGATATACGAGGTCTGCCGCGACGCCTTCTGGGTTCCATGTAGTGGTTGGTCTCAATCACAGCTCATTGCAGGTCGTGAACAGAACATTCAAAAACGCGTGGTATCTACCAACCCGCACTGGGCCCGCGTGGTTATAGCCCACTTCCTCATAGAGAGGAGGCCTGTGTCCCAGCAGTGGGAACATTATTGGCTGATCAAGCTGCATGTCATAAATGACGTGTCTCTGTACTACATAGCTCACACTAACATCATAAACTTGACACATTCAATTATATCTCAATAGTGGTGTCGATTCTGTTGTGCACAAACTAAACTTAATTTAGGCTATTGCTATCTTTTCTCTCTAATAAAACGAGAAAGAGACCGACGTAATTTAGAGCTCTCAAATTTAGTTGGAACTAATATTTCCATACAAATGAAGGGTGCACGTAAAAACATGTCTACTAAAAACACGGTGAAGCGCAAGGCATAAACTAGTTTGACATCTCTAACTTTGTTCATAGCTATAGCCGTCCTTTTCTCGCACTGCCTTTTAGTAAAAGATAGCAATAGCCTAAATTAAGTTTGTGCACATCAGAATCGACACCATTGTTGCTAATTATAATAATTTCTTGCTATACTCGTGGTGCGGGTGGTATCGATAACCATAGATGTATAAACACCAGCACTGGCTTTGGAGTCGTCTTAGTACAGTCAGCCATACGTTTGTGGTGACCGTTTGGGAGTAATACCGCCTTTATGTCGTAGCAGTAAGGGCGGTTTTTTATAGCTCAAGTGTTTTCACTGACCTGCAGTTACTTGTATAATATCTTTGTGACATGCGCGCGGTTGGGTTATTGAGATAACTTATAAAACGAAATGGTTCTTCAACTCTGAAAATAGCTCTGACGGTCGTTACAAGTAGTCAGTGGTCCGAAAGTCTGACAGCCGATCTTACCAAGGAGAGGTATCGTATTAGCCAGTACTTACTGGGTTGCAGAGGTCAGATAGTCGCTCCATGTAAAATACTGATATTCAGCTGCATCCGGTAAGACTGGAAGCCGACCCCAACATAGTTGGGGAAAGACTAGACAGATATACCTTTCATGTTTCGAGTTATTTCAATCTCACCGTGACATGTATGTGTTTAAGAAGCTCGCATTTATTTATGTCTCCTGTAATGTCGATACCACTCCCCGCGCCGGCTACTGACACTGATGCGTTATATACTTAGATATTGGTGCCAATTCCCTTGTTTACAAACTAAACCAAATTTAAGTTCAGTGCATCTCTTTCTTTCTATTTCATTAAGAAAAGGACAGAAGATGAATTTTAGTTTGGCGCTGATTAATACAAGTTTTAGACGCGATTAAAAATTCTACTAGACTACTAAAATTACATCAAATTACGTCAAGTGCTGACTAATTTGACAGGATTAAACTAATATTTATCTTCTGTCCTTTTCATAATGAAATAGAAAGGGAAAGATGCATTCAACTTAAATTTAGTTTAGTTTGTGAACACGGGAATCGGCACCAATGTTAATATGTACAAGTACCAGAACAAAGAATGTCTTGAGACACAATAAATGTTTTTTTTTATACTTGTAGGTATATTATTTTATTATTTAGGTCTGTTCAAAGTTATATATTAGTTGTTTTCGAGTTACAAAGCAATGTATATAGTGTTGTATAAACATCCACATAACTGTAAAGGTTCTATTATATGTAATGTTGTATAAAGTTTAATTGTAGATAACAACAGTTAAAGTGTTTTTACAAAACTTGAACTTGAGCTGAGTGAGTGAGTCGATGGCAGGAGAGTGCGAGTGCGCGGGGTCGATCCCGGCTGTTGTTACGACAGATCATTATTATTATGTATAAATTAAATATTTATTCACAACTTTTTGTCTTTTATTTTTCTTAAAAAAAATCATTCGGCCAAAGACTGCACTCCCATTAAATGTGATGTTCTGATTGTTCATATTCGCAGTCAGATGTGGAACATTGACAAAAAGGCGAGTCAATAAGCTTGAAGGACAATAATTAACTCTTAAAGTTACCATGACCGGTGAGAAATTGAGCAACACAGTGATCAACCTCCAGCCATGGCCTGGCCAGCCGTTCACGAACTGATGGAAAGAACTGGTGGAGGTGTCGGCCCTTAAATGGAATTATCCTTCTACAAGAGACAAAATTTCGTCAGTCTGTGGTTTGAATAATTTTGTCAGTCTGTGACTTGAATAATTTAAAAAAAATTAGCACGATCACGTAGGGTTCAAAAGTCTACGTCTGCGGTCTCTTGTGCGCAATAGTACGTCGCCGTCGCTTCAAGATCCTAAGTACAACTGCAAGTACCGATAATAGGCTTCAGTACGGTACTAAACGTCCTATACGCTTTGCATAAGAATATCAAACTGGGGAGCAAGTGTTTGTCCAATCACTTGAGAGGAGCCACCTGACGTAGTTGACTAAATTCAGTGAGGATAGCGTCGTTTTGAAGACGGGAGATAATTTCAGAAGTCGAAAATATCAACGGTCAGTTGCACGGATCGCATGCATCTCGACTTGATTCCGAAAATGAGATTTCTAAAGCCACCTTAACCCGCCATTTAACATAAGACCAGCCAAGATGAAATTAATATGAAGGTCTTGCTTGCGTTAAATTGCTTGTTACCGTATGTAACGTTGTTAATTAACTAATTAGATTAAAGGTAAACAAATAAAACCGGCCAAGAGCGTGTCGGGCCACGCTCAGTGTAGGGTTCCGTAGTTTCCCGTCCGTCACAATAAGTGTTCCTGAGTTTAAAGGTGGGTATCCATTATGTAAAAATGCTTGCATATACGAATATACTACAAACTTAGTCCAGAAATTATTTTGTACAACTTTTTGTATTTTTTGTACAAAAACTGTTGTTTCCATCAAGTTCAAAATGATTTTCCTAGAAAGTCCTTATAAAGTTCTACTTTTCTGATTTTTTCATATTTTCTAAACTTATGGTTAGAGGATATAATCGCTCCAAAAGTAAAAAACAATGTGTCCCCCACACATTGTTTTTTACTTTTGGAGCGATTATTTCCGAAATTATTGACATTATCAAAAAATGATTTTAGGAAACCCCTATTCATTTTTAAATACCTTTCCAACAATATATCACACGTTAGGATTGAAATTAAAAAAACAATCACTTCCCACTTTACATATAGGGGGGCTACCCTAATAAAACATTTTTTACCAATTTTTATTTTACCACTTTGTCGGCGTGATTGATATACATATTGGTATCAAATTTCAGCTTTCTAGTGCTAACGGTCACAGAGATTAAGCGAGGACGGACAGACGGACGGACAGACATGGCGAAACTATAAGGGTTCCTAGTTGACTACGGAACCCTAAAACAGAAGTCATTTTAATATCGTTTCCGGCCGACCAAAGTTCGGGCTTATCTTTGACCGGGTTTAACCCGTGTGTGCCGTTGGCGCGTCACCTGGTGGCGACACTCGCAACCGACGAGTCACCTTCTCCGGCATCGGGCATCCGACGTCGCCTCTACGGGCATCCGGCACCGCTACCGCCTACCCTGCGGGTCCTGCATCCTGCTCCTCGGCTCCAGCGTCCATACAGCTACGCGCAAGCCAGGGCAGTACTTGACGCGCCTACCTCCATAGGACGGGCTTTAGTATTCCGCGACCTATCTTTTAATATTTTTTTATGAAAATGTTGGTGAGTTTTCTTGCTAACTTCTAATAGTTTAATAACTCCCACGCTTCACGTAAATAGCGAATTTTGGCATCAAAACAAAGTCATTTCCCATGTGTGTCACCTCCACAGCTTCGTCGGCAACACGATACAACTTTACAAGACTGGTCAAACCATATGGCTCTCTGAATATCCGACTATAACGACTGTCAAAGATGGGATACTAAAATAAAACACTGCAATTATTCCGTAGTCATATTTATTAATAATAACTTATCGTAGTGTATTCTAGCACCATCCCGTCTCCGCACTTCTCTGTACATACATACATTTTACACACTCCCATACATTTCCATACAACATTTCATTATATTTTCATTACTAACGAAACATTTGATAGCTAACATAGTCTGACGGAATCTAATATTAATATATATTTTTTTAGTTCATGCAACAATATTATAAAGTTTTCTATATTATAGTAATATGTTTGAGTTCCAAATCTGTTTTTATCAATCATTTTAACACTTGCGGGAAACCATCTTTGATTTTAAAGACTGTAAAAAGCATCCTGCTCGTACTTCCATAATTATTGAAAAATACTTTCTAACATTATGTTAAGCAATAGATACAGCATTTAGATAAAGTTATGGCTTTCAAAGTTTTTACAGAAAAGGGAATGTCAAAGCGACATACATTTTGCAAGCAAGCATCAACTTTACATCTGCATTGATTGAAGCTATCAAGATAGATATAATTATTTGTTTGTACAATAGCGCAAGGTTTTGTTCAAGAACAACTTTATAACAATTTCTACGTTTTTATTAAGCGATCTGTACAATACATACAATATAACATTAAATGCGTCTCCCTCCGGAGGAGGAGGCCTGTCCCAGCCGTGGGCCGCGGCCCACTGTGCGCACAGTGGGCCGCGCACAGTGGATCACCCGATCCTGCTGCAAAGAGCCCAATAGTGAGGTTAGATCTATGTTACACGTTACAGTTAGTCCGAAGCGTGAAGACATACACAAAAATCATCTCAGACGCTTACACTACGCTACACAGATGTAAGACATTCACAAGATTTGCTTTTGTACTATTTCATCTAATGCAGTGGTTCCCAACCTGTGGTCCGCGGACCACCGGTGGTCCGCAGGAGCCTCGAAAATGGTCCGCGAAAGATCAAAATGTTATCTGTACTTTTTAACTTGCACAGAAGATGCAAGCTGAAGCCCTACTAATAGGGAATATGCATAAATTTTCTTTTTTTTTATTTCGATACGGAATGTTAAAGTACTATAAAAATAATGACAAAAAGCGAAAACAAGACATAAATCGGCCAAACAACACAAAAGTTATAACCATTTAAACTTTTGTTTCTATCTCTTTCTAGATAAACGGAATTTAGTATGGACTTTGTACGTCGATGCAGAGAATGACGTCATTCGCTGTATCGGATCTCTCTGTCTAATCAGCAGTTTCAAATGATTATAACTTAGTATTTTTTATAGATATTAAATAAAATAATTTCACTTTGCTTTTTCTGATGTTATTATTCTTTGTTTAGAGTGATAAAAAAAAATCATGCATATACCCTATTGAAATCCTATAAAGAGACCTAATTGAATCTATCAGAGTCGTTCTATTTTTTTTTTGAGAATCCGTTAACTTGTATGAATGATTGCTAAATTTTTCGAGTTCAATTCGATCGCTTTTGTATCCATCACTATCTTAATTCTAAGGGTTTTCATCCCATTTTCCAATTTTTGCATTCTGAGATAAAGATTCGACCCCCTAGATTTAATCTTGTCGATGTTCATGTTTATCTTAGGCCTCCAAAATGGTCCCTGGACCAATAAAGGTTGAGAACCACTGATCTAATGGAACATAAAGCTAAGACATGAGCGAGGGATGTGTGTGGAACTAAGCAATAATATCGCTTCTTTTTCACAGCTTGAGGTATTTAGCTATGTGATTGGTTACTTCCACACAGATCCCTCGCTACGTATCCTCAGGCGATGAGTCGCGACATAGCGGAGGTTAAACATACGTCAGAAGAGACAACAGAGGTCTCTATCTCTCTCTAGCACAAATAGTTTGACAGTTGTATGACAGAGACAGGAATAACGCCTCGAGACGTGTGTGCTAATACTGTTTATATGTATTGGCGTAAGAGGAGCACGGTTTGCAGTGCTCATCTGAGGATCAGGGCATATTCGCACATGGTCAACAAGTTAAACCATTGAATATTCAACTTTATTTTAACCGCGTTAAGTTCCTTTTGTGTGAGCATGCAACAGGTATCAAAGCTCTTTATTTCTTGATATGAAATTCCAATTAAATAGCTGAATTTTGTACAACAACATGATATATTCTCATATAGAAAGTTCTGCGCAAATATGCCTTGAATTTGAGAGACACAGGTAACATTCAAAATGTATTTTATATCTAAGACATGATATTCAGCCGCTTCCGGTTAGACCGGAAGCAGCGACATAGTTGATACAAGGCTAGTGTGATGGGAGCTATGTACAGTGAGGTTAGTAAATACGAAATATACGTTAAATTTAACAAACATCAATATAGCCTCACGTAAGTCTAAAAAAAACATACAATTTAAACATTATAAAACATTTTTGTTTTAACATAACATATCAAATCATGTGATACTAGTAATTATCGGAAATTACTTAACAATATTATAATAAAATATTTGAGAAAATGCCTATAAATCATTTAAGTAGGTAATTTCCGATAAAACCATAGCATTTACAAACAATATTCAAATTCACAAGAAATTTATTAAAAACATCTAGCGTTATTGAAAAACGAATTAATGTTATTATAACATAATATTCGAGATTAACAGACGAAGATAGATCATGATCAGATTATAATATTACACCCACTTTCTAAAACGTGATCAGCAGAATACATTAGTTGAGGTGGAAGCGCCGGGTTAGCTCGCGAAATTTAAACTTTCTTTCGTTTTTAGCAATTTTCCGGTCAGTGTAAGGCTGAACAAACTAAATTTGCAGAATTATAAGAATTAAAATCGTAAATACAACTCTCTTGAGTTCATTTAAGGCGACTACAGGAGCTAAACGCGAGTTTTATAATGCAAAAAAGCATATGCTTCACTGCAATAAACAAAACCAGAAAAATATATGATATTCTTCAGGATATATGCTAGTACGATAGTGTTTTGAAAACATAATACAACTAATTTCATTCGAAAAAAAAAAAAATCACGAACTTATCTCTAAAAAATTCTTTTAACAAGTCAAAACCATACTAAAATACATGCGATCATTCTGATTTTTTTGCAAATAATTCTACAAGCATCATATTAGCATCATAGTGTTTTCGATTTTTTGCAATTCGCAAAAAACCACTCATTTTGCACTATTCGGCCGCAGTGACTGACGTAACAACCGCTTGTAGTGCAAACTGATTAGAACTTTATACTAACAGTATTTCAAACGAAGTTTGAACCACTACAAATTGAGTTGCTAATTTAGCTCCTGTAGTCGCCTTAATCCCATTGAATAACTACTTAATGAAGAAGTCATGTTATCTTCATAATCTGCCTACCTTTTCCCAACTATGTTGGGGTCGGCTTCTAGTCTAACCGGATGCAGCTGAATACCAGTATTTTACATGGAGCAGCTGCCTATCTGACCTCCACAACCCAGTTAGTACTGGGTAATACGATACCCCTTGGTAAGACTGTCCCATGTCAATAATGATTTTAACTCAGTTAGCGAGCTACCCTGACGCTTCCAAGATACTTTAAATGCGATGCCTGTTGATAGACTATGATTCTGTTTAGTCTGTCAGTTAGATTATAGAAAAATATTGGATACGTGTTTTTTGTTTTATCAAATTAATAAAAATTGACGTAGGTAAAACGTGTCAAAGATCATGAGTGTGATGTCACATTTGAGTAAAAAAAGCACTGAAATGTGACGTCACACGAGTTTTCGACGCACTGTATCGTCTTCATTTTTTGTTTACGTGAAAAAAGAAAAAATATGTGTCCAATATTTTATGGAAATCTATCTGACGGACTTATTAGAATTTTGAAGTGAACTTCTTTTGGCGCGTTGAGCACTTTTTGGGGGAAGGAAAAACATTGAACTCATCGTCACGTAACGTTACGTGCGGTCACGCTTCGTAGCACTCGTAGCATCCGCTACGGCGTAGCACCACATAGGCATGCGCGGGACATAACCAGTGCTACGACTGAGGCGGGGCCTGTGTAGGTACTTTTTGTTTTCACTTCTATCGGCAGTCCCCAAAGACTGCTCCGATTTTTTTTGTCATATTTATACAGTATTTACTGAACCTATCATCGCACTTGACGTGCGTTTCATTTCGTCCCAGAGGCTGGGAGTAAGTGCAATTAACCATACATTAACTAATACTACAGTACTCTAATATGGCTTGTTCGCGCGGTATGTGGAGCTCGGCGTTCATACAGATGTATGCCTTACTCCATCGACATAAGGGTGATATGTTCAGAGGTCCGTCTCGGAGGCCTGCGTGTCCAGCCAGTGGCGCGGCCGGCTGCGCGGGCGGCGCCGGGACGAGCTCTGCGACAGCGAGAACTGGGTTACACTGAGTTATGTTTAAGTACCACGTATCTAACAGGGTCAAAGCAGTGAAGGAAAACATCGTGAGGAAACTAGCATGTCCTAGAATCAAACATTCGAAGACATCTGACATCTACCAACCTGCACTGGGCCCGCGTGGTGGATTATAGCTCATTCCCTCTCATAGAGAGGAGGCCTGTGTCCCAGCAGTGGGAACATTATAGGCTGATGATGATGATGATGATGACCTAATAGGAAGCGAGCCTATTGTCATCTATCGGGCACAAATCAGACTCCGTGCTTGCTACTAAAAAAATCCTGATGGAAAAACTTATACCACTCGTTGAGTGTTGTTACCTTGTGTTCGTTGTTGTTGTTGTTGTTGAGCGTGGCGTGCGCGAGCGCATCCTGCACGGCCACCGCCGCCTCCATCTCCGCCGCGCTGCAGCCCGCGCCGGCCGCTCCCAGCTCCGCCTCGTCTACGTCTGGATACGAAGCAAGAAAATACAGTAGTGACCAAAATGTGTGTACACCAAGTTCATCAAACACTAGGTTCAACTGATTGCAGGCTCACGCCTGCGACACAAGCTTCATCGGTGTGTGGATTGTGTCGGTGAACGAAAAAAACATAGAAGCATTCCTAGCGCCCGATAATGACCCAACGCATATTGTGTCTCGGTAGGCGGGGCTTGTCAATAGTGCCTTTTTTTTTTTTTTTTTTTCGGATGGGAAATCATCAAATGACTCCTCCCGCTCTGGTCGGAGCAGGAGGGAGTGTCAAAAATTTACTGACTAAAACCCATCCATGTGCCTTCATCGCCCTTTGTGTTCCGGGGCCACGGTATCTCTTTCGAACAGTCCCGCAACCCCGGCAGGCATCGGTCCTTACGGACCCCTTCGTTTTTGCTGACTCTCTTAGAGGCGCGCGTGGAACACTCCTGCACCGTCGCCATGGCCTGTCGTCATGAGACGGACGGACGGCGAGCTAGCCCATAGCCCACCGTCCACAGGCCCGCGCCTACGGTGGCCGGGGGGCACGTGGTGGTGGCCCCCGACGCCCGGGGCGTCTCCCGCGGCGGCCGGGACGCTGAGAAGTTCTCTCCCTCTCACGTTCCGCCACCACCTTCTCTAGCATTACTGCTTCGCAGAAGGAGGTGACGGCGTCCCATTACGTCTCGCTCCGGACCATGGCTTGCACCAGGGCCGGACGCGAGAGGTCGCCGCCGCCAATCGCCGCTGCGAGGACACGGCGGTGCTCCGCCCACGCGGGGCACACCTCCACCGTGTGTTCCACCGTGTCCTCCGGTCGATCCTCACAATGGAAGCACCCGGGCGTCTCCTCCCGCCCGATTCGGTGCAGGAACCTCCTGAACACACCGTGTCCGGTGAGGACCTGCGTCAGGCGGAAGGTGAGGACGCCGTGGCGTCTCTCAAACCACTCCTCAAAGAGGGGACTTATCGCCACTATCGTGGCGTGCCCTGTGTCAATAAGGAATATGCATATATTTTCTTTTTTTTATATCGATACGGAATGTTAAAGTACTATAAAATAATGTCAAAAAGCGAAAGCAAGACTTAAATCGGCCAAAAATCTCTTTCTAGATAAACGGAATTTAGTATGGATTTTGTACTTCGATGCAGCGTTTGACGTCATTCGCTATATCGGATCTCTCTGTCTAATCAGCAGTTTCAAATGCTTATAACTTAGTAGGTATTAAAAAAAATAATTTCATTTTGCTATTTCTGATGTTATTACGCTTTGTTTAGAGTGATAAAAAAAAATCATGCATATTGTGCCTTGAAGCAGTTTAGTTCGGCTGTGACGGCACATGTCGTTGTTAGTATTTTTGTTCAGTTTAAAACTGTAAATTATGCCTTCTTGCGCTGGCAGTGAAATGGTGCATAAATCGATCTCATCTACATAATAAAAATGCTGGAATTAGATATCACCTGTAAGTAGCCTCTAAACTACTACATTATTTTTATATTAATTATAAACATGGGTCATTTTTTTTCTATGGGGATGGTGTCATGCCCGATGGACTGAGTAAGTAAATGATTACAGTTTGAAGTAAAATATGTTTTCAACACCCTTGCTCGTAAAGCTGATGTAATTCCACCGGTTTTAAATATGTAAAGCGGGTCATAAAAAACGCGTGTGTTACCAAAGCAAATACACACATCAAAAGTGTCTAGGGATCAAGCATTTTTATGCGGATTTCTTGAGATTGAGATGTGGCTTTGTAATAAATTTATGATTTTATAAATTTATATGGATCCTTTTTGGTGCATTTCATAATTTGAATCGGGAACTCTCAATCAAATTCGAGTAAAAGATGAAAATAAGCTGTCAATATTTTCCCTATAAAAACATACAACGCATTGAAGACATTATTAGTGCTACTGTTTCCCTACTACTGATTAAAACCAACGTTATTATGGAGCGGCGACGTCATTTAAGCAGGGAAGAAATGCTCAGAGCCGTGGGAATGATAGAAGCTGGTTCCCGGCAACGTACTGTAGCTTTAGCTCTGAATACAAGTCAGAGTGTTATCAGTCGACTTTGGACACGTTACCGAAGCACTGGTACCGTGGCTGAGCGCCATGGAGGACGGTATCGCTGCACCACACGGAGACAAGACCGATACATTCAAATCTTAACTCGAAGAGCTCCAACAATAACCGCCATGATGTTAGCCGTGAGGCTTCATCACTCTTCAGGGAACTTAATTAGCGACCAAACAGTCAGAAACCGCTTGCATGAAGTGAACCTTCATTCCCGAAGACCGCTACGGGTACCACCTATAGCAATGCACAATCGTAGGATTCGATATCAATGGGCTCTTGAACACAGAAATTGGGCAGAAGAACAATGGCGTTTCGTGTGCTTTTCTGATGAGTCTCGTTTTGGTATGAGACCGGATACAAGACGTATACGACACTGGAGAACCCCTGGACGCCAACAGCGATTAAAATCCTGCCAGGAAGTCCATCCTTATAGTGGTGGAATCATCATGGTATGGGCGGGTATTTGGATCGGCGGAAGAACTGAGTTGATTTGGATCAGAGGCAACCTCAACGCTCAAATTTATGCTGAGACGATTGTATCAGACGTCATCGTTCCTCTACAAGTGCAAATCGGTCCCTTATTTCAGTTAATGCATGATAATGCACGACCGCACACCGCAAGAGTTGTAAGACAGACTCTCGCCGCAGGTAACATCAATGTCCTGCCCTGGCCTGCTCAGTCGCCAGACTTGAACCCGATTGAGCATGCATGGGATATGCTACAGAGAAGAGCTCTGCCGAATATGGAGGGTATCCAGTCGCAAGAAGACCTTTTTTTGTTGTTGCAACGATCATGGGCGGCCATTCCACAGCGTGATTTGGATGAACTCATTTTGAGTATGCCAAACCGATGTTCTTGTGTTGTTAGTGTTCGCGGTAGAAACACGGATTATTAATTGTTTAAGTTACCCAATAAAATTTTAAAGAAAACTGTGTTTTCAGTCATTTTTTCGAACTTTAATGTTAGTGGTTCAAATGTCAAAAATCCCTTTATTAGGAAAATGGCAAATTTCTTTATTAATGCAAAGGTGACTTGGTTTATCGTTACTGTGACAAACGAAAACACTTTATTTGATGAATCCTTAAAGAAAATTTTAATTAATATCAATCAGGAGAAAAGTTATTGCAAAAATATATGTTGATCCCTAGATACTTTTGATGTGTGTAGTTAAGTTATAGTCCATACAAATTCCATAACAGTATTATTTGCCATTTCAAATATGGAACTGATCGCCGCCGCACGACTCCAGCTAGTGAGCAGCGCGCTGTTGCTATTCAAATTTCGAACTAATCGCCGCGCGGCGCCAGTCAGTAGGCAGCGCTAGTGCGCTGTTAAAATGGCGGGAAAGTAACAGTGTGAATTTACAGATTGAGTTTATTTAAAATAAAATAAAAAAAAAAAACAGTTTATTCGGTAATTTAAAAACTTGGCTGCATGCTCTAGCGTCTTTGCCAACATTTTCACGCAGCCACGGCACAAAGTAATCCTCGCGCCATTTTTCTCAAATTTTCTTTTCTTTGTACTTGTATTGTGAAATGTTTTTTTTCTGTTTCCTCGCAAATGTGTTAAAAAACGTCGTACGATATACGTGCGTATTGGTTATAACATCTTAACGCACTAATATTGTAATGTACTATTGTCTTTTCTTTTTGCTACATTACAGAACACTCTGCTCCTTTGACAGATTTCTACAAGATCCGAATCTCAAAGAATAATGGACGAGAGCAGTTCGCTTGGAAAGACAGGAAAACGACTGGTCCCCAAGCAAAACATATAAGTGCGCGAAAAAATAGAACGTTTGCTCCACACGTGCTAACGCAGACAGCGCACACTTTTAGTATGCAATCTGCACTCGTTAGTGGTTATACTGCACTATGAAGGTGTGCGTCACGTGCGTTGAGTCTGCGTAAAATCCGCGACGGACTTTTTGTATGCCATGCAGACATTTTGTGCGCCACAGTCTCAATCGCACAAAAAGTCCGTCATCTGCGCAGGCCCTAAACGCGAACTTTTTGTGGTTAGGTATACATCTACATCAAACGCAAAAGAAATAAAAATACATAGTAAAAACCAATGATATTTAATTAAACAGATATGTTATGAGCGCGCAATCGTGAAGACTCGAAAACGTGTCAATTGGCCTGTTTTTCCTTTATTCTGCGTCACTGCGTGTATGTGAGCTGGCTCTCCCCCGCGGCACACTTTTTTCGGTGGTTTTGTAGGTGTATAACGTATCTGTTTGTTAGAATATCATTGGTAAAAACTATTCAAATCTTTCATTGCTACTTTTTAGGGTTCCGTAGTCAACTAGGAACCCTTATAGTTTCGCCATGTCTGTTCGTCCGTATGTCCGTCCTCGCTTAATCTCTGTGACCGTTAGCACTAGAAAGCTGAAATTTGGTACCAATATGTATATCAATCACGCCGACAAAGTGGTAAAATAAAAATTTGAAAAAAATGTTTTATTAGGGTAGCCCCCCTATATTTAAAGTGGGAAGTGATTTTTTTTTTTATTTTCAGCCCTAACTTGTGATATATTGTTGGAAAGGTATTTAAAAATGAATAGGGGTTTCCTAAAATCATTTTTTGATAATGTCAATAATTTCGGAAATAATCGCTCCAAAAGTAAAAAACAATGTGTCCCCCCCCTCTAACTTTTGAACCATAAGTTTAGAAAATATGAAAAAAATCTGAAAAGTAGAACTTTATAAGGACTTTCTAGGAAAATCATTTTGAACTTGATGGAAACAACATTTTTTGTACAAAAAAGACAAAAAGTTGTACATAATAATTTCTGGACTAAGTTTGTAGTATATTCGTATATGCAAGCATTTTTACATAATGGATACCCACCTTTAAACTCATAAGTGGGAACACTTATTGTGACGGACGGGAAACTACGGAACCCTACACTGAGCGTGGCCCGACACGCTCTAGGCCGGTTTTATATAACTCGTCCACTTTGACAATTCTTGCAGCCCGTCAAATTAATATCACATGTTCATTTCCAGCGCCAATGATGCCATTGTAACTATGCGTTGCTTAGCCAATCAGAGACGAGCGTTGACAACCTACCCAATCATAATTCCATGATGTTAATAGAGAACAAACTAGCTGTTCAAAGAAAACAAACGTCGTGGGGCCGTCTATCAAAAATATTTTATTTGAAGTTCCTCCATGTTTTTTTCGTTCACCGGGATTGTGAATACAAACACGAACATTATTGGATTAAGGAAAGAAAAAAAATGTGTTTATTTAGCATTATTAAACAAAAACACTTTGAAAATTAATCAAATATAACTAATAACACCAAAAGGGCCTCAGCTCAGCATAATGCCAGATGACAACACAAGTTGTACCACCTGACGGTGATTTTCAGTTGCAGCCCACTAGTGCCATAAACTCGAAAATATGAACAAACATAATACAAATGTCTTAAATATATGTTAATGGTGTCGATTCTGTTGTGCACAAAATAAACTTAATTCAGGCTATTGCTATCTTTTTCTCTCTAATAAAACGAGAAAGAGACGGACGTAATTTAGAGCTGTCAAATTTAGTTGGAACTAATATTTCTACACAAATGAAGGGCGCACGTAAAAACATGTCGACTAAAAACACGGTGAAGCGCAAGGCATAAACTAGTTTGACATCTCTAACTTAGTTCATAGCTATAGCCGTCCTTTTCTCACACTGTCTTTTAGTAAAAGATAGGCTAATAGTATCACATGAGTGTTTTAATACTTAATTATTATGTACAGTTGCATACAAGCATGGGTGTAGATAAAATAAAATAAATAAAATACCGTGGTAGGAGAAGAGTTTGGGCGCGGGCTGCGTGTCGCGCAGCGCCACCGTGTCGGCCTTCAGTCTCGCGCAGTGCGCCCGCAGGCGCCGCTCGCACTCGGCCGACCAGCGCTCGGCGGGCGTGTGGGCGTGCTGCTGCAGCCAGGGGCCCGGCGACAGTAGCGGCTGGCCGATGGCGGCGGAGCCGAGCTCGGCGTCCAGGCGCGCCAGCAGCTGACTGGCCACCTGCTCGGTGGATACTCGCTGGAACAACATAAACAAGCGTTCTGTACTATCGAGGACACTCCCGCCTGACCACCACTAAGCTTATTTTTGCTTGCACTCGCAACATAGAAACGCTCTCTAGCCCCGCCCCGTTGACTTTGTATAGAGATAATGAATTAAAAGATAACGAATCAGCCGAGCGCACTGACGACGCACGCCAAACGAGAGTTATTGTTATTTTGCGCGCCAAAGTTGGGGCTTTCCTAATAGGCCTAAACTTTAAGGGGGCGTGGCTCGGCGCCTTCGCATGTTTTAAGCGAAAAAAAATTAAAATGGTCAGGCGGAAAAGACCCCGACTATACATCAAACTAACTAACTCTACGCTCAAATTATTGCTAGGAAACGACTTTTTTTTGGTGTAAAAAATCACGTTTTACGGAAGGACTCAATGTAACGCACTCAAAACATTGTGCTGATGGATATATGAGAGCAGCGGTAGCCCAGTGGTGACGGCCCCGACTTACAAACAGTAAGTCGTGGGTTCGAACCCAGACAGGCACATTACTTTGTGTTATTTATTTCATCACCACTGCTCTCAAAACGGTGAAGGAAAACAACGTGAGGAAACCAGCATATCCTAGAACCAAACATTCGAAAACATGTGACATCTACCAATCCGCACTGGGCCCGCGTGGTGGATTATAACACATTCCATCTCATAGAGAGGAAGCCTGTGTCCCAGCAGTGGGAACATTAATAAGCTGATGATGATGATGATGGATATTGTAACGGCACTACAAAAAGTACTATAGCAACATTGAACAAAAAAATATTACAGCGCCATCTATGACACGGGTGTGTAATGTATGATATAATAACAAATGCTCTAATTTCACTTGAAATAACGTTCATATAATATAATTTTCATATGCTATAACATCATATAACCTAATTTCATATAACCTAATGTTTCATATGATATAATTTTCATTTAATATAAAACATTTAGTATAACGTTCATTTTATATAATTTTCAATATGTATAATATTCTTTTTATATAACATTCATTTGACCTAATGTTCTTTTGACCTAATTTTCATGTTTAATGGTCACAGTTCTAACCTAACTCAAATGGCACCTAACCAAATCTTAAAATATTCAATGCATGGTTTAGGGTGGGCTTGGTCGACGGAGCCCCGCTTTGCGGGGCTCCTACTTCTGGATGGTTTATAAAAAAATAACCACGAAGGGGATGGCGGGGTCTATCCCCTTCTAACCTAACCTGTCCGAGTCGGGGTGCCCTAAAGTCCAGATTGCATCCAATTTCTACTGGTTACAATAGTTTAGGGTGAAATTTTCTAATTTATATTAAAAGTTATTAGAGATTATGAATATTATAGTAAATGAATAATATACTACATGAATATTATGTCAAATGTGCATTATAGGAAATGTTTATTATATCATAAGAAATTAGATAAAATGAAATTATATCAACAATTCATTATCTCAACTGATCGTTATATTAAACAAAAGTATATTAACTGAAATTAGGTCAAGTGAACGTTAGATTTTTTGTTATTATATCAACCGTTACACACCCCTATGACACAGAAGGTGAACTAACAGCGAAACACGTCAAGAATCCTACATCGCGCAAGCAAAATTATTCGCGACATAAGACTATAAATACGAGCACCCGACAACAACTGTCGGGCAGTGGCCCACCAGACATAACACTCGTCTGGTCGGAGGATCCTCCCTTTTCTACGGGGGATGAAGGACTTTACACCCTGTTCTTCATACCCCCAAAAATGCATTGGAAAGTAAGCGGGTCATGGAAGTGCCTATTTACAGTAAAGTTAATATTTCTTTCGTAAAGTTGTGAAAACGTTGAGACTTTGACCTCCAATATCTCCGTAACTAGAAGAGATATGTTCTAGAACAATAAAATGATCATAATGACATGACGGGGAGAACAAGTGTCTTTCGGCTTCGCTAAGGGTGCTTTTTACACTCATTATTATCTCTGTAACAATGGTAATTTTACAAAGAAAGAAAGAAAAGTATTTATTGACTCACACAGGATAAACAGAAACAAAAAGATACAATAGAAATTACAAAATTATATAAAAAAGTAAACAAGAGATAAAATAAAAAATAAAAAACAATCAAAATGGTCCTGTGCAAGGCCAAAAGGCTCCTATCTCAGCAAAGTGCTGTGACATTTAAAAAAATAAAAATGTCACAGCAAAGTGTAAAGTGTCACAAAATGTTATACGCATTATAATCTCTGTAACAATGGTAATTTTACACGCATTATTATCTCTCTACCAATGGTAATTTTACTCGCATTATTAACTCTGAACCAATGGTAATTTTACACGCATTATCTCTGAACCAATGGTAATTTTACACGCATTATTATCTCTGACCCAATGGTAATTTTACACGCATTATTATCTCTGAACCAAAGGTAATTTTACACGCATTATAATCTCTGTACCAATGGTAATATTACACGCATTATTAACTCTGAACCAATGGTAATTTTACACGCATTATTATCTCTGAACCAATGGTAATTTTACACGCATTATTATCTCTGTACCAATGGTAATTTTACACGCATTATTATCTCTGAACCAATGGTAATTTTACACGCATTATTATCTCTGTACCAATGGTAATATTACACGCATTATTAACTCTGAACCAATGGTAATTTTACACGCATTATTATCTCTGAACCAATGGTAATTTTACACGCGTTATTATCTCTGAACCAATGGTAATTTTACACGCATTATTATCTCTGAACCAAAGATAATTTTACACGCATTATTAACTCTGAACCAATGGTAATTTTACACGCATTATTATCTCTGAACCAATGGTAATTTTACACGCATTATTATCTCTGAACCAAAGATAATTTTACACGCATTATTAACTCTGAACCAATGGTAATTTTACACGCATTATTATCTCTGAACCAATGGTAATTTTTCACGCATTATTATCTCTGAACCAATGGTAATTTTACACGCATTATTATCTCTGAACCAATGGTAATTTTCAAGTGGGGGGGGGGGGGGAAGAAGGGCATTTAAGGGAGGTTTCTCTTGTCAACTTTGACTTTTCTAAAAATGCAGCTTAATTAGAACAAAAGTCTTATGATGAAGATGGTATACCTCCTCCGTGTGCTGGTCCGCGGTCTCGGCCAGCGCCAGCAGCACGTCGTAGGTCTCGAGCGCGCGGTCAGCGGCCCTCAGCGCGCAGCACAGCGCCACAGAGCTGGACTCCTGCACGGCGCAGGCGCAGTACAGGCGGTGCGCCGTGTCCGCCGCCCGCGCTAGCGCACACTGCAGCACGCGCCGCTCCGCGCGCAGCCGGGCACAGCGCGCCGCCCACTCGCAGCCCCCTGCCCACACACACTATATCATCTGCGCAGCCGGGCACAGCGCGCCGCCCACTCGCAGCCCCCTGCCCACACACACTATATCATCTGCGCAGCCGGGCACAGCGCGCCGCCCACTCGCAGCCCCCTGCCCACACACACTATATCATCTGCGCAGCCGGGCACAGCGCGCCGCCCACTCGCAGCCCCCTGCCCACACACACTATATCATCTGCGCAGCCGGGCACAGCGCGCCGCCCACTCGCAGCCCCCTGCCCACACACCGTGTCACTGACACTCGCGGCCCCCTGCACTAACTACATCAGAAGGTCTCACCGTCGCTCTGCGCGGCCAGCAGCGCCTCCCTGAGGTCTGCGTGTGCGCACACGTCCACCGACAGTCGCTCAGCGCTCCACCACTGCGCACACACATACATGTCACATCAGTACATTTGAAATTAATATGTGAAAACCGTTTTACCGTTGGTGTCCCAAGGGTAAAAAAGTTGGAACTAATGTCTCCGTAATTAGAAGGTATGGTGTAGAACAAAATATTATCGCAATGACGGGGAGAACAAGTGCCTTTCGGCTTCTGTAAGAGGTGTTATAACAATGGGTTGTGAGTGGTGGTGTACATACGTCGTCGTTGTGCTGGTTGGTGGTAGAGTCCGAGTCCTCCGTCCGGCGCAGCTTCACGCGCGCCGCCAGCTTGGTAGTAAGTAGTAGCGGTGGTGGTGTACTTACGTCGTCGTTGTGCTGGTTGGTGGTAGAGTCCGAGTCCTCCGTCCGGCGCAGCTTCACGCGCGCCGCCAGCTTGGTAGTAAGTAGTAGCGGTGGTGGTGTACTTACGTCGTCGTTGTGCTGGTTGGTGGTAGAGTCCGAGTCCTCCGTCCGGCGCAGCTTCACGCGCGCCGCCAGCTTGGTAGTAAGTAGTAGCGGTGGTGGTGTACTTACGTCGTCGTTGTGCTGGTTGGTGGTAGAGTCCGAGTCCTCCGTCCGGCGCAGCTTCACGCGCGCCGCCAGCTTGGTAGTAAGTAGTAGCGGTGGTGGTGTACTTACGTCGTCGTTGTGCTGGTTGGTGGTAGAGTCCGAGTCCTCCGTCCGGCGCAGCTTCACGCGCGCCGCCAGCTTGGTAGTAAGTAGTAGCGGTGGTGGTGTACTTACGTCGTCGTTGTGCTGGTTGGTGGTAGAGTCCGAGTCCTCCGTCCGGCGCAGCTTCACGCGCGCCGCCAGCTTGGTAGTAAGTAGTAGCGGTGGTGGTGTACTTACGTCGTCGTTGTGCTGGTTGGTGGTAGAGTCCGAGTCCTCCGTCCGGCGCAGCTTCACGCGCGCCGCCAGCTTGGCCTGCCGCGCCGCACAGCGCCCTGAGGGTCACAGCAGTAAATAGTAGTACTCTGACCTGCATAACTGTGTATCGGTCGACGGGTCACAGTTTCATGAAGTGGTCATTCAATGAGATTAAATGTATACGTACTTAGAGGGTTGTGTTGATGATTTATTGATTAAAGCCACATGTGTTTCGGCCATAATTTATATTTCGTTCAACAAGCAAATTACAAAAAACATAAGAAAATTGGTGGCGCTTGCACGTTATAGACACGTGTCATTCTCTATCAGTGTACGTACCGGCGCACGTGGTGTAGAGGCGCGACTCGTCCGGCGAGCCTCTCTCTCGCACGCACGACCCGCCCGCCCCGCCCGACCCGCCCGCCCCGCCCGACCCACCCGCCCCGCTCGCCCCGCCCGCCCCACCCGAACAGCATCTGAGGGGGAGTCACACCCTTACTGTCACAAACATAAGGTTTCATTTACAATATAGGGATGGATGATACGTGGGGAAAGCCATGCGTCCGGAATTTTCTGAACCTGTCCGAAATTTTAGAGCAATGAGGGAGGAATCGTAAAACGTCTGGATTTTCCAAAATGCATGTCGGTTTAAGTCTAATTACTCTAGCACGGAGAGTTCCGTTTTAAACGTCACCAATGATAAGCTTACCGTGCAGTACTGAGACACACTTCGGAGTCGCGCGACGACAAGTTGAGGCTGGTGTCGCACTGATCCGCCACGGAGGGCGTCGTCACCTCCACAAGTGGACCCTCCGCGGACACTCTGCGGACACGGAAACTACTACTGTAACTATATCAAGACAAAGTTCGAATTCCAACCCAACATTTAGGATCATTTTGTAATAGTCATCATCATCATCATCATCAGCCTATTAATGTTACCACTGCTGGGACACAGGCCTCCTCTCTATGAGAGGGAATGGGCTATAATCCACCACGCAGGCCCAGTGCGGTTAGGATTGGTAGATGTCACATGTCTTCGAATTTTTGGTTCTAGGACATGCCGGTTTCCTCACAAAGTTTTCATTCACCGTTTTGAGAGCAGTGGTGATGAAATAAATTACACAAAGTAATGCGCCTGCCTGGGTTCGAACCCACGGCTTACTGTTCGTAAGTCGAAGCCGCCACCACTGGGCCACCGCTGCTCTTTGTAATAGTGCAGTCACAGAAAATGCGCCAGAATCAACACCAGAAAAGCGCCGAGACAATCAAGTCATTTAAGAACAAGAAAGAGTCAAGAAACATTTTAACTGTAGATCCTGATATGAAATTAATCAGAAAAGCATAGCGGAGGAGCAGGAAAACCATACTTTCCACTTCCCTCTATATCAGCAGGAGACAGAACGAAACAAGGCCAATAGGCACAAAGGGACGTTCGTATAGTACACCCAAACTTCGCCAGTTATTTTAAATCGCATGCGAAGCGCAAACGAGACGAGAGCAGATGTGTTGCAAACATCATCTGCCTCATCATCATTTCAGCCGAAAGACGACCACTGCTGGACATAGGCCTCCCCCAAATGTCGCCACATTGACCGGTCCCATGCGACTCGACTCGACTCCAGCGGATTCCCGCAACATTCACCAGGTCATCGGTTCACTTAGTGGGAGGCCTTCCAACGCAACGTCTTCCGGTTCGCGGTCGCCACTCCAGAACTTTTCGGCCCCATCGGCCATCCGGTCTGCGAGCAATATGCCCTGCCCACTGCCACTTAAGTTTGGCGATTCTTCAGGCTACGTCGGTAACCTTGGTTCTCTTGCGGATGTCTTCATTTCTGATTCGATCGCGCAAGGAAACTCGGAGCATAGCCCTCTCCATTGCCCTTTGGGTGACTTTAAGCCTTCTGATGAGGCCCATTGTGAGCGACCACGTTTCGGTCCCGTATGTAATCACTGGCAACACACACTGGTCATAGACTTTCGTCTTGAGACGCTGCGGTAAGTTGGACGAGAAGATACCGCGCAACTTCCCGAACGCTGCTCAGCCGAGTCGGATTCGAGCATCATCTGCCTGCCTTTCCCCAACTATGTTGGGGTCGGCTTCCAGTCTAACCGGATGCAGCTGAATACCAGTATGTTACATGAAGCGACTGCCTATCTGATCTCCACAACCCTGTTAGTACTGGGTAATACGATACCCTTTGTAAGACTGGCTGTCAAGACTTTTTGGGTCACTGACTATGTTGTAACTATATAGACGCAAACCAGCGTTGTTTTTTTTAGTCGCATTAAAGTTGTTGTCAAACATACACGCATTTCATTCACAAAAATCCAGTCAATCAATTTGCAACCTTAATACATACACCAGACTATCTGTAACGACTGTCAAAGATCTACAAATGACAGCAGGGACCAACGGTTTAACGTGCTTTCCGAGGCACGGAGGAAACTCGGTATGTAAGGGTGGTCCCCCCTCCCCATCTACAGACTACAGACCAACCTAGGCATAGGCAAGCACGGCTTAACCTAACAATCGACCCGAGCGGCTGTTATTATTTAGCCACGAGCTCCTCAGATGTGTTGCAAACACTAATAGAATATTGTTGTACACACTTGTCGTCTCTGTTTAGCGTTGGTGAAAATTGTTTGAACAGAGGAGAGATCTCTCAATTTGTTTAGCCAGCCTCCGCACCCGCCAGCCAAGCGCACAACTGGACTGGGCGTGAGTAGCCTGTACTGCACCCCTAGCCAAGTTGACAATCTACAATCGTTAACGCTAGTAGAAAACTATTCAAATGAATGGGAATGACATCATCTCAACGTTAAATCACGTGATCAACACAAACGAATAGAAAATTCCTAGACAAGTTTACATCGTTCAAAATGATAGAATAGAATGTTATCGTTTCTACAATGTTGATCGCTAAACTCTTTGGTAGGATCGCTCACCATAGAATAAAGTGTAGGTTTTTTCTAGACATTAGAGAACGAGCGATCGACTCAGTCGTGTCAACTTGGCTACCAATTTAGCGCTTTCTACAATCGCTTACTCCCAGCCGTTTACGATTGTAGAAGGAGAATCTATACGAAACGTTTGTAACTTGGCTAGGCCTGCAGGTACACTGTACACATCTCTGCTCCGGTGGATACACCTCAGCTCCTGCGCACATCTCTGCACGGCCGAGCCTCAATAAGGCCAATACCACTATCTTACAAAACAAAAGCCTTATATACATACACTTACTTGACTCGATATTATGAATGCGAAACTTACCCTCTCTGTTGAGTTATTTACTACACAGATCTTGCAGAAACTAGAACAAATTTCCGTGCATTCAAACGTTTTTGTCATACCTATTATTGGAATCAAATATAACAGCTCACAACTTAGGACCCATTAATGTTAATATTTATCCGTGGTGCTAGGCAACTGGGCCTATCCCAGTTGTAAACGTCCCTTTGTGCCTATTGGCCTTGTTTCGTTCTGTCTCCTGCTGATATGGAGGGAAGTGGAAACTACGGTTTTTTTTCCTACTCCTCCGCTATACTTTTCTGATTAATTTCGTTGCGGGATCCAAGACAGTTAAATTCATTCTCTGAGACTTCGTCGAGCTTCATTGTCTCGGCGCTTTTCTGTTGGTCGCCACTGTTGATTCTGGCGCACAGGAGTTACAGTGGGCTGGGCAGGGAATAGTGTGGCGGGCTTACCCTCTCTGTCTTACCTTTACACGCCTTACCAGCTGACCGGATCTGGATGAAATTTAGCACAAGATCATGAACTCGGTTGTTTACATAGGTAATTAAGCTAAGTGTCTACCTGATGTCTTGTATGCTGGTCTCGGTATCAGTGGGTAACTCCTCGAACGTGGAGGGCGGCAGCGTCTGCTCCACCTTCGACTCCTGAGGAGTGGGGAGCTCCGGGCTCAGCGCTGACGACGTGTCGTTCTGGAACAAGTTGTATCAAGTAGTAAGCATCTTTGCATCAAATCGGTGAAGGAAAACATCGTGAGGAAATATGTCCTAGAACCAAAAAATTCGAAGATATGTGGCATCTACCAATCCGCACTGGGCCCGCGTGGTGGATTATAGCCCGTTCCCTCTCATAGAGAGGAGGCCTATGTCCCAGCAGTGGGAACATTAATAGGCTGATGATGATAAATCATTGTTACTGACGGGAATCTTTAAAGTGTAAAGATGTTCTAGTCTCCACCGTGCACCGGTGGTGATCGTCAATATTATCATTATGTTCTTACAGACGTCCTTAGCTGAACAGAAGTCTGAAAGTGGCGCCGGTGACCAATGATATTATATAGTAAAAAGAGGTAGATATCGCACTAGCACGCACAAATTGTTGTGGACAAAGTGATACAATTGTTGCACTTTGATAGCTAGCTATCTCTTTCTATCTTATACGTTCCGTATTATCTATCGCTGTCGTAGTTTTAAATTACTCGCAACAATATCTGAACGCCATTCAGTATGAACATGGCGTATCTTCTTTATAATATCATTGCCGGTGATTGAAAAGTTGTGTGGTATTCGATTGTCGTGGTATGAGCATGTCGAATAGAATATAGAATACTCATTTATTTGCTCAGAATGTAGGTACAGTCCCCGACACGTAACTTGGCAAGAGTCGTTAAATGCGCAGAAGTCGTTTTTTAGGTCTCTTTGGTGGTCAAGCGGGACGCGGGGTATGACGTAGCGCCGATCCAAGCGCGCGATTGGTGCGTCAGTCGACCCTTGCCTCCCGCACCGCGTAGGTCTACATTCCGTTCGCTCCCGATTACACTTGCTTGCACGAAAGTTGTACCCTTTGTTTTTGTTGACTTTTAGTTACGAGTTCAGTTTTAGTTTTAAATTAAGTTTTTGTTACGAGTTATTGTTATTGTTTTAAATTTAGTTTTTATTACGAGTTGTTGTTATTGTTTTAAATTTAGTTTTTGTTATGTTTATTACATAATATGCCAGCTCAAGTGGTAGTTCTAATTTGATGCCAGGGGTAACAGTATTATTAACCGATAGTGACGACGAGAACCTATAATTTTTAATAATAATACTTTTTTTTTTACTTAATAAAAAAAAATGCATATTATATTTTATTTATAACACCTAATAAATGTCACGAATTCCTCTGCTTTGTTTAACTACATGATTGAAAATAAATGATGGCAATAACCATAATGACAATCAATAAAAGTGACCAGTTTTTTGTTCCACTAAGTGCACGATGCGCGAACTTGCCCCCACTACGCCAAAACCTTGCCAACTTACGTGCCGGGAACTGTAATTACAATAAGATGGTTACTACAAGTTTGTGAGATATTTATATTTGAAATTGTATGGCATATACCCTTTCTATCCGCTTATGTATCCAACTTTATTTATTTTGAGTATGGTAGGGTATAACGAACTGAGGGTCAGGAGGGATCTGACACTCACCTCGTACATATTCAAGGTACTTAGAGGGAAGATACATGATGCGGACATTTTAGGGAACATAGGTTTGTGTGTTCCGGACAGGTACGTGGGGCGACGTCGGCAGCCACGCTTGCTGGCGGTGCGGACCGATCTGTTAGGGGAGGCGCCACTGACGCGTGCACTCCGCACTCTCAACCTCATAGACGTTGACTTATTCAATTGTTCTATGAGTGAGTTCACAAAAAATTTATTGTTTGTGATTAGTTATGAAATTTAATATTGTTATTGTGACATTGTGTACACTATCGCATTAGGTAACCCTGTAAAGATAGTCGTAAGATGGAGAAATAAATAAATATATAATATTAACTAGATGACTATAAGAGTGGAAGACTAAAGTAACGATAGATGGACTGTGTGAAGAATGATATGGCAAAGTGACGAGTGATAGAAAAGTATAAATAAACAAATGAATTGAGATAAGGGCGGGGGGTGATGACGACGTCCTGCACTTGCCTGGCAAGGTGCAGCCGATCACTGCTGCGTATTGATACTAATGCAAGTAAGTAGCCGTGTGTAACTTACGGAACCGACTCACTGATCCGGATCTTTGAAGTGATTCAAAAGATTGGTTCAGTAACAACGTTTCAAACGCATCATTTGGATCTAAAACATTACTTTGCTTTTTCTCATTCCGCGCGACGTGTCGCTCGCTAGGCGACTGAGCAGTGAGCGAGCGAGAGACTAAAGACATACTGATTTACTTAACAATTGACTCGCGAGATACGAGTGAGCGAGCGACATAATTACAATCTACACAAGTCAGAAAGAGATACCAAATGAGATGTGTATCACTCATACTCTCACTGATTTTCGTTGTCGTTATCCATGCACGCAAAAATGACCACTAAGCCGCTTATCGTGTCAAATACTATACGGACGTTTTTTGCATAAAATTTTTGCACTAACAAGTTATCGTTTTACTTTGATTTTATATCCTTTGAGCCGATGATCCAAATGAGTCAAATGAAACATATCAGTGATCGAGATGCAAATGTTCCAATCTCAAAAATGATACACTGCCCACCTCTACAAGTAAGGTTATGCAAAGAAGTGGAGTGTTTGGTATACCGTTCAGGGCAGTGTTGGGGCTGCCTCGTTTCTGCAGTGCCTCGGGCATGTTTGCGTGCGCGCGCACCGTCTGTTTCCACGCCACCATGCGCAAGCGGTGCGTGCGCAGGGTGCGGGCTAGCTCCAACACTGTCCTGGTGATGTGCGCGGGGAGACTTGACTGTCCCTATATGAGGCACTGCTGTAACCGGCATGTTGTTAAGGCGTAATATTTTCATATAATTAAATACCATTGATTTGACATTTAAATTTCTTTCTTGTAATTCCACATTTTAATTTTAATTTTTTAATACTTAATTTATTTTGACATTTATTTATTCTGAATTTATTGTGTATTTTTACTTTTGACTTCTTAATTTAACTAGTTTGATTCGATAATGGTTCTAATGTTATTCTGACATTCCAATTATTTATGTGTTTGTATTTGTGTCTATTTTTGTTTTTTTAAATAATGTTTTCAAATTTAATTGTAATGTAATTCTGCAATTCCAATTATGTGTTGTATTTTTGTTTAATATGGGTCTCGGACCTGAAATAAATGATTTTATATATATATTTTTTTTTTTTATATACCTGGTCAGTCCTGGAGTGGTCGGCATCGTTGTCCAGCTCTCCGGCCGGCTGCGTCGTGGACTCGCATTCGTCTGCAGCACAACGACACACATATCACAGTCTGCACGCTGCGACCAGACGACATCTCGCAACATTACTGCCTCGTAGCTCCAGTGCGACTGCTCAGCACGAGCGGGCAAAGTGATATTGAGTTTTTCCATGGTGTCTGGATTTGTGCCCGGTTGATGGCAATACACTCGCCCCCTTTTACATGGGACTTAAAAAGTAACTGAGAAATATAAGTGTACATTTAGTTACACCAGTAATATCGATCTGGCAGCAGAAGCAGCCTATATCTACTGTCCAGCCGAGTTTTGGTCAACTCCGTCTGTAGCAGTACACAGCTGGACATAGTCCCTCCTAAGATGGCCCACAACACTCCGCCCGCCCTCAGCGCTCTCTGTTCCAGCCATCTTTTAACGTGAATACGTTTTTAAAATTGCTTCCATACTGAGGGGAAAGTCAAACTAATGATTACAAAATCTGGGTTAAGTTTTGTGTTGCAGCTTCATATGTATCATCTCCATCCAAAATGTAATTACACCACTGGATAGCTAAAGGATCAAAGAATTTGTTACGCTAAGTGAGGACTGTGAAGCATCGCGCGCGGTGGAGGGGGAAGTGAAACTTGGGCGTGTTGTCATCGCTGTTCACCTGACACCTCCTCCTCGGGGATAGCCCTGGCATGCTTGTCGTGCGCGCGCCTGCGCACCAGCTCCGCGATGACGCCGTGCAGCTCCGCCAGCCGCGCGTCGTGCGCCCGCGCGGCCGTGGCGGCGCGCTGTCGCTCGGCTGCCAGCGCGCGCGCCAGGCCGTCCCGCTCAGCGCGCAGGGAGCTCACGTCCTCGCGACCTGAGCTGTGCGTGGCCACCTGGAACGAAGAGATGGAGAGGGTTAGAGAGAGAGAAGCATGAATTTGGTTAAAAACATCCAAATTAGGTGGAGATTTAATAGATCCATAGAAATGTAGACGAAATTTAATTCACACCTACGTGGTGAAGTGAAAGAGCATAACTAGAGGCAATTCTAAACCTTAACCGTATTTTGAGCAGCTTATCAGCTAAAGATACTCCCTAAGGTTTGTCGTTATACCACACAGACTCGGCTTTGTCTTCCACTGAACCTCACCCGGTTCCCCCACCGAATACATCTTCATGAGGCCTCAACATTACCACAGCACCACATACACCCCACCTACCCACCACCACAGCCACCGTGCACCTACCATCATGCTGACTCCGTTATGGCCGGGCACCGGCGGCGCGGTCACCGGCCGCAGACTGGAGTACCTCCACGAGGACTCGCGGGACATCTCCTCGTCCGCCACGTTGGGGCAGCAGAGGTACCAGCTCCTGCTGCGCCGCACTCCTGACGTAGACTCCAGCTGAGTCAACGGCAACCTTCCTACGACCTCCAACTCTGCTAACAACGGTTCCTTCTCCTTCGGTTCCGGCATGGGGAACGTCCCAGCAGTAGAATACGTCTCTTCGATTTTTCTAGAATTTTCTGGGGTGTTGTATTCGGGGAGGCTGTACTGTCGGCCCCTGTCTCTGAGCGGCGGAACTTCTCGAACGGCACCATCGTTGACGACCTCAGTCGTGTCCACGTACTCGCTGAGCTCGTCAGGGTTCTGTACCTCCTGGACAGGCTCCTGGTGGCCGTTCTTCCGCTTGAGTCGCTCGAGGTCGGCGTAGTAGTAGGCGGTCGAGCGCGGCGGCTCGCCGCTCAGCGTGCGCGTGCCCGCCAGTGTTTGGATTTTCATAGCATGCTTCTGGAACGTTCTTGAAGTTTGTCGAACGATCTCGAAGGGTTTGGAGATTCTTTATGTCATGGTGTCGAAGGTTGCGTCTGTGAGGAGAATTTTTTTTTTTGAGAAAATATGTTACTCAAGAAACATGGTTCATGTTTCGATTAATTGTGTGGACGATAGCGGCGTTCGGCGTTTTTTTTAGTTTTGGCGATGAGGTTACTATTTAGTAACGAGTAATTATAAGATAAGCCACATTTTTTTTATTGGCCACGCGATCACACTTCTCATTTCATAACTAAACAACGGGAAAATGAGATCGCCTCTAATAAACTAATTGGTCTTTTTTACAACGCCAACTAAATATTCTATAGAAAGCGTCAAATATAAATCAACAATTATCTTAACTCGTCCTTCTTATTTTTACATTGCCACCTAATTTACTACATTGTAAAATGTAAACCAAATAGCTTGTTCGACCGTACGTGTAGTATAGAAGAAAACCCTCTAACTACATTCGACGGCGCTTGGGTATGATTTATACCCAAGCGTGTCAGCCACGGAATTTATATCTCGTCACCATTTTACGTTTTTCAGCTTCAACACAAGGTTTTCAAAATATAAAATTCAAGCTTCCATAGAGAACATCATTTATTGTAACTTAGCACAAAAATATTATGTTATTTTTTTTTTATCGTGAAAATAGCAACTTAAATTGTTCTAAAAGTCTTGTTAGTTGGCATGAGGAGCGTAGGTCGAAGGCCGGGAGCGACGACGATATTTGTGAAAGAAAGTGGGTGTGTAATATAAAATGCGAGCGTAGGGAACGCGCGTGTAATGAACACCCTGCCGCGTAATTCTAAACATGCAGTTAAAATAAATGGATCCGTATTTTTAATGTTTTGTATTATCCCCCTCAATAGTTTTCTGCGTACTATTAGTGGCCATAATTTACTATTTGATAATAATATTAGCTAAATTTTGACTATCAATTAATGTGGAACGAGTTACATTTTAAACGTACTGAGTTAAAAAATTAGAAACTTTATAATATCTTTTCTGATGTCATATTTTAATATTTTAGAAGATTGCTTGAATGCATGTTACAAATTTAGATGCTAAGAAATAACCACCATGCTGAGCTGTATTTATAGTGGCTAACATAGAAGATAACTAGTGGCTAAAATAGTATCATTCAGACGCTCGTTAATTGTGGCTGACTTAGTAATTAGAAGGCAATGAAGATTTTTAGAGGCGAATACTGCTATTAAAAAGAAGTCTGTTTACTTAGCACCCTTTAGTAACCAATTCTTCATAGATATAAGTATCGAGTATATCCCTATCTGTGTAAAAAAACTAAATGCAGACCAGTTTAAGAAAACATTAAAAAAAATACTGACAGAAAAAGCCTACTATAATGTCAATGAATTTTTAAATGACAAATCGCTCTGATATACTGACTGAATTTGTTATATTTGTTTTGTATGTCATGAATATTTACCAATTGTTTTTTTTATTTAATACTAATGTTAATTATATTTTTTTGTTTATTTAACTTTGTATTTATTTATTTTGTGATTATTTAACTTTGTATACTTTCTTTTTATTCTAATATTTTTTTTTTTGAAACCTAATTATCTTCCGATCTAATTTGTACACCAGCCATTGGTCAAACATGTTGTGCCAAAGAATATCCTGTAACACCTATAGTAAACATCATACCATGTATATTATCTACACATGTTTTTGCAAATAAATGAATCTTTATCTCTTTATCTCGAAATAAAAATAGTTTTTTTTAATAAGGCTGACAACAGCATCTTTTGGTCGCTAAAATAACATAGCACAGTGTATCAGCTGAGGACAAGCAGTGGTTAAACTGGTAGATTTTCTGGTGTCTGTAATTTGAATCATTAGAACAAGGCACCCGCACCACCGACTTAGTTTTGTCGGAAATGCTCATTTATATTTTTTTTTATTGTTTTTGTAAAACTTTTAAATGTGTCTTTCTGATAATAAAAAATATTATTATTATTATAAACATCTGACTTTGTATGAGTGGACAGCATTTAGCTTTTAAAACTCCGCAGCTATAAAGAACCGGATGCAAGCTGCAACTAACAGCGAGCAGGGAAACTACCGTACTGATTTAGGTTTACTTCCGGATCGCGTCAGTTCTCAAACTTTATTCAAAAACGGACGGAGGTTTGTACTTCGTTGGTATTTCTCCTAACGTCATTCGGACTAGATGGATAATAAAATGTAGTGTTTCGATAGCACTGAACTGAGCCCGGCTTGTTTAAATGTAGTGTTTCGATAGCACTGAACTGAGCCCGGCTTGTTTAAATGTAGTGTTTCGATAGCACTGAACTGAACCCGGCTTTTTTAAATGTAGTGTTTCGAAAGCACTGAACTGAGCCCGGCTTGTTTAAATGTAGTGTTTTGATAGCACTGAACTGAGCCCGGCTTGTTTAAATGTAGTGTTTCGAAGACACTGAACTGAACCCGGCTTTTTTAAATGTAGTGTTTCGAAAGCACTGAACTGAGCCCGGCTTGTTTAAATGTAGTGTTTTGATAGCACTGAACTGAACCCGGCTTGTTTAAATGTAGTGTTTCGATAGCACTGAACTGAACCCGGCTTGTTTAAATCCAGGCAGTTAAACCGCCTATACTCCCTCAAATGGCTTAGCATGATCCTCCGTTACGCCTAAAATACTGCAGCATTCATTTTGAAATAAATATATTTTGGTAATGTTGAGGATTAATGATAAGTCCCCATGTGTGACAAAAACACGATTCCATAAACTTTTCTCGATAGAAAAAAAATCGAAAGTTACCTTCAAATCTAACAATAAACTGCTGGTATTTAAAAAGTACTTCAAATTAGATGATGAAACTTTGCATACTAACTGAACTAACTATAAAACCGGTCTTACCTATGTGTTTTATTTTTTAGTCCAATCAAAAAATTTTTTGTAAATGGCAAAAAAACCACTCATTTCGCACTATTCGGCCGCAGTGACTGACGTAACAACCGCTTTGTAGTGCATGCAAGCTGATTAGAACTTAATTCTAACAGTATTTCAAACGAAGTTTGAACCACCACAAATGGAGTTGCTAATTTTGGGGTTAGAAGGGCCTTAAGCTAGAAAGTAACTTATGAAAGTGAACGGGAAATCATTACCTAGTAGCCTTGCTTGATCTTTTAATTATTGGTCGGCGCAACACGTTTCCTCCTTACATTCTCCTCTGTCAACCGTCACGCTATCATTCACTCCTTTTTCCTTCATATCACTCCTCACTCAACCCATCCATCGTTTCCTTGGGCTTCCTCTCCCTCTCCATCCATCGACACTTCTTTAGTGACATGCGATTCGTTTTTATAAAATATCTAGTAACATAGGTCATCGGACTTATGTACCTCAAGGGTGTAAAACACCTCTTAACGAAGCCGAAAGGCACTTGTTCTCCGCGTCATTGCGATCATTTTTTTTGCTCTACACCATACCTGGTAACCTTCTAGTTACGGAGATATTGAGGGTCAAAGTTACAACTTTTTGACAAGTTTTTTTTTAAATACAAGTTTTAATGTAAGATTTTTACTTGAAACACCTCTACGACCCCCGTACTATTCAATCCATCCATCAGCACTTGAGTGCGTTACATTGAGTTCTACCACAAAACATGGCATTAAGTCCGCCTCTGTACTTTGTGCTTGAAGTGTTAAATAAATAAATCTATACATATAATAAATCTGTAGAAAAGTCATTTTTGTACATTGAAGAAATTGAAACAAAAAATAGCCAGCGTGTGAAAAGATAAGTAACAGAACCCATTTCCATCATTTTTGAAATTTTTGTCTGTTTGTCTGTTTGTTTGTGCACACATCACGTAAAATCTACGAATTCAATGCTGACAATGTTTATACATAAAAATTGTGTGTAACTTGGGGTATGATTTAGTGTTTGTTTCATTGAAATCGGTTAATTCTATCAAAAGATATATGAACTTAAAGTTTTCAAGAAGAACTAATCATCAAATGTAAGATACATACATGCAGCGACATCTGTTGAACTAAAATGATACCAATGACTAAAAATGTGCTCACCACAGTCATAACTTTTAAATCGACTGACCAGATTTAAAAAAAAATTATAGCATAGGTAATATTTTATACTTTAGCAGTTTAACATTTTGGTCGATAGACGGCGTTGTTTATTTCACTCCATTTTCTGAATTGAATGACCCTCGCCCGTGTCAGTTGCCTATTTTTTGTTTTTTTTTTTTTCGGATGGGAAATCATCAAATGACTCCTCCTGCTCTGGGCGGAGCAGGAGGGAGTGTCAGACTTTTACTGACTAAAACCCAGCCATGTTCCTTCATCGCCCTTTTGTTCCGGGGCCACGGTATCTCGGAACGTGAGAGGGAGAGAACCTCTTAACGTCCCGGCCGCCGCGGGAGACGCCCCGGGCGTCCGGGGCCACCACGTGGCCCCCAGCCACCGTACACGCGGGCCTGTGGACGGTGGGCTATGGGCTAGCTCGCCGTCCGTCTGTCTCATGACGACAGGCCGTGTCGACGGCACGTTCGTGTTCGACGCGCGCCTCAAAGAGAGTCAGCAATAGGAAGGGGTCCGCAAGGGCCGATGCCTGCCGGGGTTGCGGGACTGTTCTAAAGAGATACCGTGGCCCCGGAACACAAAGGGCGATGAAGGTGTATAGATTAGTCAGTAAAAGTATGACACTGCCTCCTGGTCCGCCCAGAGCGGGAGGAGTCATTTGATGATTTCCCATCCGAAAAAAAAAGGCTGTCGAGGTAAGCCCTTTTTTGGAAAAACATAAGTAGATTATTTTAGCGATTAATGCAAATATATCGAAGAAATTAAACTGTTACCCACTTGGATCTACGTAGGTATATATCTACTAATATTATAAAGCTAAAGAGATTTTGGTTGGTTGAACGCGCTAATTACAGGAAAACTTTTAGTGTTGAATAGTTATCGAGGATGGCTATAGGTTATCTAACATCACGCTATAATTAAAAGGAGCGGAGCATCAATGATAAATGTTGCAAAAACAAGGAAAATTTATTTATTTCGAGAGCTTCCTTTGCGGGCGCTGCATAAACGGTTAAAGTTGCGCAACAATCATGTATTAGGGAATTGTTCGTTTTAAAGCGTTCTAAAAAAACCACGATAGCATTATGTCTATCTTTCAAGGTTGACTCCACTCTCTCTAACCCTCTCTCTCTCATGTGACGCAGACGAAGTTGCGCGGGTCAGCTAGTAAATAATAAAACCATGATTTTTCACCCCAAAAAGAAAAGTAGTGTCCCAGCAATAATGTTTGCGTAAAGTTACTTAGTTTGATGTACAGAATGCTTGGTTGACGGCTTCGTGATGAGGTCTTTTACATGAACAAGTTGGCGCAAGATGTCAGAGGGGGCGGGGGTCACCTAATAGAAGCGGGGGGATGCGTCACGACAAATGACCACAATTAGCTGAACTACGGTATACAGGGAACCGAACTCTGCGGAAAAATCAGGCTTGATGTTACGTCTGCTCGTTAGTTTATGGGTTGCGAAGGCGACCGCATAGCATGAGCTCCTGGGTTCGAATACCGGGTCAGTCAAAAACTGATATTGAGTTTTTCTGTTAAGGCCCTTCTAACCTTAAAATTAGCAACTCTATTTGTGGTGGTTCAAACTTCGTTTGAAATACTGTTAGAATAAAGTTCTAATCAGCTTGCACTACAAAGCGGTTGTTACGTCAGCCACTGCGGCCGAATAGTGCGAAATGAGTGGTTTTTTGCGATTTACAAAAAATCTATTGATTAGACTAAAAAATAAAACACATAAGACCCGCTTTATAGTTAGTTCAGTTAGTATGCAAAGTTTCATGATCTAATTTGAAGTACTTTTTGAATACCAGCGGTTTATTGTTCGATTTGGAGGTAACTTTGGATTTTTTTTCTATCGAGAAAAGTTTATGGAATCGTGTTTTCGTCACCTATAGTAGTCGGCATTAATCTTCAACTTTACCATATATTTATTTCAAAATTAATGCTGCAGTATTTTAGGCGTAACGGAGGATCATGCTAAGCCGTTTGAGGGGGTCGAAACGCCCGGGTGTTTCCACTGCGAAGATCGACCGGAGGACACGGTGGAAGTGTGCCCCGCGTGGGCGGAGCACCGCCGTGTCCTCGAAGCGGCGATCGGCGGCGGCGACCTCTCGCGTCCGGCCCTGGTGCAAGCCATGGTCCGGAGCGAGACGGAATGGGGCGCCGTCACCTCCTTCTGCGAAACAGTAATGCTAGAGAAGGAGGTGGCGGAGCGTGAGAGCCCTTAAGAATTTCTCAGTAGCAGCCACGGAGTCTGTATCTGTGCCCGGTTGATGGCAATCAGGCTCGGCCGCTATTACATTGCAGGAGTACTATAAGGTGTACCTTTATTACTCCTGTAATAGCGGGTGTACCTCTACCTAACCCGTCGGGTATTACAGGCGTAATGTTATGCTATCCTTGAACGGAACCTTGGCACTACATTACAGCCATCAATATCATCCATCACGCGACTCCTCGCGACGAACTGCCATCGACTGCTGAAGGACGACGCGCGACGCTAAGGGCTACCGCACACTTGCGACACTGTCTTGAGACAGACTATTTCCCTACTAGTGGGAACTAGGGAATCCAATCCCGCATCAAAATCTCGATCCCGCAAGCATGCGGGATCAAGGTCATCAATCCCGCGGATCCCGCTTGATTTGCGGCATTGCTTTTATTTACTACTAGCTGTTGCCCGCGGCTTCGCTCGCGTGAAGTGCGGTAACTGTCTCACTCAATCATACTAAAGGGTTAAATAGTGTTCTACATGTTAATCCAGGTTATAAACAATGTGCCGAATTTCATAATCATCACAATTTATAATTATCATCACAATCTCCATCACTATCACAACCACCATCATTATCACAATCACCATCAGTATCACAACCACCATCATTACTACAATCACCATCACTATCACAATCACCATCACAATTCCCATTACCATCGCTATCACCATCACAATCACCGTTACTATCACCATCATTATCACAACCACCATCATTATCACAATCACAATCACCATCACAATCACCATCACCATCACAATCACCATCACAATCACTATCACAATTCCCATAACCATCGCCATCACAATCACAGTTACTATCACCATCACTACAACAACCACCATCATTATCACAATCACCATCACCATCACAATCACCATCACCATCACCATCACAATCACTATCACAATCACCAACACCATCACAATCACAATCACCATCACTATCACCATCACTATCACCATCACAATCACAATCACCATCACAATCACTTTCATCATTATAACAATCATTATTTTCGTAATCACAACCATCATCATCACACAATCTCCATACTCGTCATCACAATCATTATCATCGTAATCACAACCATTATCATCGTAATCACAATCACTATTATCTTAAACACAATAATCACACAATCTCCATCCACGTCATCACAATAATTATCATCGTAATCACAATCATTGTCATAATCACAATCATTATCATAATCACAATCATTATCATAATCACAATCATTATCATAATCACAATCATAATCATCTTAATCATAATCATCATGATCACGATCACCATCACTATCTTGTGATAGTGGTGATTGTGATGGTGATAGCAATGGTGATGGTGATTGTGATTGTCAATCATCATCATCGTTATCACAATCATTATCATGGTAATCACAATCATTATCATCTTAATCACAATCATCATCATCACAATCTCCATCTTCGTTATCATAACCATCACTATCACCGTTACAATCACCATCACAATCACTATCACAATATTCACAATCATCTTCATCGTTATCACAATCATCATCATCGTAATCACAATCATTACCATCGTAATCAAAATCAGTATCGTCACAATCGTCATCATCATCATCGCAATCATCATCATCCTTATTACAATCATTATCATGATAATCACAATAATTATCATCTTAATCACAATCATCATCATCACAATCTCCACCTTCGTTATCATAACCATCACTATCATCGTTACAATCACCATCACTGTCACAATCACCATCACAATCACTATCACAATATTCACAATCATCTTCATCGTTATCACAATCATCATCATCGTAATCACAATCATTACCATCGTAATCAAAATCATTATCGTCACAATCGTCATCACCATCATCGCAATCATCATCATCCTTATCACAATCATTATCATCGTAATCACAATCATTGTCATAATCACAATCATTATCATAATCACAATCATTATCATAATCACAATCATTATCATAATCACAATCATTATCATAATCACAATCATAATCATCTTAATCATAATCATCATGATCACGATCACCATCACTATCTTGTGATAGTGGTGATTGTGATGGTGATAGCAATGGTGATGGTGATTGTGATTGTTAATCATCATCATCGTTATCACAATCATTATCATGGTAATCACAATCATTATCATCTTAATCACAATCATCATCATCACAATCTCCATCTTCGTTATCATAACCATCACTATCACCGTTACAATCACCATCACTGTCACAATCACCATCACAATCACTATCACAATATTCACAATCATCTTCATCGTTATCACAATCATCATAATCGTAATCACAAACATTACCATCGTAATCAAAATCATTATCGTCACAATCGTCATCATCATCATCGCAATCATCATCATCCTTATTACAATCATTATCATGATAATCACAATAATTATCATCTTAATCACAATCATCATCATCACAATCTCCACCTTCGTTATCATAACCATCACTATCATCGTTACAATCACCATCACTGTCACAATCACCATCACAATCACTATCACAATATTCACAATCATCTTCATCGTTATCACAATCATCATCATCGTGATCACAATCATTACCATCGTAATCAAAATCATTATCGTCACAATCGTCATCATCATCATCGCAATCATCATCATCCTTATCACAATCATTATCATGATAATCACAATCATTATCATCTTAATCACAATCATCATAATCACAAACTCAATCTTCGTTATAATAACCATCACTATCACCGTCACAATCACCATCACTATCACAATCACCATCACAATCACAATCACTATCACAATCAGCTTCATCGTTATCACAATCATCATCATCGTAATCAAAATCATCATCGTCACAATCGTCATCATCATTATCACAATCATCATCATCGTAATAACAATCATTATCATCGTAATCACAATCATCCTCATCACAATCATCATCATTATCACAATCATCATTATCGTTATCACAATCATCGCAATAAATCAACAATAAACCTGTATAGAAGTCGAATCCGCCATCTTCTGGATCTCAAAATAAATGCCGTTTTCGTTATCAGCACCCCTGATAATCTCGGTATCGACACCTATATTGATTTTCAGACATTTCAACCCCATCGCACCCCAACAGGCAATGATGGTATTTCAGGTCCGCCACATTAAATCTTAAAATCGTTGTTTTTGTAATACACCCGACCCAATTCACCACACAAACAATACCTACGTTGAATTTCAGGCTTTGTTACCCCATTTCTCCCTTTAGGGGTTGAATTCTGAAAAAACCTGAAACCCGTTTCTACTCATTTATCAACAGGAGCACCCCTGTGAAGTTTCGAATAAAATAGTCTAACTAATCTTGTTTCCCCATACAAACTTTCCGACTCCCGTTTCACCCCTTAGGGGGTGAAGTTTGAAAAATTCTTTCTTAGTGCACCCCTAGAGCAATGAGGAACCAATGTGCCAAATTTGAAATCTCTAGACTCAGCGGTTTGGGCTGTGCATTGATTTTTAGACTTTGTCACCCCATTTCCCCCTCTTAGGGGTTGAATTCTGAAAAAACCTGAAACCCGTTTCTACTCATTTATCAATAGGAGCACTCCTGTGAAGTTTCGAATAAAATAGTCTAACTAATCTTGTTTCCCCATACAAACTTTCCGACTCCCGTTTCACCCCTTAGGGGGTGAATTTTGAAAAATTCTTTCTTAGTGCACCCCTAGAGCAATGAGGAACCAATGTGCCAAATTTGAAATCTGTAGACTCAGCGGTTTGGGCTGTGCATTGATTTTTAGACTTTGTCACCCCATTTCCCCCTCTTAGGGGTTGAATTCTGAAAAAACCTGAAACCCGTTTCTACTCATTTATCAATAGGAGCACTCCCGTGAAGTTTCGAATAAAATAGTCTAACTAATTTTGTTTCCCCATACAAACTTTGGAGCCCCGTTTAACCCCCTTAGGGGGTGAATTTTGAAAAATTATTTCTTAGTGCACCCCTAGGCCACATAAGGAACCAATGTGCCAAATTTGAAATCTCTAGACTCAGCGGTTTGGGCTGTGCATTGATTTTTATACTTTGCCACCCCATTTCCCCCTTTTAGGGGTTGAATTCTGAAAAAACCTGAAACCCGTTTCTACTCATTTATCAATAGGAGCACTCCTGTGAAGTTTCGAATAAAATAGTCTAACTAATCTTGTTTCCCCATACAAACTTTGGAGCCCCGTTTAACCCCCTTAAGGGGTGAATTTTGAAAAATCCTTTCTTAGTGCACCCCTAGACCACATAAGGAACCTACTTGCCAAATTTGGAATCTGTAGACCCAGCGGTTTGGGCTGTGCGTTGATAGATGAGTCAGTCAGTTTCTTCTTTTATATATTTAGATTATTTTTGTTTTGTGTAGTGAAATGAAAGACATCCATTTTCTGCTCTTAAAAAATGTTTCCACACTTCACTCGAGCTTTTATACTCTTTATAAACTAAATTGACACTCATTTTTAATATTAAACTGTATTTTTCACTCGAAACGTGCTCTTAACAATTTGATAAAAAAAAAGATTTGTCTCGCGTACGTTATGTAACCTTTTCACATCACAAGTAAGACGCTATGACGCAATAACTTTCTTTGACACTTGACCGCGCGCGAAGGTAAATCCCCGTGCACCGTAGGGAAATCCCTAGTCATAGAGTATTTGAACTGAACTGACATTGATTACGTTCCGTTCCGACTTCCGATCATGCGACACAAAATAGAAATTCAAAACTTATTTATCTGTAAGTTAAGAACTGAATCAAAATTATTTTCCATACAAATTCTACATAAAAGTCACGAGTTCTATTGGAAAGTTGTTAAATCACTTATTGCTGCTGATTGTGCTGAGGTGTCTTATAAATAATAAGATAGTCGCCTGAGCCCATTTTTCTTAAATATAAATTTTTTTCAATCCCGCAAATCTGCGGGATCCTGCGGGTGTAATCTCGCATTTCTGAACCCGCAAAAAAGGTCGGGATCCCGCGTTCGCGGGATCCCGCGTTTGCGGGATTGGATTCCCTAGTGGGAACGAAACAGACTATTATCTCTCGCTCGCACTAGTAGGGAACCTAGGGGAGGTCTGTCTTAAGACACACTTGCCTCACATAGACAAGTCTGCCTCAAAAACTGTTTTGTCTACGGGCTACCGCACACTTGCGACAAAACTGTCTTGAGACAGACTATTTCCGTACTAGTGCGAGCGAGAGATAAATAGTCTGTCTCGTTCGCACTAGTAGGGAAATAGTCTTTCTCAGGACAGTTTTGTCGTAGATGTGCGCGCCCGCATACATAAAAAGGGAAGCCCACAATGGGTAATCAGACTTGTCGCTGTGCAGTTCTTATAGGTATTAGACAATTTTGTCTATGAGACGTTTTGTTTGAAATATTGCAAATAGTCTGTCTTAAGACAGTCTTGTCTCAAGTGTGCGGTAGCCCTAACAAAACAGTTTCTAAATATTTTATGATATCGTGTTGATTTGTGTTCAGACGATATTGTTGGGTTGAAAGATATCCCAGGGTGTTACACGCAATCGCGTTCGAGTCCACTTTTCATAGTAGTTTGGCGAGCCTATTGCCATTAACTGGGCGCCAATCCAGATTCCAGACTCCGTGGCTGCTCCTGAGAACTTCTTAAGGGCCTATACCCCCTCAAATGGCTTAGCATGATCCTCCGTTACGCCTAAAATACTGCAGCATTAATTTTGAAATAAATATATAGTAAAGTTGAGGATTAATGCTAAGTCCTATGTGTGACGAAAACACGATTCCACAAACTTTTCTCGATAGAAAAAAAATCCAAAGTTACCTCCAAATCGAACAATAAACCGCTGGTATTCAAAAAACCGGCCAAGTGCGAGTCGGACTCGCGCACGAAGGGTTCCGTACCATTATTTATTGTATGGGAGCCCCCCTTAAATATTGATTTAATTATGTTTTTAGTATTTGTTGTTATAGCGGCAACAGAAATACATCATCTGTGAAAATTTCAACTGTCTAGCTGTCACGGTTCATGAGATACAGCCTGGTGACAGACAGACGGACAGACGGACATACAGACAGACAGCGAAGTCTTAGTAATAGGGTTCCGTTTTTACCCTTTGGGTACGGAACCCTAAAAAGTACTTCAAATTAGATCATGAAACTTTGCATACTAACTGAACTAACTATAAAGCAGGTCTTATGTGTTTTATTTTTTTAGCCCAATCAATAGATTTTTTGTAAATCGCAAAAAAAACACTCATGTCGCACTATTCGGCCGCAGTGACTGACGTAACAACCGCTTTGTAGTGCAAGCTGATTAGAACTTTATTCTAACAGTATTTCAAACGAAGTTTGAACCACCACACAGTTGCTAATTTTAGGGTTAGAAGGGCCTTAATATAAAAACCCAATAACACATTGTACGACCCGAGCATCGAACCCAGTACCTCATGGACAGCAGTCCACCATTAGACCAGCAGTCAACTCCAAAATAACTGACGAAATATGTGGGTAGGTACACCATAGGTACACTCCCATGTCCATTGTCCATCCCTTCCCAGCTTCGCACGGGGGGACATTTATTTTCCCCTAATTCCCCCCTTCCAATTATTTTCTAGTAATAAATATTACCTATGTTACTCAAGGACAATGTAGCATTCTAATGGTGAAAGAATTTTTGAAGCCGGTCCAGTCGTTTTTGAGTTTATTCGTTACAAACATACAAAACTTTCCTCCTTATATTATTACTAGCTAACCCACGCAACTTCGTCTGCGTCACATAAAAGAGAAACAGCTCACAATAGGAATACATTTTTCCCTGTTTTTGCAATATTTTTCATTTATGCTCCGCTCTTTTTGGTCACAGCGTGATGTTATATAGCCTATAGCCTTCCTCGATAAATGGACTACCCAATACTGAAAGAATCATTCAAATCGGACCAGTAGTTCCAGAGATTAGCGCGTTCAAACAAACAAACAAACTCTTCAGCTTTATAATATTAGTATAGATAAGTGTAGATTGCTACGGATCGGCTTTGTAGTTAAACAATTACAATCGGATTGTCTGTATGGTGTCGGACGTAAAGAATACCACCATCCCATATCTCCCCGTGGGTGTCGTAAGCCGCGACTAAGGGACTTACCAGAGAATGGGCAGCAGCGTTCTCTGTGCTTTTGTAACAACCGTACTGCGATCGCCATCCCGCCTGCCAAGCGTGGCGATTTTGGGGGAGGCCTATGTCCAGCAGTGGATGTCTTTCGGCTGAAATGATGATGATGATGAATCGGATCGAAGGGACACCTCTCAGCCGGCATTGACGAGTAATTGAAAGACATCGGAAACTGTTATAAACGATCGTATTACTGAAGTTCGCGAATTCATTACGAGTCGTCACCGGAGATGGAGATTGTGTTTACCTTGTTATTTTATACTTTTCCAACTGTCTATTTGAGTAATTAAAAGCCTGTCATAGTAGGCGACTTAGATAACTGTAATTCCAGTTAATTAACAAACATTATGTTAAGGTCTCAATCATAATCTGCCTGCCTTTCCCCAACTATGTCGGGGTCGGCTTCCAGTCTAACCGGATGCAGCTGAATACCAGTATTTTACATGGAACGACTGTCTATCAGACCTCCACGACTCAGTTAGTACTGGGTAATACGATACCTCTTGGTATTGGTACCTAAGACTTTCGGGCACTGACTACCTGTAACGACTATCAATTATAACGAATATAATGATTCCCTTAAGTGAAGAAATACGACACTACTACCTATTTGAAACTTTGTCACTAGTAAGCCTTTAGCCTTCTGATCACACAAAAGTAGTATATATATGTATGTAAGTAGAGTATGTATTTCATTTTCAGTTAAAAGATTCTTCTGTCTATAAGAAATTTCTTGTCACGTCATTCTGTTAGGGAACTTTCAATAGACCATGATTATTTGGCAATTATTTTATTCAAACCATGGAATCACACTTTCACTGTCATTTTCTCGAAACTTTTCAAAATAAATTGCTGTTATCTGAGCCTCAAATACTTGCCTGTAGCCTCTATTTTTCACTTCTATATTATTCCCTAAACAGTCTTAATCTTCAGCCTAATTTCTCTTAAATCTTGAGCCTGAAACAGCCGGCCTTGTAAGACCTGTGGTTGTGACTACCCACAATGCTAGATAGAGATCAAAGTAAATTGGTACATCTTCTACATTTACCAGTATAATAACACCTCTGAAATCTTCTCAGTATTATTAAAGTTACAGACGATGTAAAACAAAATAGCTCTGTTAAGTACCAACTTCTGCGCTAAACAAATAATCCAGCATGCCTGGGAGACATTTCTCAACGGCTGTTAAGCCAACGGATGTTAACGTTGCCGGGCAACGAATGTTAAGCCAAGTCAGAGGTCCATTGGTACGGGCCTGTGGACGGTGGGCTATGGGCTAGCTCGCCGTCCGTCCGTCTCATGACGACAGGTCGTGTCGACGGCGCAGGAGTGTTCCACGCGCGCCTCAAAGAGAGTCAGCAATAGGAAGGGATTCGCAAGGGCCGATGGCTGCCGGGGTGGCGGGACTGTTCGAAAGAGATACCGTGGCCCCGGAACACAAAGGGCGATGAAGGAACATGGATGGGTTTTAGTCAGTAAAAGTCTGACACTCCCTCCTGCTCCATCCAGAGCGGGAGGAGTCATTTGATGACCGAAAAAAAAGAGGTCCCAGAGGCGATATAAAAACTCTAACACCATGTTACGCACTAACCACCCGAGAAAGAAAATCTGTCTAGCTTTTTGTACCAGATATGTTGAAGTCGGCTTCCAATCTTACCAATGAAGCTGAACACCAGTACCAACAGAGAAACACTGTTCCTCTAGCTCACCACCAACTAAATATACAGGTAATAGTGCTAGCTATAGTTTAAAAACGAAAGGTCAGAAGTTAGGAGGAAATTGCCCAACTTAAGTTCGCAGGAATCCATCTAAAAAACACGGTGAACTTAAATAAAAGCGCGTTCATAAAAATTGTCGTCACGTTTCGCAAGGAGTCGCGGCGCCTCCCTCGGCGGGCTCACGTTGTCGGGAGGAACACGTGACGACAACACAACGTGCCTCCCTCCGTAAGAGAAAAGAATAGCTACTAAAAGAAATAATACGCCGAAACGTTACAAATTGTACTATTACATCATTAGCCTACATGACGCCGCGTTAAGGCTGCGCTTCCACCAGAGATGAGGATGCGTAGCGAGGGATGCGTGTGGAACTAACCAATAGCACAGTATAAATATGTATACTGCATATTTCTTTCTAAATCTCAATAAATCATTGCCGGCCCAGTTCCGGTCAAAGCCCCCTCTTATGGAAATAGAACAGAAACAATTGTCGCTGGAAATAACTCCCAATTAAACTGTTCGCCTTCTGAGAGCTCCCAGTTATAGAGCACTTCCTGCATTCCACACCCGAGACGAATATTTTACTTCGCTCAATATTCTGCTGGATTACTGTGGCATATCGAAACTAATATTATAACGAAGAAACATTCGGAAGTTTGAAGTCGAAATTTCAGACTTCGCTTGTTTATTATTAATTCCTTTCTTTTATACACTTGACATTGAATGATTTGATTGATATGACATTTACCAATTTGACATAAATACTTATTTTATTAAGTATTTTACTTTTTTTTTATTATCATTGTGACATTTAATGATTTTTGTGATTTTTATTGACATTAATTTTGAAAAGTACTTATTATGTGTGTTTATTTGATTATTGTGAATGTGGGGACCCTGTGGGTAACATTTTATTTTTTATTTGTTTATTCCCACAACTGTCTGGCAGTTTGAGTACTCTAGGCGACCTACCCAAATGTCCTTTCTTTGGTATTGTTCGTCGTTCCGTTGAGCTCATTAAGTTATAAGTCGAGACAACAAATACTTACACTAATGCACTGACTGGAGAGGTCCACTCAAATCTGTGTGGTTCTTTCTTCAAAAGACCATCTCAAACACAATCTGCATGGTCCTCATGTGAATTGAGCTTTTAGAAAGGCGCTGTTAACACCAAAATCGCGCACACTGTCTATTTGTATGGGAGAAAACGAGACGTCACTATTACTGGGCGGCCAGGTTTTAGAAGGAAATAATGAATAAATATTGATATAAAAAAAGTATGGATTATTTGTGAAATATGACTCGTTAGCGGTTTAGGTATGAATATGTTGACTTCATGTTTTTAATTGCAGACCCATACGTCAAAAAAATAAAGACATAGGACCGTTAATGATGATTTTAAGACCAATCTTTGCAATTATTTTCTATCGAGCCGATTTCATCGAAATATGTATCGAGTCCGTCCAAGGTCTTTGAAATATGATCAATATTAACATTTTTTTTTTTGCCGTGCTAGAACAAATAGTTTTTCTTAAAAAACTGCTTAAATAACATCAATTTCATTAAATTAGGTGTTGTCAGCCCCTTAACTCTCAACGTTCCCGTGCTAAACATGTTGACACAAAAGTCGTGAGTGCGCTTAGCACTAATTACACCTATTCTAGGTTCGGTGTTAATCATGCAGACATTGCTTCAGTCCCCGCAGGGATACGACATACGACACACGACACAGTGAGCCTGTGCTCTGGGTCTATACGTATTACGGCCGCGCATCTTATTTTAAGGGCCTATACCCCCTCAAATGGCTTAGCATGATCCTCCGTTACGCCTAAAATAATGCAGCATTAATTTTGAAATAAATATATGGTAAAGTTGAGGATTAATGCTAAGTACTATGTGTGACGAAAACACGATAGAAAAATATCCAAAGTTACATCCAAATCGAACAATAAACCGCTCCTATTCAAAAAGTACTTTAAATTAGATCATGAAACTTTGCATACTAACTGAACTAACTATAAAGCAGGACTTATGTGTTTTATTTTTTTTTATGTGTCAGGGGGGCAAAGGCAGGGCAAAGGCCTCCCCACCCTTCTTCCAAACCTCTCTATCCTGTGCGATATCTGGCCATGTTCATGGCAAACGAGATCAGATCGTCACACCACCTTCACCGCGGTCTACCACGACTTTAACAAAAAAAAACAAATGAACACTACAATTCACCAAGACCAGTTAATTAATCAAATTTTCCTCCTGTAATAACCACAAAACAACTCGGATGAACAAGTTCCCAGAGCCAAACAAACGTTCTCGTGAACTTTTAGCGCGTCGTAGAGCAAGAAGTCTCATTCAAGCGCCGCCATCTTGACTAATTACTGAATGAGTCAGTTCGCCGGCAGCTTGTCATACTACCCCCTACCTCCCAACTGCGCGCCACTCCACTGGGCCTACACAGTACCAGAAGGATCACTTAGTAGGCGTTTTTGGAAGTTCTTACTGTCGTATTGATGTTTTTGGAAGTTCTTATTGTCGTATTGATGTTTTTGGAAGTTCTTATTGTCGTATTGATGTTGGAGCTTCTGTGGAAGAGGTCTTGCTTCGATTTCTAATTAGGACAAAGTGTTTTAAACTCAAACTCAAAGCATTTATTTCAATTAGACCATTACGGCACTTTTGAAAGTCAAAATTACAAAAAACCGGCCAAGTGCGAGTCGGACTCGCGCTCGAAGGGTTCCGTACCATTATTATCAAAAAAGGGCAAAAAAATCACGTTTGTTGTATGGGAGCCCCCCTTAAATATTAATTTTATTCTGTTTTTAGTATTTGTTGTTATAGCGGCAATAGAAATACATCATCTGTGAAAATTTCAACTGTCTAGCTGTCACGGTTCATGAGATACAGCCTGGTGACAGACAGACGGACAGACGGACAGACGGACATACGGACAGACGGACAGACGGACAGACAGCGAAGTCTTAGTAATAGGGTTCCGTTTTTACCCTTTGGGTACGGAACCCTAAAAAGAAAATCAAAGCTACAGTCCCAGTCACAAGGCATAATAACTTGAGAAAGTACTGTAGTTGTCCATTCCCTAGCGTAGATCTCTATGGAGAAGAATGGGCAAGAAACTCCATGGACACTCTTTTAAAATCAAAATATTGTTACAAAATCTTGGTTACATCATTAATTTTGAGATTATACATATATGTGAGAACGATGTAGAAAGACGTGCACACTAAGAGCATCCAATGTGAAAGATTAGATTAAAAATGTATGAATAAAGTAATTAAAATGAACCTTGGCAGCTAAGAGATGACCAGTCCCAACTGACAGCGCCCGTTCACAGACATGACGCATGTACCGGCGCCATTCAACTCAACCATATTGAAGGGAACTAAATGACCCGACACACCCGCCACCATCAGCGAGACATTTAAGTGAGCATGACATTCTCTCAGTCACCAAGGCATATTCAAGTCAATGAAAGATAAATAAATGTAAATGGTGGCTGAACAGTACAAAGTACTCACACATGTGCTATGCAATTATATAATACTAAGAACTGGAATCTATACAATGCAAGTATATTTTTACAATCTTCTGCAGCTTCCACAATACATTAACATGGGAATCAATTCTTCATCTTCTTCTTTACGTGTCGATGGACTCAAATAATGCCCGACCAGTACAAACAATTAGTTTGCCCCCCCCACCTATGGTTGTGGAGCAGGACCAGCATTTAGCCAAGCATTTTTATCATCAATGTAATCCCCCAACTTATAATATGCTTGCCTACATAGTGTGCGTTTTATACAAGATTTAAATTTCGTCTCATTCAGTTGAAGAATGTGGGGAGGTATTTTATTGTAACATTTCAAACAGTACCCCATGAAAGATGAAGTGACATGTTTCCTGGGTTTAGTAACTGTCTGGAGCCTGGATTGGTGATCGGTTAATGGTAATAGGTTCGCACGAGACTAAATATCTTAAACCGGTGAAATGTGGATACTATAACCGTACATCTCTTCCTAAACCTTCGGGGATTACCCGTACGATGTTTAATGTTATGATATTTGAGCGACAATCATTGAAAAACCCCAAAATACAACCCAGCGTCTCAAAAATGTCCGCAGAAAAAGAGCGCTGTTTCGAATTGTGTTGAGCATAGCTGGTTTCGATTCCCAAGCCGGGCTAAGTGTTGTTGGGTTTTCCATCAGGAATTTATCAGCAGCAGTCACGGACTCTGGATTTGGGCCCGGTTGAGGGCAATAGGCTTGCAAGTCTTGCAACATAGTAGTCTACATCTACACTAATAATATAATTAATAATAATTTATTTCTTTCACAAAAAGTACTTATTATAAATTACAAATAAAATGCTTTGAAAAGCTGTAATTGTACACAAAAGTTTTAGCATCTGTAGCCGAACTAGGAAGAACCTGTATTTCGGCTTACAGCGCCAACCGCCTCGAGTTACATATCATAATGATTCTTATAAGCTTGCATTAATTTGACAACACCTTTGAATATTACGTACCTACTCTTATTGAAGCTCTATTGAGGCTTATTATAATAGTGGTATGATCCTCTCTTTGTGTGTTGTGCTATATGAATGAGTGAGTGTGAGGGGGTAATATTATAAAGAGGAAAGATTTGTATGCTTGTAATGAATAAACTCAAAAACTACTGCGCCGATTTTAAAAATTCTTTCACCATTACAAAGCTACATTTGCCCTGAGTAACATAGGCTATATTTTATCCCCGTAATCCCACGGGAACAGGAACTACGCGGGTGAAACCGCGTGACGTCCGCTAGTTGAGCATAACCGGCGAAGTGTGAGTGTACTAGATATATGTCTGCTAAACCTTGACTGGCCCCTATTACGTTAGTACACACCACAACTGCAAACTGCAGCGGTCCACGTACTACCGCCATGTTCAGGGCCGTCTTTACCGAGTGTGCAGGGTGTGCGTTGCACACGGGCGCAGCGGTCCTAGGGGGCGCCGAGCGTCCGCCGTGAGCTACGGAGCTCCACACGGCGCGCGCGTTGGCCGGCCGCGGCACGACCAATGACCAACGTAAAAAGAGCTCCGTTTTGCATACATTTTGTATAGCATCTGGAGCTCTTCTTATATTTGTAGAATTACAAAGCAAGGCATGTTAACATGGGTACGTTTTGGTTTTGGTAAACACCAAAACACCTTATTTAATTCTAAACACAGACAACAGCACATCATGGTATCCAAAACCGCTAAATTTCTTCTTCAAATTTAATCTCCAAACAATAGAGTATAAATTAAATTATCCATTGGGGAAATTTGTCAGTTTGTAGTAACTTGATGTGGTCTTACTTGTGCTTTGTACCCATCCCATATTGACCTCGCGCTTACTATGGGGCGCTAGGGCTTTGCACACGGGCGCTACACGGGCTAGAGACTCTCGTGTCTCGTCAACAATCTCGGTGCAGTACTCAGCCGAACTTCTGATCTGTGTCTCCGTGCCCGCACTGCCGTGCTCCGTGCAGCGACGTGGGCGGGGGGGGGTTGGGGGGTAGCTAATACAATCAGCACACTTTGCCACCAAACTCCCCCTGAAGGGGTGCTGCCTCACTGCCAAGCGACAGCGAGTTGAAGACGGGATTGTTGCTAGTTTTAATTTTGTGTAGTGCATTCAATCTTCTCATATTACATACTAGCTGTAAAAGCGTGAAATTTTTATGAAAACATTATTACCTGCCTAATTCCCTTTTTGCATCGGATTTTGTTACCAATTTCAAAGGTTTTAATTTTTTTTGCACGGAACCCTAATTTATCTACACTAATCTGCACTAATATTATAAAAAGGAAAGATTTGTATTTTTGTGTGTGTGTGTATGTTTGTAATGAATAAACTCAAAAACTACTGCGCCGAAAAACTGAGGGACTAATGACCTCCTAGTTTCAGATCACCATTCGACTGAACGTGGGCCGATTACATTCGACTAGATGCTAGATGTACTATCGTGGTCTTTTCCGCCTGACCAGTTTAATTTTTTTTCGCTTAAATCATGCGGAGGTGCCGAGCCACGCCCCCTTAAAGTTTGGGCCTGTTAGGAAAGCGTCAACTTTGGCGCGCAAAATAACAATAAATCTCGTTTGGCGTGCGTCGTCAGTGCGCTCGACCGATTCGGTATCTTTTCATTCATTATTTCTATACAAAGTCAACGGGGCGGGGCTAGAGAGCGTTTCTATGTTGCGAGTGCAAGCAAAAATGAACTTAGTGGTGGTCAGGCGGGAGTGTCCTCGATGTTACATACGTGGGTCGATAACAATCACGTTATTAAGCGCGGCATTCAGCAGATACGATTCTCGATAATCTATGGAACGCGCCAACACAAACAGATTACGATCTCATTTGTCTAAATCGGTCCAATGACAGTGGTACAGCGCCGATAGTACAGATCATGCCAAAGTAAACAACAGATTCTTATATCTTTAGTTTATCCTCCATCTTGTCAAGAGTGATGGTCATGAATGTTAGATGGAGAGGGAGAGGGAGAGGGAGAGGGAGAGAGAGAGAGAGGGAGAGGAAGGCCAAAGAAAAGATGGATGGGTTGTGTGCGGAATGATAATTAATGATAATGATAATTAGAGAGAAAGGAGTAAAGTTAGTTGCAGTACACCACAGAAATTCATGTCATGAATTAATTTTAACATTGTAACTAAAAGTTCAGTAAGAGTAGCGGTGTCCCAGTGGTGGCGGCCCCGACTTACGAACAGTAAGTCGTGGGTTCGAACCCAGACAGGCGTATTACTTTGTGTAATTTATTTCATCACCGCTGCTCTGAAAACGGTGTAGGAAAACATCGTGAGGAAACCGGCATGTCCTAGAACCAAAAATTCGAAGACATGTGACATCTACCAACCCGCACTGGGCCCGCGTGGTGGATTATAGCCCACTCCCTCTCATAGAGAGGAGGCCTGTGTCCCAGCAGTGGGAACATTAGTGGGCTGATGATGATGAATTAAAAGTTATAGGTAAGTATCATCATGTTAGCAACATAGCACAAGGACAAAAAGAAAACGTATTAAATTAAAGGAAAAAAATACCAATTACTGAACCGATTTTGATTAAATTTCTATGGGAGCAATCAGATTTCACTTTTTTTTTAACCGACTTCAAAAAAGGCGGAGGTTATATGTTCGTGTGTATGTATTTTTTTTTTTTTTTATGTATGTTACCTGATTTCTCTCCCATTTGTCGACCGATTTTCAAAATTCTTTTTTCATTTGATAGAGTACACTCCTGCGGTGGTCCCATTTTAATTTGGTGAAGATCTGATGCTGACCTTCGGAGATATACAATGGAACTCTTCAAAAAGAGACGGCAAATCTGTTGTGATAGCTCCAATCGGTTGGATGTTCATTGTTTATACAATATCATGACGGAACATCACGCCTGTATGCTCTGAGGGGGTACGCAGAAGTGTACAATTTACCTGATTTCTCTCCCATTTGTGGACCGATTCTCAAAATTCTTTTTTTACTTGAAAGAGTATACTCCTGAGGTGGTCCCATTTTAATTTGGTGAAGATCTGATGCTGATCTTCGGAGATATACAATGGAACTCTTCAAAAATAGACGGCAAATCTGTTGTGATAGCTCCAATCGGTTGGATGTTCATTGTTTAAACAACATCATGACGTAACATTACACCAGTTTGCTCTGAGGGGTACATAGATGTGTACAGTACACCCAGATTTCGACAGTTATGGCATGTTATGTTCCATTTGGGGATAAGCCTATTACCATGACATGTATTGTTAACCATGTACAATGAATGCATAGCAAATATTTGTAAGTATAGGATATTACAACTAAAAATGGAAAAATAAAATAAAACTTTTTTGCCAAAAATAAAACCGACTTCAAAAAAAACACAAAAAGAAAAGGACAAAAAAATACACTAAAAGAAAAACAAAAAAAAAACACTAAAACAAAACCACAAAAAAGTGAAAAATAACTTTAGCTTCAGAAGCCGGTGAGAAAAACACCAAATCAATCAAAGGTCAAGCTTCAGAAGTCGGTGACAAAAACACTAAATCAATTAAACAAGGTCACCGACTTCTGAAGCTTGACCTTTGATTGATTTGGTGTTTTTCTCACCGGCTTCTGAAGCTAAAGTTATTTTTTGTGGTTTTGTTTTAGTGTTTTTTTTTTTGTTTTTCTTTTAGTGTATTTTTTTGTCCTTTTCTTTTTGTGTTTTTTTTTAAGTCGGTTTTATTTTTGGAAAAAAGTTTTATTTTTTCCAAATCGGTTTTTAGATGACGGAGTTATGAGGTTAACAAACAAAAAATACAACCGAATTGAGAACCTCCTCCTTTTTCTGAAGTAAACAATAACATCTTTATATATAGAGGTGACCAGAATCAGTTCAAAGAACGCTCGACTGGTGTCTTTTTGTAAAGCCTAATGACGCGAACGGCGCGGTTACAAAGTTACAATGGTATCCTAAAGACGAAAATATATTAATTGTTTTGTTATACAAAGAGCGACTTGTGTCAAAAGCCTTTGAGGAGTGCTGTTATTATTCACGTTGTCGTTACAATAATGCTTCCATTTTTAGGGTTCCCTACCTCAAAAGGTAATAAAACGAACCCTTATAAGGTCACTTTCTTGTCCGTCTGTCGTCTATCACCACCGATTTTCTCAGGAACGGGTGGACCTAGCAAGTTGAATTTTTTTCCAGAAGTACTGAGGTCTATAGTCTCTATTAAAAAGATATGGATAAATTTCGATTTTCGCGAAAAACCTCTCACTCCAAACGCATATACCGTCTCCGTTCCGTCGTGCGTAATAAAGGTAAGAATCCATAATACGGTAGGTATTATCGGTTTTGGTTTGGCTATTCAAAACTTCCTCTCTTCATATTTGTTTTTGCTGTGCCCGACAGGGTCCACAAAGATCTTTTTTTTTTTAACTTACCACCTAAGTACTAATAGTGGAATGCAAATAAAGTTTGAGCATTGAGGTTTACTGAGCTTTGCTGTTTCATTGGGACCGTACCCCCAGTCAACTTCGAAAACCCTCTCCGAGCGCGTGGATCGCGAGGGGTGACGGGAGGGGCGCGGGGAGGGGAGGGGAGACCTTGACCGAGTCAGCTGATGTGCTCAACTTACACAGTCTTTGTAATGTTATAAGTTGGGATCCTAGCAGCAAAACTTTTAAGATAACAAGAGATTCGAGCCAACAATAAGGTATTTGTCGTCCTGATCGTCTGCAGATAATTAGCAATACTGATGGGTTTGTGTGAAGCACCAACAATGATATATAAACTATAGATACGTTGTCCGCACTCTAAAATGACAACATGAAATGAAGCCAATTGGCCACATCGCGCTTAGTTACGCACCAACCTGTCGCGCGACGCTACGTTTGTTTATAATTTAATAAATCCTGTGACGTGACTGAAGATGTATATTTATCTCCCTCTCGCAACAGGCATCCCGCCGTTCGGTGTCATATTTTCTTTCTCTTTCTTCACGCTTATAAGTAGTTCTAGTATTTTCGCCGTTTTTAAGCGCCGCGATGTTGGTTCATGACGTGTCTATATATAATACGTCATTGAACACCAACATTTATTTATTCATTACAACAACTGCTAACATTATAGGAAATTCCTAATGCGGTAGCGTTAAGGTGATTACAGGAGCTAAACGCGAGTTTTATAATGCAAAAAAGCATATGATTCACTGCAATAAACAAAACCTGAAAAATATATGATATTCTTCAGGATATATGCTAGTACGATAGTGTTTTGAAAACATAATACAATAAACTTTATTCGATAGAAAAAAATCACGAACTTATCTCTAAAAATTTCTTTTAAAGTGTAAAAACCGTACTAAAATACATGCGATCATTCTGATTTTTTTTGGCAAATAATTCTACAAGCAACATACTAGTTTCATAGTGTTTTACTTTTTTAGTCCAATCAATAGATATTTAGTAAATCGCAAAAAACCACTGATTTCGCACTATTCGACCGCAGTGAGTGACGTAACAACCGCTTTGCAGTGCAAGCTAATTAGAACGTTATTCTACCAGTATTTCAAACTAAGTTTGAACCACCACAAACAGAGTTGCTAATTTAGCTCCTGTAATCGCCTTAAATAACATAACGTAACACATACAATATTTGTGAATTCATTCAGAGAGCAGGAAAATAAATTGTGCTTGTCTGCAGTTGCTTTGCTGAGCAAGTTGGTTCGTGGTTCGTACGAGAGGCACTGCCAGTAACCGTGGCTTCCGGCGCCAATGCCAACATAATAATAACACAACGCTGTGATCCCCTCATCAGGGCGTCTCGACAGAGATATCGACAAAATTGCTAGCTTTCGATTGCTAATTACTAACGAATACATTCGGTTGCCATAATGATGCTTGCCAGTAACGCAAGTCTCAACGTCCAAGATGCGTTTTTCGCAAACATCATCCGCCCAGGCAGGGTGTACGTCAATACAAAACTTTGCCGACATTACGTCAGTTATTTTTGAGTCTCTTTCAATAGGACGCACGCCCTCAACCTTAGCAGTTGCGCTTGTGGTCACTACGCCACCATTTGATTGACGCCATGATTGACGCAGCTCGTAGGGGAAAGTCCTACTATCACTACATATTATCAAATATAAATATAACAAATCATATATTATTATTTCATTTTTTTTAATCATATTTATGTTTTTTATCTTCATATTATTATTATTAAAGTCCTCCGCCGCGTCTGTCTGTTCGCGATAAACTCAAAAACTACTGCAACGATTTTCATGCTGTTTTCACCAATGGATAGAGCGGTTCTCGAGGAATGTTTTGGTATATTTGTCAAGTTTCAGTCATCCACGCAAGCGAAGCCGCGGGCATCAGCTACTAATATTATAAATGCAAAAGTTTGTGAGATGAGGACGGATGGATGTTTCTTACTCTTTCACGCAAAACCCACTTTACTGACCGGATTTGGGAACACAGTATATAACTTGGATTAAGAGCCTATACGACCTCAGATTAGCAACTCTATTTGTGGTGGTTCAAACTTCGTTTGTAATACTGTTAGAATAAAGTTCTAATCAGCTTGCACTACAAAGCGGTTGTTACGTCAGTCACTGCGGCCGAATAATGCGAAATTAGTGGTTTTTATCTAAATATATAAAAGAAGAAACTGACTGACTGACTGACTGACTGACTGACTGATTGACTGACTGACTGACTGACTGACTGACTGACTCATCTATCAACGCACAGCCCAAACCGCTGGGTCTACAGATTCCAAATTTGGCAAGTAGGTTCCTTAGGTGGTCTAGGGGTGCACTAAGAAAGGATTTTTCAAAATTCACCCCCTAAGGGGGTTAAACGGGGCTCCAAAGTTTGTATGGGGAAACATGATTAGTTAGACTATTTTATTCGAAACTTCACAGGAGTGCTCCTATTGATAAATGAGTAGAAACGGGTTTCAGGGTTTTTCAGAATTCAACCCCTAAGAGGGGGAAATGGGGTGGCAAAGTATAAAAATCAATGCACAGCCCAAACCGCTGAGTCTAGAGATTCCAAATTTGGCGAATAGGTTCCTTATGTGGTCTAGGGTTGCACTAAGAAAGGATTTTTCAAAATTCAACCCCTAAGGGGGTTAAACGGGGCTCCAAATTTTGTATGGGTAAAACAAGATTAGTTAGACTACTTTATTCGAAACTTCACAGGAGTGCTCCTATTGATAAATGAGTAGAAACGGGTTTCAGGTTTTTTCAGAATTCAACCCCTAAGAGGGGGAAATGGGGTGGCAAAGTATAAAAATCAATGCACAGCCCAAACCGCGGAGTCTAGAGATTCCAAATTTGGCAAGTAGGTTCCTTATGTGGTCTAGGGGTGCACTGAGAAAGGATTTTCCAAAATTCACCCCCTATGGGGGTTAAACGGGGCTCCAAAGTTTGTATGGGGAAACAAGATTAGTTAGACTACTATATTCGAAACTTAACAGGAGTACTCCAATCAATAAATGAGTTAACATTTGTGTTTCAGGTTTTTTCAGAATTCAACCCCTAAAGGGGAAATGGGGTAACAAAGCCTGAAATTCAACAAAGGTATTGTTTTTATGGTAAACTGGGTCGGGTGTATTACAAAAACAACGATTTTAAGATTTAGTGTGGCGGACCTGAAATACAATCATTCCCTGTTGGGGTGCGATGGGGTTGAAATGTCTAAAAATCAATATGGGTGTCGATACCGAGATTATCAGGGGCGCTGATTACGAAAATGACATTTATTTTGAGATCCAGAAGATGGCGGATTCGACTTCTATACAGGGTTATTGTTGATTTATTGTGATGATTGTGATAACGATGACGATGATTGTGATAATGATGCGGATGATTATGATGATGATGATTTTGATTACGATGAAGATTGTGATAATGATGATTGTGATTAAAATGATAATGATTGTGATTACGATGATAATGATTGTAGTAACGGTGATGGTGATTGTGATAGTGATTTTGATGGTGATTGTGATAGTGATAGCGATGGTGATTGTGATTATGACAGTGACGGTGATAATGATGAAGATGATTGTGATTACGATGATAATGATTGTGATAACGAGGATAGTGATTGTGAGAGTGATTGTGATGGTGATGGTGATTGTCATTGTGTTAGTGATGGTCATTGTGATAGTGACGGTGATTGTGATAGTGATAGCGATGGTGATGGTGATTGTGATTGTGACAGCAACGGTGATAATGATGAAAATGATTGTGATTACGATGATAATGATTGTGATATCGAGGATAGTGATTGCGAGAATGATTGTGATTGTGATAGTGACGGCGATTGTGATCATGATGATTGTGATTGAGATGATAATGATTGTTATTACGATGATAATGATTGTAATTACGACGATAATTATTGTGAAAACGATGATGGTGATTGTGATAGTGATTTTGATGGTGATTGTGATGGTGATTGTGATAGTGACGGTGATTGTGATGGTGATAGTAATGGTGATGGTGATAATAATGGTGATGGTGATTGTGATTGTGTTTGTGACAGAGATGGTGATTGTGATAATGACGAAGATGATTGTGATTACGATGATAATGATTGTGATAACGAGGATAGCGATTGTGAATGTGATGGTGGGTGTGATTGTGTTAATGATGGTGATTGTGATAGTGATTGTGATAATGATTGTGGTTGTGATAGTGATGGCGATTGTAATCATGATGATTGTGATTACAATGATAATGATTGCGATTACGATGATAAAGATTGTGATAACGATGATGGTGATTGTGATAGTGATTGTGATAGTGATAGTGATTGTGATTGTGATAGTGATTGTGATAGTGATTGTGATAGTGATTGTGATAGTGATTGTGATAGTGATTGTGATAGTGATTGTGATAGTGATTGTGATAGTGATTGTGATAGTGATTGTGATAGTGATTATGATAGTGATTGTGATAGTGATTGTGATAGTGATTGTGATAGTGATTGTGATAGTGATTGTGATAGTGATAGTGATAGTGATAGTGATTGTGATAGTGATTGTGATAGTGATTGTGATAGTGATTGTGATAGTGATTGTGATAGTGATTGTAATAGTGATTGTGATAGTGATTGTGATAGTGATTGTGATAGTGATTGTGATAGTGATTGTGATAGTGATAGTGATTGTGATAGTGATTGTGATAGTGATTGTGATAGTGATTGTGATTGTGATAGCGATTGTGATAGTGATTATGATAGTTATTGTGATAGTGTGTGATTGTGATAGTGATAGTGATTGTGATTGTGATTGTGATTGTGATTGTGATAGTGATGTGATAGTGATTGAGATTGTGATAGTGATAGTGATGGTGGTTGTGATAGTGATGGTGATTTTGATGATAATAATAAATTGTGATGATTATGAAATTTGGCACATACATAGTTTAATAACCTGGATTAACATGTAGGATACTATTTATCCCTTTATTATGATTCAGTGGGACAATTATCGAACTTTACGCGGGCGAAGCCGCGGGCAACAGCTAGTTCTTTATAAAATCAAATTTTCGTCTTTTGGAAAAAATAAAAAAACATAAGACCTGCTTTATAGTTAGTTCAGTTAGTATGCAAAGTTTCATGATCTAATTTGAAGTACTTTTTGAATACCAGCGGTTTATTGTTCGATTTGGAGGTAACTTTGGGATTTTTTTCTATAGAGAAAATTTTATGAAATCGTGTTTTCGCCAAACATAAGACCTAACATTAATCCTCAACTTTACCATATATTTATTTCAAAATTAATGCTGCAGTATTTTAGGCGTAACGGAGGATCATGCTAAGCCATTTGAGGTAGTATAGGCCCTTAACACGTAGTATAGGATTAGTAGGATTCTTATCCCGTGGGACAATAACCGAACTCCGCATAAGCTATAGTCTGCGCCATTAAAGTAGGGAATAAAGGTCATTGCTCTTTCCTTAATTTCTCTGCGTAGGTACCCCGACAATACATTATGAATCGTTTTTATTACTAGAAAAAGTCGATCACGATATAGGTCGTTTCGGGACAAGTTTATGTCATTATTTCTGTTTTCGGAATTATGTATTTGAATAAAAAATGTATGCGGGTTAATGACCTTTATTCCCTACTTGGCGCAGACTATAGTACAATAAAAATGTCTCTGCACTCATATGCTATAACTCCGAAACCGCAGGAATGTAACGACACAACATGGACACAACGCAGTTTAGCAGGAAAATGTATAGTTTTATTACAGCAGTTTCTAAAGTAATAGTTCCTCCCCACGTACTATCGTGATCTTTTCCGCCTGACCAGTTTATTTTTTTTTGCCTTAAATAATGCGGAGGCGCCGGCCGAGCCACGCCCCCTTAAAGTTTGGGCCTATTAGGAAAGCGTCAACTTTGGCGCGCAAAATAACAATAACTCTCGTTTGGCGTGCATCGTCAGTGCGCTCGGCCGATTCGGTATCTTTTCATTCATTATTTCTATACAAAGTCAACGGGGCGGGGCTAGAGAGTGTTTCTATGTTGCGAGTGCAAGCAAAAATTAGCTTAGTGGTGGTCAGGCGGGGGAGTGTCCTCGATATAGTACACTGCGACTCTTTGCGAGTGGTCCCTGGAGACGCGCGACGCGGCGGGCGGGGAGGGGCGGGGGTGGTCTGAACTTGACCGAGTCAGCTGGTTACATACAGGCGTTATGTTACTTATGTGCTTATGTTGTATGTATGTATGGTTATATTGTAATGATAATGAGCTACTGCTGGTGCTCGGGATTTGTGACGAGATTTGGATCAAGAGTTACAATGAGCTTAGTCAGAGTGCTTTTTTAACCGATTTGTAAAAAAGGAGGTTATGTATTTCAAAAGAACCTGTTTTTTTGTCATGTGATTGCTGGTTCGATTTAAGCGATTGTGTTTTCATTAGGTAGAAGAAGCTTGCGCGGTAGTCAATGATATTATAAAGAAGATACGCCATGTTCATACTGAATGGCTTTCAGATATCGTTGCGAGTAATTTAAAACTACGACAGCGATAGATAATACGGAACGTATAAGATAGAAAGAGATAGCTAGCTATCAAAGTGCAACAATTGTATCACTTTGTCCTAAACAATTTGTGCGTGCTAGTGCGATATCTACCTCTTTTTACTATTTACATACATTTTATTAACTTTACTTCGGTGTTTAATGCGTAATCCTGTAAAAGACGCATTTTTTCTTCTTCGTCTGTGTGGATGATGTTGTAGTAATATGTAAAATTGATACCACACACAACTATGAATAAAAAAAATAAAAACTTCTTTGCACAAAAAATAAACGACTTCCAGGAAAATAACTGCACGTTCGGAAGTCGGTGGGAAAAAAGTCAATGAAACAAACTAAAGTCACCGACTTCCACGACTAAATACTATTTAGAAAGACCCGACAACAACTGTCGGGCAGTAGCCCACACACGCCGAGACACAACATACGTCTGCACTCTGCTCGTAGGACAATACCTTCGGATGGGTAATCACCGAATGACTCCTCCCGCTCTGGGCGGAGCAGGAGGGAGTGTCAGACTTTTACTGACTAAAACCCATCCATGTTCCTTCATCGCCCTTTGTGTTCCGGGGCCACGGTATCTCTTTCGAACAGTCCTGCAGCCCCGGCAGGCGGAGGACACTACCTTCAATGGCGTGTAGAGGGCCCTTACAACCTGTTCCTGGTACTTCTAAAACTTCTTAGCAAATAGTATGCTATAAAGGGCGTAAAACACCTCTTATCGAAGCCGAAAGGCACTTGTTCTCCCCGTCACTGCGATTATTTTTTTGTTCTACACTATACCTGGGAACCTTCTAGAGATATTGGGGGTCAAAGTTTCAATTTTTTGACAAGTTTTATTTTTATAATACAAGTTTTTATTGTAAGATTTTTACTTTAAACGCCTCGACGACCCCCGTACTATTCAATCCATCCATCAGCACAATGTTTTGAGTGCGTTACATTGAAATCTACCACAAAAAAAATTCACCCCAAAAAAAAAGTCGTTTCCCAGCAACAATTTTAGCGTAAAGTTACTTAGTTTGATGTACAGAATGCTTGGTTGACGGGTTCGTGATGAGGTCTTGTATACCTACGTTGCATCCCTGTCCTACTCTCCCGGGCGCCGGCGCCGACACAGTAGCTGCATGGAGCCGCCGCGCGACGCCCGGCTATATCTCAGCGTCTCCGGCAGCACTCGGCCCGTATCCGCTCCTCGTCCGTGAGTCGCGACACAATACACAATGAACTACTCTCGGAAATGAACGCGAGTAATTTCCGACGCCTCACTGACGACAAACGGGGTGGAGGAAACAAGGAGAGTACGGGGATTTTTTTTACTCTCTGGGTGCTTGTCGACACAATAGTTACGTAATAGATTGTCCTGTACTCCAAATGCGATGCGAATATGTATTCAGACATTTTGGTCAAAATGCAGAACACATTACATAAACAAAATTGCAAACTGATCGAGTGGGAGTGTGTGTCAGAGAGAGTGAGTAACCTCTTGGGGGGTGCGTAGCGAGAAATAGAAATTCTTATGACACCTTGACGTTTCCAACCGACCTACTGAAGTTACCTGGGCTTCTTATAGACAAAGTTAAGACTCATGAAAAAGTAGGCTTCAAGAGCGAGCGTAGCGAGCACGAAATTTTTTACAACATTGCCTCAGATAATTACGTGACGAATGACGTATTTGGTCCGGTCAGGGGGGGGCAATTGCACCCATTGATCCTCCGTTACGCCTAAAATACTGCAGCATTAATTTTGAAATAAATATATGGTAAAGTTGAGGATTAATGTCAAGTCATAGTGTTTGGCGAAAATACGATTCCATAAAATTTTCTCGATAGAAAAAAACCCCAAAGCTACCTCTAAACTGAACAATAAACCGGTGGCAATCATAAAATACTTCAAATTAGATCAAGAAACTTTTTATACTAACTGAACTAATACTACTACTACTAACTAATTTATTTTTTTAGTCCTATCAGTAGATTTTTTGTAAATCGCAAAAAAAACTACTCATTTCACACTATTCGGCCCGCAGTGACTGACGTAACAACCACTTTGTAGTGCAAGCTCACCACAAATAGAGTTGCTAATTTCAGGTAGTATAAGGCCCTTAAGTTTAACTGTCCAAGATAAGTCCTACTATACTATTATACGAGTAAATGCGTAAGTTTGGATGTTTAGGTATTATACTCAATCACTCAGAACGGCTGAACGGATCTGAATCAAAGGCACTGAGATAGAATATTGTCTAGATTAGCACATAGGTTCCTTTTTCTCGCTCATACGCATCAAAATAGTAGATATTTGGATGTGTATGAGCGAGCAATGAAGAAGTCAAGGCTAGCAGGTAGTTATAAAATAAAACCTTTTTACAAACTGGAGACCCAGTAAGGGTCGAAACGCAGCTTATAAATCATCCATATTACTCACAAGTGCTCAATTACCACACAATTTGTCCAACCAAGTCGCCTCGAACTAATTTATTAAAGTCTAAGACCCCCAAACTAAGACAGGACGTGACAGAACAAAGAACTGGTGCACAAACACGATCATATCATCAAAGTATACGCGACTGTATAATTTGAAGGTCAGACTACTGATTGCTTGCTGATATAGTCTTCAAATGCGTCATCAAAAGGTATTGTGTGATTTAAAGCTGGCAGGAGTAATGAACTGAGACCCTGAAGATGTTGATAAATGAAGCTAATTGTATTTGATAGAAACCAGCACTTGAAGCAAGATAATCTATAGTATAGGTACAATATTCAGAGAGCAACGATCTTCAAGGCAAGAAAATATAGTTGGCAATCAGTATTAAAATTTACTGAATGCATAGTCCGTAACCGACAATACATCAGGTTTAAAGTTATATGTCTCACTAGCACAAAAATCCGGAGGAACTATCTACCGATAACTATACATAGGCCATACATCTTACTAATATTATAAATGCTAGTTTGTGAGGATGGATGTTGGTACTTTTCACGTAAGAACTACTAAAAGGATTTCTATGAAATTTGGCACACAGATAGTTTGTAACCTAGATTAACACTTAGTCTTGTGATTCCAGTAGCACGATCCCGTGGTACAATAAGCGAACTCCTCGGCATAAGTTAGTTGAACACATTAACCATCCCAGAACCTCAGTAACTAACAGCACCCACACACAACAATCGGAACCACTAATAAACCAGTATAACAACTACTCTTGCAATCAACACTAATATTATAAAGAGGAAAGATTTTCATGCTTGTAATGAATAAACTGAAAAACTACTCGACCGATTTTAAAAAAACCACCATTAGAATGCCACGTCTTTACTGAGTAACATAGGCTATATTTTATCCCCGTACTCCCACGGGAACGGGAACTACGCGGGTGAAACCGCGTGAAGTCCACTAGTAAACAATAAACCTGTAATACCAGCACACTAAACGGAATACATCTAAAAGGAATACCCTCTTTTAGTAATGGGTAACACAAATGCTCCATCAATGCTGACCTTTTAACAAAGCAACATAAAGTTTGATAGTTCGGGACGGAGGCAGTAAGAGACGGTACTCGTGGTCGTAACGTGCGGTACTCAAGTGTGTCTTGTCCTCAATACGATGCTATCGACCAAATACAAGTCAGACGAAGACAAAAGGTTTAATAAAAGTATTGCGAGTTGCTCTCGCGGTAAACGAATGCGAAGGCAACGTCTAATGTTTTGATGAACATTACTTGCATCTAAAGGCACTTTTGGCAGATAGAGATGCTCGCTAAGTCGAGCATCTCTTTATTTATTTGCACTTACTTGCACTTTTTAATTTCATTCATTCAATAACAATAACATTAATGTGAAAGTGACAGACATACACGCGAGTTAATAGGCTTCTCTTGGGTTAGCTCGTTCCAAGTCCGACCTCATCTCTGTCGTCAGGACTAGATTGAGGTCAAGAGTAGGTCCATTTAATATAAATAATAAAAATACACACTGACCATTTTGGTCCTTCGAGCCGGATACACACACTAAGTTGGTTGGATTGAGTTGATTAATGGCTGACCTTGAGGACATACAATAATTTTCATCCTGGTAGTACGATCCAGTGGGACAATATATGACCTCCATGCGGACAATTTCTAGTTTTTTTAATTCAGTAAACTATTTCTTTGGTCGAAAATTGTTAATCTGCACTTATTGGTGGTCGTCGTTATCCAACACATCCGCACCCGAGTCCAGCGAATAGCGCCGCTAATTACTATCATACGTGGATAGCTGGGATGTAGGTCACAGAACTTACAACTCAATCGATAGCTCCAACCGACACAGTCTCAATGCAGGGCAGTAAGTACGGTCGAACTAGCTATTTGGTTTACAGTTTAACCAACCAATTACATTGTAAAATGTAATCAAAATAGCTTGTTCGACCGTACGTCTAATGGGGCTCGACTTTAAACCCTTATTTAGCGGACAGCCGTTGCCCTGTCCACGGGCCCATCCTCAGGCAATACGACTAGACTTGCATCATGCGACACTTGCGTGCGTCACTTTTTTCTTTTGCGAGAGGAGCATCGCATTACAGTGGCTAGTGGCGCAACCCTATTTAAAAGCTTTTGTTTAAGCAACACCGGTTCATATTTTACAATGTAATTTTCATGTTAAAATGTAAACCAAATATCACGGTCGATCGTACGTTGTCTGCTTAAAAATTTGTAAATCATTTTTCGACCACTTATTGGTACCCGATTGAGTTGAAATTTAGCACACACTATTAGTTCTGGTGACAATACATTTTTATGACAGACATGACTTAATCCTGCAGCCAGAATAGATTCCTCACGAGAGATCTCCTCAACGATCAATAGCACGGACACAACATTTTGTATACGCGTTTAATGTCGATAGATAAACCTAATTTTCTTCTTTTCATTTTAACAAAAGCTTCAAAAAAAAAAAAAATAATAAATTTGTTTTTTTCAGCATTCGCTTTCAAAAGTTTCTTGTGCCATTTGAGCGTTTAGCTCGTGGAAAACCGGTAATGGGGCATGAGTTTAAGCCCATTTTTATACGCACCGAGTGCCGGATGACCGGCGCCGGTGACCCGACGGCGCTTGTGGGGAGATAAGCCGGGTAAATTGTCGGGAGGAGTCGTTCCCGCTGGTTAATACCCCGTGGTTAACACTATTAACTATTTTATTACTATTATGATAATATATGGCGCCACGTGTCTTTCGAATCATGATTGAATTACATATATTATTACAAGATTACAAGCAGAGTATCTGTACGTATTTGATGTATGGTGAATAGTTTTTATATTTAGTAATTTACCTTTTGACATTAAATATTTATTCAAGACATTATTCGATGTTTTGCAATTTAGAGAATAGATTTATAAGTATTTGACATAATAATATTTACAATAATTTATATAATTACTATTTACATTCTATTGACACAATATTTATCATATGATATTTTAGATTTTAAATTGAGTGAATTTTACTGTTTTTTTTTATATATTCATAATTTGTTGTTATAGCTATAAAATATTAATTAATGTACAAACCAATTCAAACACAATACAAATTGTTATATGTATAAATAAATAGATAAAACCCGAACAGATTGTCAAATTTTAAATAATCTACATACTAATTGCGCCTCCAATTAATTGAAGTGTCTAATTGCTGTAAGCAGTCTTAAGTAACTGCAATATGAATCATTTTCATTTGGCTACGGCTTTGTATAGACCATACCTTCTGCATTATTTAGTTCATGTTCCCACATTCAGAATTCACGGTCAAGTTCTTGAATACTTAAATACGAACACGTGTAAATGTGGACCTTATAGTTAGACGGCTAAGGTTCAAAATCCTATGGGTAGTTCTACACCCACAGGCACCTTTAGAGAATCGATTAGGAAAGTGTGACGTCTGCAGTGAATCTATGGTAAACGTTTATGTAAACGCGATTTTGAACTTTGTGTTTAAGGAAATAGGGGAGGAAATGTTTAAGAGGTGTTCAGGAAGGATGGTCGTATATTTTGTTTCCTCTTCTGTTGTTTAGGGGAGTCCCTTTTTGTTGAGGAAAAGAAATGCAAACAATTTATGTTGGGAATTGTACTAAACACAATGTTGGACTTCCAACATCACTACTTAACCAACTAAGGCGTATTATCATTTCCTTAGGCTACTCTATTTGTGGTGGTTCAAACTTCGTTTGAAATACTGTTATAATAAAGTTCTAATCAGCTTGCACTACAAAGCGGTTGTTACGTCACTCACTGCGGCCGAATAGTGCGAAATGAAGTAGTTTTTTGCGATTTACAAAAAATCTATTGATTGGACTAAAAAAATAAAACACATAAGACCTGCTTTATAGTTAGTTCAGTTAGTATGCAAAGTTTCATGATCTAATTTGAAGTACTTTTTGAACACCAGCGGTTTATTGTTCGATTTGGAGGAAACTTTGGATTTTTTTTCTATCGGGAAAAGTTTATGGAATCGTGTTTTCGTCACACATAGGACTTAGCATTAATCCTCAACTTTACCATATATTTATTTCAAAATTAATGCTGCAGTATTTTAGGCGTAACGGAGGATCATGCTAAGCCATTTGAGGGATATATAGCCATTAAGCTCAACCAGTTAAGCTGATGAGTTCGTTCCTAAATAATAATAGCCACACAGATCGATCTTCAAGGTGAATCAGCGCTTGTCTAGGTCGGTCTGGGGATGGGTGGCCACCCATTACATATTGTTATTGAGTTTCCTCCGTGTCTCGGATAGCACGTTAAGCCGTTTGTCCCGGCTGTTATTTGTAGATCTTACAAAGACAGTTGTTACAAGTACGTAGTGGCCACCAGTCTTACCAAGGGTCTTAAAATAACTTTAGCTTCAGAAGTCGGTGACTTGTTTGATTGATTCCGTTTTTTTTTTGCCACCGACTGCTGAAGTTAAAGTTATTTTTCACTTTTGTTTTTTTGAAGTCGGTTTTTTTTTTTGCATTTTTTATTTATTTTTGTAATATTCTAACAAATATTTGCTTTGCATTTATTTTACATTTTTAACAATATATAATCATGGTATAAATAGGCTTATTCCCAATCAAATGGAAACTCACAGACGTACCTGTCGAAATCTGGTTGTACTGTACACATCTGCGTACCCCCTCAGACCATAAAGCAATCAATCACAATCGTAAACAATAAACATTTAAGCGATTGCAGCAATCACGACAGATTTGCTGTATATTATTGAAGAGTTCCATTGTATATCTCCGAAGATCAGCATGAGATCTTCACCAAATTTAAACGGGACTACTGCAAAATAATATTCTTCCAAACAAAAAAAGAATCATCAAAATCGGTTCACAATTGGCGAAGATATCGCTGAACATACATACAAAAAAAAAAAACATTCAAACGAATTGATAACCTCCGTCTTTTGGAAGAAGGTTAAAAATCCAATGTAGATCATCATCATCATCATTACCCCGCCCTTATCCCAAGTTACTCGTACTCGGCGCAATATGTCCTATTCTTTCATACATCTCTACTTATTATTACTCTCCATCTCATCAGACACCTTTCTAGTTCACAGTCCATCCATCATTTCTTTAGTCTACCTCTACTCTTATAGCTAACTACATTCATACTCAACAAGTTCCTCTTTTCTCCGAATCCCTTTTTACATGTTTATTTATTTATTTAAACTTCATGTACAAGAGTGGTACATAGGCGGACTTAATGCCACAAGGCATTTTCTACCAGTCGACCTTTGGGTCAAATAGGACAGCATTGTGATAGAGTACAATTAAAATAAATAAGAAAGATGAATATAATATAAACGGTGTAAACACCTCTTAAGAGGGCCCTTCCCGGCCCGCCTTTCGTCAACGCGAGCATGGTCGAAAAGCTTGTTGTTTCATCCAGAGCCACAGCGGTGGTATTCTTTCAACTCCCCTGTCTTACCTAGCCCCGAATCCGCACTACTAGTCACCCGCGCACCTCATACCGCCTAACGCGAGGACATTGAACGAAAAATATTGTTCGAAAATTTATAAAACTTGTTCCAGGAAATACGTGTTTTTGAATTAGTCTTACAAGTATGTGAAATAAATATTTGTTAATTAGAATCTTCACTACATTTGCAAGGCTTCTATCAGGATGCTTTCTTTACTTTTACAATTTAAGTATAAGTACATTATGAACGGCCAAAGTTGAGGTAAAAGTTGTGCAAAACAGCAATTTTTTGAGGCTTATACTGAATTTGTTTCTACAAATTTTTATTTTCTGCTTCGATAGAAGCCTAGATATAGTCCACAAGATACCTATTAGTTAAAAAAATTCAAAGATATATGTCTAACAACGGCATAATCACGCACGAGCTTAGTCAAAATTCTCGCGAAAAGTATGGCGGGTTGGCCGCTCTTAACGAAGCCGAAAGGCACTTATTCTCCTCGTCATTGCGATAATTTCTTTGTTCTACACCATACCTGGGAACCTTCTAGTTACGGAGATATTGGGGGTCAAAGTTACAACTTTTTGACAAGTTTTTTTTTTTAAATACAGCTTTTTATTGTAAGATTTTTACTTCAAACACCTCCACGACCACCGTACTATTCAATCCATCCATCAGTACAATGTTTTGAGTGCGTTACATTGAGTTCTACTACAAAACATGTTTTTTCACCCAAAAAAAAAGACTTTTCCCAGCAATATTTTTTGCGTAAAGTTACTGATTGGTTGAAGGCTTCGTGATGAGGTCTTTTACACTCTGTATATATGCTTTTATATGAATAAAAGATGGTTCGTATGATTAGTAAACACAACGAGAATAAGATTCCATCGGTAACATCCCGACGCCTCCCCCCGCGGCCCCGGTCCGAGTTCCCATTCCCAAGTTCCAGTAACATAAGCAGCTGGTGCCTCTGACTTCAGATTCGTGTATAATTGAAAAACTTTCCGGAGGCGCGAACCGAGATACAATAGATTTTATAATACCATAGGCGGTGTCCAAACTTGTATATCATGTTATGCGGAAAGTGGAAATTTTCTATTTCAGAATGTTCTTAAGATTGAACTGGTTTAGCATCTCCGATCTTAAGCGCAGGACACAGAAAAGACGTAAGACGAGGGCGGGGCGCGGACGGGGCGCACAAGGGGCGCCGTCGCGACTTTTCAAAACATATAGAAAAGACGAGGCAGAGGCACGGACGCCGCGCCGGGCGCCACGAGAACGACGCCCGACGCGAGCGACGCGTTCTCGCCCGCCCCTCGTCCTTTCTATCTGTTTTTACACAAGGCGCAGACGGGCAAGCGTCGTGTCCACGCAAAGGTAGGGCGCGGACACGACGCTTGCCCGTCTTGCGCTTGCCGTCCTTTCTATGTGTTTTGCGTCGCGACGCTTCTATACATTTTGTATGAAAAATACGCGGAAGAGACATTATGTCTGCGCCCCGTCTGCGTCTTAAGTCTTTTCTGTGTGTCCTGCGCCTTAGGCACCGGCCACACAGAACAGACGCAAGGCACGGACCCGTCGCAGTCGCGGCGCCCGTTTAATCTACTTGCATATAAAATGTATACAGCCGTCGCGACGTAAAACATACAGAAAAGACGGGACGCCGTCACGACGTTAACTCGTCGGCGCCCTATTGGAAAACATATAGAAAGGACAGGGCGCGGGCACAGCGCGGGCCTGCACGGGCGCAAGCGGGGGAGCGGAAAGGGCGCGGAGGGCAGGTTCTCTCAGCGCTCGCGCTCGCCCGCTCGCCATTGTGCACCTTGCGCCATAAAAAGTCGTGACGGCGCCTTGTCTGCGACGCGTCCGTGTCTTTTCTATATATGTTAAAAAGTTGTGACGGCGCCCTGCCTGCGACGGGTCCGCGCCCCGCCCTTGTCTTGCGTCTTTTCTGTCTGGCCGCTCGCTTAGGCTGCGTGTCCACCAGAGCTCAGCGAGGATACGTAGCGAGGGTTGTGTGTGGAACTAACCAAACACATAGCTAGAATACCTCAAGCTGTGAAAAAGAAGCGATAGTATTTGTTTGTTCTGCACACATCCCTCGCTTATTTCTGGTAGAAAGCAGCCTTATTGTGACAAACGATGGCTAGTGTCAATCAAATCAAGTTTTGTTAAAGACAAAATCTTCTAAAACGTCACGTTTCCGAGATTACGCTATAATGTTGTACTGGTGTTGTAATAAATTATTCTTACTCTCACTGGTGATATTCGGCTCGCAGTGATTGACGTAACAAGCAAGCTTTGTAGTGCAAGCTGATTAGAACTTTATTCTAACAGTTTTTGAAACGAAGTTTGCACAACCACAAATAGAGTTGCTAATTTAGCTCCTGTAGTCGCCATAAGAGGGCCCTTCCCGGCCCGCCTTTCGTCAACGCGAGCATGGTCGAAAAGCTTGTTGTTTCATCCAGAGCCACAGCGGTGGTATTCTTTCAACTCCCCTGTCTTACCTAGCCCCGAATCCGCACTACTTGCCTCCCGCGTGCCTCATACCGCCTAACGCGGGGACGTTGAACGAAAAATATTGTTCGAAAAATAAAAACTTGTTCCAGGAAATACGTGTTTTTGAATTAGTCTTGTCTTGTCTTACAAGTATGTGAAATAAATATTTGTTAATTAGAATCTCCACTACATTTGCAAGGCTTCTATCAGGATGCTTCCTTTACTTTTGCAATTTATAAGTACATTATAAACGGCCAAAGTTGAGGTAAAAGTTGTGAAAATCAGCAATTTTTGGAGGCTTAATACTGAATTTGTTTCTATAAATTTTTATTCTCTGCTTCGATAGAAGCCTAGATATAGTGCACAAGATACCTATTAGTTCAAAAAAATCAAAGATATATGTCTAACAACGGCATAATCACGCACGAGCTATAGTCAAAATTCTCGCGAAAAGAGCGGCGGCAGCTATTTTGAAAACAAAATAAAATGGCGGTAGTTAAGCAGCCTAGTTAAGCAGGCCTAATATTTCAATCCCATCTAATCAATAGCTAGGAGCCATTCGGGCCTATTAGTAGTAATAGTAGGACCTGCCTTTTCTCAATAATGTTGAAGTCAGCTTCCAGTCTAACCAGATGCAGCTGAATACCAGTATGTTACATGGAGCGACTGCCGATCTGACCTCCACAACCCAGTTAGTACTGGGTAATACGATACCCCTTGGTAAGACTGGTTGTCAGACTTTCGGGCCACTGACTACCTGTATAACGAATGACGAAGATCTGCAAATGACAGCCGGGATTAACGGCATTACATGCTTTTCGAGGCACCGAGGAAACTCGGTATGTTGGAACGGATGGTCTCCCATCTACAGACCAACCTAGGCAAGCACGGCTTAACCTGAAGATTTACCCGAGTGTCTGTTATTATTTAGCCACGAGCTTCTCAATAAATACGGGTGTAAAAGACCTCATCACGAAGCCGTCAACCAAACATTCTGTACATCAAACTAAGTATCTTAACGCAAAAATTATTGCTGGGAAACGACTTTTTTTTTGTGGTGAAAAATCATGTTTTGTGGTAGAACTCAATGTAACGCACTCAAAATATTGCGCTGATGGATGGATTGAATAGTACGGGGGTCGTGGAGGTGTTTAAAGTAAACATCTTACATTAAAAACCTGTACCTACGTATTTAAAAAAATACTTGTTGAAAAGTTTTATCCCCAAGACTTTGATCCCCAATATCTCCGTAACTAGAAGGTATGGTGTAGAACAAAAAAAAATATCGCAATGACGGGGAGAACAAGTGTCTTTCGGCTTCGTTAAGAGGTGTTTTACACCCTTTATAATTAAAATACACATTTATGTTGAAGTTGTGTTATTGTTGGTTTCGAATATTTTCGGCAGTTGGCAAATGCCACGGAGCATTTATTCATCAAGCCGGAACCGGAACTGAGCACCCCGGAAAATTAAAAACTTTTCACGCAGTCAGGTCCTGTGTTTATTATATAAATGTTTTTCTTCGGCTCGCTCGAATGAACAGAATGCTCATTATGAACGGCGTGGGAATGTGGCTGTCAATCATATGATATTATCATCATTATTACAATTACTGAGGAAGGCGTTGATTCTTCGATGATTCAATCTTGTTGGAAGATATTCAGTGAAGCAAACTCTAGCATTTACTTCAATTAAAGCATTTACAGCTCAGATTGGCCGCCAGGACCGAAAACAACCAGTAGGCCTATTACGTATTTCTGTTGACAGCTCGAAATGATAGTAACTGAGCTCAGTGTCCATCAAATAACTGTCAAAAGGTTAGTTTCATATTATGTATGACCAGTTGCGATCAAATATGACGTCATTAGTGCCCATCATGGCTGATAGTCACCGTAACTCATTTTGACAGACGCTTTCGCATCGATTCTTCTAATATTGCGATTATGTAAGCATAATGGACATCAAATTGATGACAACTGAGTTTGAAGTGGCTTTCGTGAAAGACGTTACACCGTACCCGGGCTGTTAGTCACCGTAAAGTGATATCCACTCTGTGTAATACGTAATACCAATATTTTGTCATTCTCGGTTGTCATCAAAGTTCGGTGTACAACCGAAGCTTGATACTTGAACAAACATGAACCTATATGAAATCGCTTTCAAGTCATTATAGGAAACTACGCGATAGAAATAAGTTAGAGCTTAAATTACCATATGCAGGTACGGCTTTAATGAGGAAAAGCTTTTTTTGTATGGCCCAAAGAATATTTAACAAGTTACCTTGCTCAATAAAAAATCTAAATGTGGTCAATTTCAAGCGTAAATTACGTACTATATTAATACAGAAATGTTACTATTGTCTAAAACGACTACTTTGATGACAGCTCTTTGACATAATTATATTTGTATAATTGTAACATGACAATAAAAGCATGACGACTCTAACAGTTCTAGACAATATCAATTTTAAACATTTTTCGTAACAGTAACCTAATGCCATCATGACTATTTTTAATTATTGACATTATCGTATTTAATTTAATATTGACATTGCCTGACATTACCTATGCATTTTATTAAAATTGATATTGATACTGCTAATTTAAACTTTTACTTCTTTATAATATTATTATCTTTAGATTGATTTACTATTTAATTGGCAAAATTTGTACGCCAAATGGCAAAACATGGAGAAACTTAAATATGTATTGTACCATCCTGCACACTGTTATTACCTGTGTTTACAAATAAAGACTATTGATTGATTGATTGATAGTCACTGGAGATCAAAAAGATACGTAATAGCCCTATCATCTATATGGTTATCCTAAGACTAGATTGTTTCTCAGAGCCTTCTAAATTGCTTAACTTAGTATCCGTGGCCATTACCTATAAAGGCTATTTAGACCTTTAACGAAGCCGAGCCCGAAAGCCACTTGTTCTCCCTATAATTGCGATCATTTTTGTTCTAGACCATAATTTTTGCGTAGAGTTGCTTAGTTTGATCTACAGAATACTTGGTTGCCGGCTTCGTGAAGGCTCCGTAAACACCTTGTAGTACTATGATCGTTATCGAGGGTAAACACCGTTGGAAAGCGCAACTCTTATCATTGTGAATGTGCGCACTACTTGAGCCCGCTGCCGCTGTTATCAGCGCCACGAGACTCAATATTGAATGTTACGCTTTACCTAAGGGCCTAACATGCCTCAAATGGTTTAGCATGATCCTCCGTTACGCCTAAAATATTGCAACATTAATTTTGAAATAAATATATGATAAAGTTGAGGATTAATGCTAGGTACTAAGTGTGACGAAAACACGAGTCCATAAACTTTTCTCTATAGAAAAAAAATCCAAAGTTACCTCCAAATCGAACAATAAACCGCTGGTATTCAAAAACTACATCAATTAGGTCATGAAACTTTGCATACTAACTGCACTAACTAAAAAACGGGTCTTATGTGTTTTATTTTTTTAGTCCAATCAGTAGATTTTTTTGTAAATCGCAAAAAAAAACACTAATTTGGCAGAATGGCCGCAGTGACTGACGTAACAACAGCTTTGTAGTGCAAGCACAGCTTAACCTAAAGATCGAACCTAGCGGTTGTTGTTATTTAGCAATGAGCTCATAATAATCACCCATTCGTCTTTATAGCATTCAATACCCTCTGTTCGACTCCTCCAAACCTCGCGCCGTCTCCCCGCGATATGGTTAATCAAATCAAATCAAATCAAATCAATCTTTATTTGTGAACATAAGTACAAAAAGGTGTTATTTATACATTTTAGCTGATCTGTATGTTCGGCCAATAATCTGCATACAAATATAATATTAGTAAGCAGGTTATTTTTACTATCATAATTATTAAATTCTAGGATAAAAGAAATGAAGCAATCGAAAAATGTCATGAGCCGCATAAAATAAAGTAATTGAATTATATTATTAATTATTAAGAATGTCAAAGAAAATTAAATTTAGTCACAATTTGTCATTTAAAAAGTCTTCAACCGAGTAATACGTCTTTTCAACTAGAAACAGGAACAACTTTTTTTTAAAATGGCTGACATTTTCCGTGGCCGCTGACCCAATTGACCTGACATGTGTCCAAACAGATTACCACACATTACTCCAACGTCTACCGCTAACGTATAATCAAGTTACAGTCCCTCCTGTCTAACCGTTCATTACGCAGTTTTAATAAAGGTCGGCCGTTAGGCAAGTCCTTTGTCATACCGGCGCGGCGGGCGTCGCAAAGGATTCGGTGAAAAGTTTGGCCAGTACGATCATTCATTCGGCTTGTATTTGGAGCCACCAGACATAACTTATTTTCTCATTAACAAAATGTATGTCATCGAGTAGTGTTAGTATGTACTGTGTAGTGTGAAGTATGTATGTATGTACTGTAAAGTATGTACATGCATACCTGCTAACTTTTGCCAACAGCCAATTTTTCAATCTCGGATGCTAAAGTTGCGTAAAAAGAATACTTATTATTCTTAAAGCCTGAGTGCTGTATTTTTTTAACCGACTTTCAAAAGGAGGAGATTATCAATTCGTCTTTTTTTTGTGTGTATGTTCATCAATATCTTAGCCAATTGTGAACCGATTTTGATGGTTCGTTTTTTGTTTGGAAGAATATTATTTCGCGGTGGTCCTGTTTGTTTGGTGAAGATGTGATGCTGATTTTCGGAGATATATACAATAAAAATCTTCAATAATAGACGGCAAATTGGTCGTGATTGCTGCAATCGCTTGGATGTTGATAATACAACATCATGACGTATGTAATGATATTGTGTAAACAATAAACATCCAAGCGATTGCAGTTATCACGACAGTTTTGATGTCTATTATATTGAAGAGTTCCCTAAAAATAGAAAAAATAAAAAAACGACAAAAAAAGGGAAAAATAAAACTTTAGCTCCAGAAGTCGGTGACTTTTGTTTGTTTGATTCAGTTTTTTTTTGCCACCGACTTCTAAAGCCAAAGTAATTTTTCACTTTTTTTGTGTTTTTGACGTCAGTTTTATTTTTTGCAAAAAAAGTTTTTTATTATATAATTATGTGGCAGATACAGAAAATATTGTTAAAATTTAATAATTAACACTTACGGCTTATCGCCGACCCGCCTGCCAAGCGTGGCGATTATGGCAAAACCCCCCTTGGGGGAGGCCTATATCCAGCAGTGGACGTCTTTCGTCTAATATGATGATGATGATGACTTTCGGCTTCGTTAAGGGTTTTTACACCCATTAGATTATCATGAACAGGCTAAGAAGAGGCCGTTCATACATTAGATTATCATCGACAGGCTCTGAAGAGGCCGTTCATACTAGATTATCATCGACAGGCTAAGAAGACAAGCCGTTCATACATTAGATTATCATCGACAGGCTAAGAAGAGGCCGTTCATACATTAGATTATCATCGACAGGCTAAGAAGACTAGCTGTTCATACATTAGATTATCATCGACAGGCTAAGAAGAGGCTGTTCATACATTAGATTATCATCGACAGGCTAAGAAGAGGCCGTTCATACATTAGATTATCATCGACAGGCTAAGAAGACTAGCTGTTCATACATTAGATTATCATCGACAGGCTAAGAAGAGGCCGTTCATACATTAGATTATCATCGACAGGCTAAGAAGAGGCTGTTCATACCAGTTCTTTGTAGCTTAAGAAGTTAATAGTAAGCTGTCGGGCCACCACGGCATTAAGCAATTATGTAAATATATCTCTGTGACATGGGATTACGGACACCACAGCTATTAATGTAACGAAATATAATATTCTTATTTATAAATTAACATCCGATTTGGAATATAAAGTTATAGGAATCCCTGCTTTAATGGCATGCTCTTAGGGTGGATTAGGTTAATTTTGGATCGGTGAAGATGGGTTAAATATATCCAACGATTCGATATATATTTTATCAACCAAGGACTTTAATGTAACGCGCGGTTGTTGTCACTTGGCCTTAAAAGTATTTTTAGCTGTTCATTAACTAACGAGGCATACATAAGGGTCTATTTTCGTAAAGTTCAGAGTTCACCCGCCTTATAAGAGCTTATTTAATAATTTATAACTCTAAGAAGTTACTGGGAGGCAGATGTGAGTGGTAACACTGGGGGAGGGTCAGCCTTTAGGAGCTTATTTCATAATTTATAACTCTAAGAAGTCACTGGGAAGCAGATGTGAGTGGCAACAATGGGAGAGGGTCAGCCTATATGAGCTTATTTAATAGTTTATAACTCTAAGAAGTCACTGGGAGGCAGATGTGAGTGGTAACTCTGGGAGAGGGTCAGCCTATATGAGCTTATTAAAATAGTTTATAACTCTAAGAAGTCACTGGGGGGCAGATGTGAGTGGTAACACTGGGAGAGGGTCAGCCTATAAGAGCTTATTTAATAATTTATAACTCTAAGAAGTCACTGGGAGGCAGATGTGAGTGGTTAAGGGTTTGCTCCCGGGAATTCTCGGTACTAAAAATACCGGGAATTCCCGGGAAATTTGAAAATGTTTAGTACCGGGAAATCAAAACTATGTCCCGGGAATTCCCGGTACTGCACAAACACTAAATCCTTGGTACGAAATTTTGATTATTAAAACTGCGTGTGTGGCGCGCGAACACAACCACGACAGAAGTACGTGCACGATTCGTACTCGAGGGTAGTCGGTACTATTCGGTAGTTTTCGTTTCGGATTCGCATCTTCCCCGCCGCCCGGTCCGCCTGCCACAGTGCCGCACCTAACTTGATACTGTGACGACGCGACGTAGTGAGTGTTTTGTAAAAAGTAATAAACTGGTGAGTACAATATTACATCCTTGTTTAATTATTTTATCATGAACTAGATGAGTTTGTATATACTAAAATAGTCATTGATTGAACTGAGTTTAGGTTTGAATTGAATGTATAACGAAGCAGAGAGATGTGTTTAGCACTGAAAAAAAGATATAAAGAAAGGCGATTAACTGAAGCATCAGTCATGCAATATTTAACGAATGCAGAAACCTATTTTTCAAATTTGGAAACCGACGATTTAGATTTGTTTTCACGACCCAACAGCGCTGGCTGAGATGTGTAGTAAAATTGTGAATCTCTTAGGTTGTGCTTCACGAGACATTGGACAGTCGGATTTACTTCAAGACCATCTTGAGCCACCGAGTGCATCAACCTCAGGCATATTTACCCAAGATAGGCAAATGAGCAATAAAGAGGAGTTAAACCTTGAAATCCAAAAAGCGATCGCAGCTCCCGATCCAAAATCAAACCAGCCAGAATCTGATACAGACAATTCACACATTGCATCCTTGGTAAAAGTAGAAATGGCTCTCTGGGAGAATGGCGGACACCGTGGACATTATCTTACCATAGCTCACAAACATTTAAGCACCATTCCACCAACCAGTGTTGAACCGGAACGCATATTCAGTTCAGCAGGATATATATGCAACAGATTGCGAACAAGACTAAGTGACGAAACCCTTGACGCAATTTTATTTTTACGTACTCACTACCAACAGTTACGGTCCTTTAAAAAAAACATTTGAAGTTATTCTCACTAGGTATGGCACTAAATGCATGACTGATTATTTTTAAAATTATTTTGTTTTCAACATCATTGATGCGATGATTGATATCTCTGGAAGAGTAAATATTTTGTTTGTTATTGTTAAAAATGATTTATGTTATAGTAGTAGAATTAAGGAACCTTATTATAGAGAGTGCTTGTGCATGGCACGACAGAAATGTTAAAATTATATTATTATTTCAATCGTTTAAAAACTTTGTTGATTATTATTAGATAGTTACTGTACTGATTGTAAATTTAAAGACTGATTGTGAAGTGGTACTGTGGTAGGTTGTGATTTGTAATCTCAATTACAAAATTTATAGCTAATTAGTAAATTACTAAGTTGATTAAATATTTTGAAAAGTGTCTGGGTGTTTAATTTTGTCATACTCATAAAATAATAACGAAATTAAAATATTTTTATCCAGTACCGAAGTTTCGAAATTTTGGGTAGGCTCTGTAGTGTTTGTATCTATTCAATAGATATAATACATTGTCTCATGTACACGAGGGAGGGGATCGCTGTCAATCGGTTAGTCTAACAACAGACGCCGTGAGAGTAGGACGTGCGCTTGAGCCCTTGCCTGCGTGTAGTAGTGAGCCAGTGATACAGTGATAAGTAGTGATAGTGAACACTACAAGTGGCGACGAGGATAAAGGTCAGAAATTCAAATAATAATACTTCGTGGAAGTTTCCAAAAAAAAAAATAAGAAAAAAAAAAGTGGGTAGTAAAGTAAAGGTAAAGATACCAGACTCTATTTAATACATAATTCAGGTAAATCAATTATTTGTTTTCTATCATGTGTAATGCACAGTGGAAGACATGCACCCTCTAAGGGCACTGCAAAATTGGAATCAAATTAATAAGTTACATAATATTGATTCTAATTACTTATTACAATCTATTACAATAATTTTGTTAGTTTTATACTAAACATTATGATTATTACAAGTGTATTTTACAAATACCTACTTCTAAATGTTGAAGTAAATTAGTTTTCGAATCTGAGTTGCAGTATTTCGCTGTTGGTAGGACGTTTCGCGAATAGGACGTTTTGCGTATAGGATATGTTTTCACGATGACATTTTGCGAATGGGACATTCTGCGTCAGATCCATTAGGGATAGTGCATTTCTTCATGTAAAAAAAATATGACAATAGTTTCGCAACGGTCCATTCGGATTTTAAACATAACGTCAAAGTCGTCGAGAATCGCGCGGGAGACGCAAAATTATCGGTGCTAAAGAAAAGATATTTCCGGTTGTGGACGAGTGTTGCGAGTGAATTAGTGATTTTATTGGGATTAAAGTGTAAAAATAGTGTATGTGTATGCATCCGGATTTCAACATGGGGTGAGCACAATTCTATTTCAGTGTGGTTTTTAGTCGGAATGCTATCATAATTTACTAAATTGTGAGACCATTTCTGTGTAAAGAGGGTTAACATCCAAGATATGTACAAAAGGTCACCACAATCTTATAGTTGTTATTGGACTTAATTAATTAGCCATACTTACCTAAAAACAACCAACCAAACGACTAAGAACCAACAACACCAAATAGCCAACTTAAAAGAATTACCATTTTAAAAGGTTTTGAGTTTTACTTCTCGGTCATAGCATACCGTTTTAACAAGACAGTCCAAAAAGTCATATTAACTTAAAAAAAAATAAGTGCTATAGTCCGTTAGTGACTTGTAATAACTTTAGCTATGTGAATTATTGATGACCTACTGATTCTTTTTATTGGAATGATTATTATTTAATAATTTACCTCAAACAGTTTTATCCAATACTGAAATTACAGACATTTGCTGTAAAATAAGCTGAGTGATGTACCTAATTGAATTTATTTGGTGTAGTTGAAATACAAGTACAATCTAAATTTAATTTTAAAATGTACTTGATAATGGTTATTATGGTATTTTACTCTATATGAAAAAAATATTATTGAGATAGAATAAACAAAAAGCAATTGGGAAACCTTAGTTTCAGTTCATAAAATAGCACTATAGAATCTAATTGAGACACTTTTCAAAAATTGGTGTAATACGGTTACAAAAAAAATAATAATAATAATAATAATGGAAGGAGAATGATGAGACTAGGACAGAGGACTCGTTCATTGGTTACAATCATGGCTGGTGGAGTGGGGTCCTGGTTTTGATTCTCGGAAGAGCCTTGTTGGGTGTTCATTGGGAGTTTCAAACTTCAAATTCAATTACTATTGAATATTATTTAACTAACTACGCCTTATCGAACGGCATGTACTAGTGTGGCTCAGTAAACAAAAAGAAAGAATTATTTTGACATAGTTTTATTATTGTAGTCCAAGTTACATTTCCATTAAATATCGGAAATAGATACCTACGAAAATTTAGGGTCAATTCTAGATGTTTATTCAATGAAAATAAACTTTTATTTTAGATTTCTATTAAATTGGAATATTTAGGTACCTACAAGAAACAAATTAATTGTGGATTGTCATTCAGTTGAAAATAAACTTTAATTTAGATTACTTACCATTAAATTGGAAGTAGGTACATAACCTGTGTGGTGTAAACAAGAAGTTCATCATCATCATCATCATCAGCCGTTCAGATGTTCCCGCTGCTGGGACACAGGCTCCTCTCTTTATAGCCCAACAAGAAGTTCATTAAATTGAATTTGGAACATATTTGGCTTCTTTTGAATAAGAGGTATAGTACCTGTATGTAGGTACTTCTTGCACTGTTCGTAGTGACTTTTATTAAATTAAAAGTATTTTGACGCTCATTAAATTGAGTGTATTTTCAGTTTGACTTTTATTAAATTAAAAGTATTTTGACGCCCATTAAATTGAGTGTATTTTTAGGTTGACTTTTATTAAATTAAAAGTATTTTGACACCCATTCAATTGAGTGTATGTTCAAGTTGACTTTTATTAAATTAAAAGTATTTTGACGCTCATTAAATTGAGTGTATTTTCAGGTTGACTTTTATTAAATTAAAAGTATTTTGACACCCATTCAATTGAGTGTATGTTCAGGTTGACTTTTATTAAATTAAAAGTATTTTGACGCTCATTCAATTGGGTGTATTTTTAAGTTGAATTTTATTAAATCAGAAGTATTTTGACGCCCATTCAATTGAGTGTATTTTCAGGTCGACTTTTATTAAATGAAAAGTATTTAGACGTCCATTCAATTGGGTGTATTTTCAGATCGACTTTCATTAAATTGAAAGTATTGTATTTTGGTTATATTGGCTGGTGTGGATGTGCTATTTACTATACGCACCACCGTCTACTCCTTGGGGGATTGCAGACTTGATGTATTTGAGTCTACTATGCGAAAAAATAATATTAATGTGCGATAAAAATGGAAAATGCAAAGTAAATCACACGCATTGGCTGAATTGAAGCTTTTAAGCAGTGATTTGAAGTGTGTAAGGTACAGTTACAATAATTGTTGTCTTATACAATGTGAAAATGAACATGCTAAATTAATTTTAAAAGATACCAGTTTGTAACATTTCACTATTAATTGGCATAAGTTAAATCGATTAGATCGATGGTATGCTACAAATAAATTATGAATTAATTTTAAAAGATACCAGTTTGTAACATTTCACTATTAATTGGCATATGTTAAATCGATTAGATCGATGGTATGCTACAAATAAATTATGGGTACATAGGTAACAAAGTAACAAGTAAATACTATGTGACCTTAGTTATTTATTAAATATTTGGGTAGTAAAATTTAAGCTGTAAACAACTGATTTAATTTAGGCAAAATATATAAAACAAACATAACAATAGTACATGTAGTGACAACACTCAGCTAGTTGTATCTATTTTATTTAAGTATATTTGGCTAAATAATAGCAGTGGCTCAGTCGATCTTTGGGTTGAGCCGTGTTTGCCTAGGTTGGTCCGTGCCTCGGAGGGCGCGTTGGGCTGTTGGTCCCGGCTGTCATTTGTAGATCTTTGATAGTCGTTGCAGGTAATCAGTGGCCAAAGAGGTCTGACAACCAGCCTTAACAGGTGGAGTCGTGTTGCCCAGTGCAGGCTGGGTGGTGGAGGTCGGATGGGCGTTAGCTTCATGTGAAGAGCTGGTGGAAGAGGAAACCGTCCTGGAACCAATACTTCGAAAGACATGTAACACTTACCACACACTGTTTTCGCGTGGTAGGCTACGGGCATCCATTTAATTGGACGAATTGGGCATCCATTCAATTAAACGTATTGGGCAACCATTGAATTGAAATCATTATAAATATAAATATTGCTGGACATTACACACAGCGCCATTTAGTGCCACACTAAGCAACGAGGCTTGTGTCGTGGACACCAGATGGTTGATATGCTGCTATTATGCTTTTTGTTTGTAAATACATACTTGTTGTACATATAAACATCCATGACTCGGAAACGAGTGTCCATGCTCATCACATAAGCATTTGCTCCGGCCGGGATTCGAACCCGGGACCCTAAGAACGTGGGGCAGCCTCACTGCCGCTGCGCCATTCGGGTCGTCATTGGGTATCCATTAGTGATTTAGTAAACTTAATAGTGTCATACATTTTAGTGCGGTACTTAATGCAATAACTATAATGATTGTCAGATAGTACGAACCTACATGAAATTGTAAATCGTACGTGATCATGTGGGTTAGGTAGTACGAACCTATATGCAAATATAAATCGTACGTGATTGTGTATAAGGCAGCAAATGCCTTCTGATATTAGCTGACGTATGTAGATATTGAGACGAATTAGTACCTACTCCGAAAATGGCTAACTTGCCAGCTCCTGAAAAGCTTGATCTCGAAGGAGACAACGCTTCAGTTGCTTTATGATGGGAGCAGTGAAAAAGGTCCTTTAAAACCTACTTGGACAAGTATTTTATTGTAGAAAGTATATACCTAAACAATAAGTACAGACCTCTAAATTAAGAAAATGAATGCTATGTCTTGCCGACAACGACGTACAAAAATATACTTAGTAAGACATTCAAAATTAATAATAAAATGTAAAAATATTAAAAAAAAAAAAATAACCTACTGGTGATTCCAGCCAGAGATTGGTACTTTCATACAAACTAGTTTTTCGGCTTTACGGTGTTGGTATAGATAGAAAACATCAAATTTTGTACGAAGATATAGCCAGATAGAGAAAGAAGAAGCTTTGCTCTTGTCGGGGCTATCAATCATTTAAACATCTTTGCTTACGCAAGTTTTTGTAGTATAAGTTATTTACTATATATATTAACATATCCGAATGTGGGATATTTCACTACAACGTTTCCAAACGCGTCTCTCACGTTATGTTTTACCTGTCATGTTGCCAACCGCAGTTTTGAACTACCCATCTCCTTCCTTCCTACTACGCTCCCATGCGACAGAAAGAGAAGGAGTACCGCCGCCGGCGTCCAATGAGGCGCGCTTCTGAGGTGATTTTGACAGGAACTACTCCATATTTGAAGACACTGTTCGTTTCGATTCGTGACAGCTACCACACGCAAAGAATCGACCGCTCCGCTAAATCCGCTATTATAGCAATATATGCTGTCCACCTAATGGCAGTACCGCACCGCACCGCACCGCTTTCTATTTAATCGCATCGCGCCGCGCCGCACTCTCTTGGATCCGCAACGTCAACCGCTTAACACCTCACGCAATACTGCTGAGCTTTGCGGCGCGCGCCGCAAAATACACCAAACCGCATTAAATTCTAAACTAAAAACAATCTGTGAATGTCGGCCGACACGGTAAAATAAACATAAGTGAAGGAAGAATCCACCAGAACACGCGCTGGGCTTCAGCACCTCCAGCGGCATCAGCCATCGTCCCAGGCGATCATCTTTATCATCAGCTTCCAAGTAAGTCCTTGTTTCCCTACATAAAACTGCGTGCCCGGCAACATTCTATCCCGCATAAATTAATTTCCCGCCAAAATTTACAACCCGCGAGGTCCTTCGAACCGCTATCCCAACTTATCAACATAAGTTTTTGGTCCATTCGAGACGGATTCAAAGAATCAGCATCTAAAGGTCTCATACCTAGGATTTAGGTCAAATACCTAAGTTCGTAAAACCGCCATATTGAACGCGTACTAACGTTCGTACATCCCGCTAGGTACATATTCATTGAGAACTACTGTACTAACTTAATATTGCTCCTCCTGCATTAAAATAGCTTAGGTCAATATTAAAACCGCTAATTATCGTGAGTTAGCTCGGCAAACTTGCCTACAACATACTCAACCGCAATTACTTCTTATACCCGCTTATAATAAAATTATTATTATAAGTCTACCCGCTATACCTAAATTAATTTGTCCGTTGTATTTTCTAGAATAATCCATTATGGAAGAACTTAAAATGAAAGTAAAATTACTTCAAGCTAAAAATCAAGCAATCTTTGAGCATTTATCGTCGTTATACGAAACGTCAAAGAAAATAAATACGACTAGTATTGAGCTTCGTTCGTCGGAAACGTTCATGTCAGACACACAAATACTCTCAGTCACTCGTCAGGAATTTAGTAATAACCTAGATAAAATAAATACATATTCTTTACAAATTAATCCAGATCATAAAATCGACTATAACAGTCAAATATCCTTTGACGGCGTTTACACTCGTGTCGAGAGAGTGCGCTCACTTATCGCCGCGAAGTCTTCAAGGTCATTAGAGGACTCAATGTCTCAGGACAACGCGAAACATTCTAAAACTTCTATCAAACTACCTCCAATTCAGATTCCGTTCTTTGATGGTAGGATTGAAAACTGGCCTGTTTTTTATGAATCATTTAAGTCAAATATCCATAGTAATATAAATCTCACAGATTCTCAGCGAGTGCAGTACTTAATGGGTAACCTAAAAGGAAACGCATTGCAGATTACCGCAGGAATTATTCCATCAGGAGAAAATTATGCTTCTATGTGGAACAGCTTAGTTCAAAAATATCAAGATAGGCGAGCACTGGGCTCACACTACATGTCTAACATATTAAATATTAAACCTGCAACGAACAATTCCGCTTCTTTAAATAGTTTTATTGAAAGTTTTCACGCTTCTGTTTCTGCCTTAGAACAATTACAAATTAACGACATAAAGGATTTCATTTTATTAAATTTAGCTTTGAAAAAATTAGACCCCGCTACTATACATTTATTCGAGATGCATATGAGAGATGAGGAGATTCCTACTTATACGGATCTCGTTGAGTTCTTAAAATCGCAAGTTAAAATATTAGATAGGACTATTTCTTCTCGAACTGCATCAGTAAATAAAAATAACTCATACCGTAACCAGTCACGTGATAGTACAGTGCATACCTTTGTTGCTTGTGACAATAACCAAACTTGTTTATACTGTAACAAAAATGATCATTATAAGCTGTACACCTGTCCAAACTTTCAGGCACTATCAGCCAACGCGCGTTTGGATTTTATTAAAAACAAACGTGGATGTGTAAACTGTCTTAGTGCAACGCACACTGCTTCACAGTGTAAATCTATACATACTTGTAGAACATGTAATAAAAAGCATCATTCGCTCTTGCATCTGGAGCAAAGTTCGCCGCCGCGATCGATATCGACTGACGCTGTACCTAGTTCCGCGCACTCACAACAGGTGGCGCTGTGTGCATGTTCACGCTTAGGCACAAACATATCGCGCACTACTGTACTTTTGTCGACAGCACAAGTCTACGTTGACAATAAACATAACAAATACGTTTCTGTAAGATGTTTGATCGATAACGCTTCACAGAACAACATAATTACTTCAGCTTGTTGTAAGAAACTACAATTAAATATTATACCGCTTTCAAATTCATTTATAAAGGGTGTAGGAACCTCTTCACGGCCTATTATAGGTTACGTCGAGATAACAGTTACTGCTAAAAATAAAACTAATTCTTTTAAAATAACCGCTCTTGTGGTTGATTGTATAACGGATAATTTACCATCACACTTTGTGGATACCTCTGCTATGCAACATTTGTTCGAATTACCGCTGGCAGACCCCCAGTGGCATATACCAGGTGAGGTTGAGCTGCTTCTAGGGGCAAAGCTGTTCCCGTATTTATTACTTCATAATAAAATTATCTCACCTACCGCGCCTTCCGCAATTGAAACCGTGTTTGGTTATATTCTTATGGGTGAGGTACCCACTAGTTTACATATTATTAATAGTTCCGCTGATTTAAATACCGCTTCATATTTTTCTACCGCGTTGAATATAGATGACTCGTATTGTTTTCTGTCGTTAGACGAATCTTTGCATAAATTCTGGAATATCGAAGAAATTCCTTCAAAATCTTTTATGAGCCCCGCTGAACGGGAGTGTGAACAGCTGTACGCTTCTACGGTGTCACGTGACTCCGGTGGTAGGTACTGTACTGCGTTGCCATTCTGTAAAGATCCAGATTCACTCGGAAATTCTTATGCTGTCGCTTATCGACGCTTAATTAATTTGGAAAAAACTAAGCTTCGCGACCCTGCTTTGCGCGCTAGTTATAATGAAATTATTCAAGAATATATTGATCAAAATTATTTAACTGAAATTACACCTAGTGCTGCTGATCAGACTATAGGTTATTACATACCGCATCACCCTGTCATTAGGAATGATAAACAAACTACGAAAGTGCGCATCGTTCTTGACGCGAGCGCTAAGTCTCATAATGGCGTGTCATTAAATGATTTGTTGCACACAGGGCCGAATTTACAGGCTGACATATTTTTATTACTTTTAAATTTCCGTTTGTTCCCTATTGCAGTTACAGCCGATATAAAACAGATGTATCTTCGAATTGCTGTTATTGATGAGCATCGAAAGTACCAGAAAATATTGTTTCGATTTAATACAGCTGAACCTGTACGCGAATTTCAATTTAACCGAGTTGCCTTTGGTCTTAAGCCCAGTCCCTTTCTAGCCATGCGCACTGTGCGCGAGCTTGCAAAGGATGAAAAACATCGCTTCCCGCGCGCATCCATTGTCGCTTCTCATGAGCTATATATGGATGACTTGGCTAATTCTACCCCTACTCTGGAGGAAGCCAAGATTCTCTCCGCTGAACTTATCGCCTTATTTAAGGCTGGGGGCTTCGACCTTACTAAGTGGGCAAGTAATTCCTCGGAACTACTAGAGGCTATTCCACACTCCAACCGCTCTTCTATTAACTTCTCTGACGGGGATAATTTAAAAATTCTTGGACTCAAATGGATTCCTTCCGAGGATTGTTTCACCTTTACTACATCTAATGTGGACAAAAGTTGTACTAAACGCTCCATACTTTCTACTGTTGCCCGTCTGTGGGATGTTCTCGGTCTAGTAGCACCTGTAGTTCTATTCGCGAAATTACTCATAAAAGAATTATGGAAATTAAATACAGATTGGGATGAGACTCCACCCGATTCTATTATACTCCTTTTTCAAAAATTTAAAGAGCAATTGCCTCTACTCTCTTCTTTAAAATTGCCGCGTCATGTAGCCGTTACTATGGGTTGTGTGACAAATATAGTAGGTTTTGCTGACGCTAGCATGAATGCGTATGGCTGCGTCATATATTTACATGTCACCGACGCAAATGGTAACACACACGTAAACTTGGTGTGTGCTAAATCCAAAGTTGCACCTGTTAAGGTCGTATCTCTGGCTCGTCTAGAGCTTTGCGCTGCTGTTCTTTTATCTAATTTAATTAAATTAGTTTATGACACTTACCGCTCTCGTACCGCTATTAATAAAATATTTGCCTTTTCCGATTCTACAATTACACTTTCATGGATTCATTCCTCACCGCACAAATGGAACATTTTTGTTAGCAACCGTGTCGCTAAATGTCAAGAAAATCTTGATCCTAAACATTTTTATCATATTAACGGTAAAGAAAATCCTAGTGACTGTTTGTCTCGAGGTCTTCTACCTGAGCAGCTACTAAATCACGATTTGTGGTGGCATGGCCCTGAGTGGCTTCTGCGCCCAACTGCTGAGTGGCCTATCACTCCGTTTGTTTCCTCATGCAGTGAGCAGTTGCCTGAGTTTAATAATAAATCTGTAACGTTAGTATCTACCGTATCAGAACTTAATTTAATATATAGCCTTTCTCAAAAATTTACATCATTAAATAAAATATTGCGCATAATTGTATACATTTTAAGATTTTTACATTTTATTCCTTATGACAAGTCACATAAGACAATTACTGTCCGTGAATTAGATACCGCTGAAATTTATTTAATTCGTTGTATTCAACAATTTCATTTTTTAGATATTTATGACGAGATTAAAAGTAATAAACTTCGCTCACAGTTTAAACGACTCGATCTCTTTATAGACGAGCATAACATAATCAGAATCGGAGGCAGGTTGTCAAATGCGAACCTTCCTTATGAAGCGCAGCATCCCGCTCTTTTACCTAAACATGATAACTTTACACATGTTTTAATAGATTATTATCACCGCATTTATTGTCATGCCGGTGTAAGCCTTCTTAGCTCTCTATTACGCCAAAAATATTGGATCCTCTCTTCTAGGGGTGTCATCAGACAAAGAGTACACGCTTGTAACTTTTGTTTTAAAGTTTCTCCTTCTCACCTCAGCCCAAAGATGGCTGATTTACCCGCTTGTCGCGTGCAAGAGACTAAAGCTTTCGTGCATACGGGTGTGGATTACGCTGGTCCCATCAAAGTAACTTTATGTAGACGCAGAGGTCAAAGAAGTCAGAAGGCTTACATATGCTTATTTATTTGTTTCGTTACCAAAGCAGTTCATATTGAATTAGTTACCGACGTGTCATCGGACACTTTTATTTCTGCTTTTAAAAGATTCATTTCCCGCAGAGGACCTGTTTCTTATTTATATTCCGACAACGGAACAAATTTCGTTGGAGCCAAGGCTCAATTGCAAGAACTACTTGCTAACCGCTACCGCATAGAGTGGAAAATGATTCCACCCCGCGCTCCCCATTTTGGAGGGTTGTGGGAATCTAATATTAAATCCATTAAAACACATTTATACCGTGTTATCGGTTCTCAACTCCTCACTTACGAGGAGCTTTCGACTGTTCTCACTGAAATTGAGGCAGTTCTAAACTCTAGACCGCTCTGTGTCCTGAATGAGGATCCGTACCCAGAACCGCTTACTCCCGCGCATTTTATAATGGCTTCTCCGTTGACTTCGTTGCCTGTCGTGAACGTTCCCGAAACAACGAAGCCTCTAACTTGCCGCAAAAAGTTGCTTGACCAAATGGTTTGTAGCTTTTGGAGAAGATGGCGGATAGAATACTTACATAACTTACAAGTTAGGCAAAAATGGTTGACTGCCGCAGACAATATTAGGATTGGTACAGTGGTTCTCATGCATCAGGATGATGTCCCTCCTTTACGTTGGCCAATGGGCATAATCACCGAAGTTTTCCCCGGCAGGGATGGGACAACCCGCGTTGCTATGGTGAAGACATGCAGTGGTTCTTTTAAGAGACCCGTTGTCAAATTATGTCCTTTACCTTCCCAGTAACATAACCGCGTAATTAATAACCTAACTTATTTAATTTCATATATTTAAATTATTAATTTTTCTCTTTCTTAGCCCGCTTTAATATAATTTATTTCCCTTTTTGAGAATACTACATATCCTCAAACCCGGGCAGGATGCTTACGCAAGTTTTTGTAGTATAAGTTATTTACTATATATATTAACATATCCGAATGTGGGATATTTCACTACAACGTTTCCAAACGCGTCTCTCACGTTATGTTTTACCTGTCATGTTGCCAACCGCAGTTTTGAACTACCCATCTCCTTCCTTCCTACTACGCTCCCATGCGACAGAAAGAGAAGGAGTACCGCCGCCGGCGTCCAATGAGGCGCGCTTCTGAGGTGATTTTGACAGGAACTACTCCATATTTGAAGACACTGTTCGTTTCGATTCGTGACAGCTACCACACGCAAAGAATCGACCGCTCCGCTAAATCCGCTATTATAGCAATATATGCTGTCCACCTAATGGCAGTACCGCACCGCACCGCACCGCTTTCTATTTAATCGCATCGCGCCGCGCCGCACTCTCTTGGATCCGCAACGTCAACCGCTTAACACCTCACGCAATACTGCTGAGCTTTGCGGCGCGCGCCGCAAAATACACCAAACCGCATTAAATTCTAAACTAAAAACAATCTGTGAATGTCGGCCGACACGGTAAAATAAACATAAGTGAAGGAAGAATCCACCAGAACACGCGCTGGGCTTCAGCACCTCCAGCGGCATCAGCCATCGTCCCAGGCGATCATCTTTATCATCAGCTTCCAAGTAAGTCCTTGTTTCCCTACATAAAACTGCGTGCCCGGCAACATTCTATCCCGCATAAATTAATTTCCCGCCAAAATTTACAACCCGCGAGGTCCTTCGAACCGCTATCCCAACTTATCAACAATCTTTCTTTCGAGAAGCAATTTGATTCGTTTACCGGCCACAAAATATCTGAGATATAATCAATGATATTCTAGAGAAGATACGCCATGTTCATACTGAATGGCGTTCAGATATCGTTGCGAGTAATTTAAAACTACGACAGCGATAGATAATACGGAACGTATAAGATAGAAAGAGATAGCTAGCTATCAAAGTGCAACAATTGTGTCACTTTGTCCTCAACAATTTGTGCGTGCTAGTGCGATATCTACCTCTTTTTACTACATAATATCATTGGATATAATATAAAATCGCTAAAACACAAAGATGCAAGAGACTATCTCTCAGTATATCTCATACTAGCGAACTTCACCCGGTTTTGCCCGCGTGGTTCCCGTTCCCGTGGGGGTACGGGGATAAAATATAGCCTATGTTACTCAAGGTGAATGTGGCTTTCTAATGGTGAAAGAGTTTTTTAAATCGGCGCAGGAGTTTTTGAGTTTATTCATTACAAAAAGACACACGAAAGTATAAATCTTTCCTCTTTATGATATCAGTGTAGATTGTATAAATTTAATCCCACCTTTGGTTACGGGGCAGAAACCATCGGGACTTTTCTTTGAGTAATTATGAAAGGAAACAGTAATGTTGTAGTAAAAAAAAAAACAAGAAAGGAAAGGAATATGGGAATAGGAAGACGAGATCATACTGACCCAGAGGTAACAGTAGACGATAAAGTTTATAGAAAAGAGATGAAAAGGTCTAATAAACTATTAAGCTACTCCACACTTAGTAGAGGCTATCGGAGGTAATGCTCAAATGGGGTAACTGGGTAAACCCTAAGAAAGTAAAGCATTTTCATTAAAACAATAATTTGACTGAATAAGTAAATTATTAAAAGTAATTCAGTATGATTATTTAACAACACTGATTACGTTTACAATAAATACAATTTGATAAAAAGGAAGGGATGTAGTGTTTGTATCTATTCAATAGATATAATACATTGTCTCATGTACACGAGGGAGGGGATCGCTGTCAATCGGTTAGTCTAACAACAGACGCCGTGAGAGTAGGACGTGCGCTTGAGCCCTTGCCTGCGTGTAGTAGTGAGCCAGTGATACAGTGATAAGTAGTGATAGTGAACACTACAGGCTCCAGTACCGGGAATTCGAAAATCCAGTTCAGTTCCGGTACTGCAATCCCTTGGTAACTCTGGGAGAGGGTCAGCCTATATGAGCGGTAACACTGGGAGAGGGTCAGCCTATAAGAGCTTATTTAATAATTTATGACTCTAAGAAGTCACTGGGAGGCAGATGTGAGTGGTAACACTGGAAGAGGGTCAGCCTATAAGGACTTCACCATCATCTGCCTGCCTTTTCCCGACTATGTTGGTGTCGGTTTCCAGTCTTACCGGATGCAGCTGAATATAACAGTATTTTACAGGAGAAACTGCTTATCTGACATCCACAACCCAGTTAGTACTTTGTAATACTATAGGCCCGAAAGTCTGACCAATCTAAGTGTGTCCAAGGGGAACCTTAGATTGGAAAGAATAACAAACTATCCATCCATACATCTATGCTCACAATCACAATCTTTCGCATTTATAATATTAAAGTAAGAAGTCAGTGGAAAATAAAAAAAACGGTGTAAAACACACACACACACACACACACACACACACACACCGTTATAACATACTCACACACCCACTTTAACTCCTCAGGGACACACACTCTCACACGCTGTATTCTTTGCTATGTATAGATGTTAAATTGTAAATCCTTAATTGGCTGTAGGATTAGTTAAAATAGTTTAGGTTAAGATTGTAAAGAGCTGTGGATTTTGTGATAAATAAATAAATAAACACCTCTTAACGAAGCTGAAAGGCACTTGTTCTCCTCGTCCTTGCAATCATTTTTTTGTTCTACACCATACCTGGGAACCTTCTAGTTACGGAGATATTGGGGGTCAAAGTTCCAACTTTTTGACAAGTTTTTTTTTTTAATACAAGTTTTTAATGTAAGATTTTTACTTTAAACACCTCCACGACCCCCGTACTATTCAATCCATCCATCAGCACAATGTTTTGAGTGCGTTACATTGAGTTCTACCACAAAACATGATTTTTCACCCCGAAAAAAAAGTAGTTTCCCAGCAATAATTTTTGAGTAAAGTTACTTAGTTTGATGTACAGAATACTTGGTTGACGGGTTCGTGATGAGATCTTTTACATCCTGTATATTATACGGAATAAGATGAAATAAGTTTGATGTCAGTTAACGCGACCTCAATATAAAACGAGAGTTTTTATTTCGACGTGGTGTTGCAACCACCAAGCGGATCAAACGTTACTGCGATGTACGCCATCTTGCTGTCCCGGAAATTATTTTTGATGATTGACCGTTTTACATATCGATGTCATGAGTTAGTTTATAGTCTGCGCCAGATTAGTAGGAATTAAAGGTCATTGCTCTTTCCTTAATTTCTCTGCGTAGGTACCCCGACAATACATTATGAATCGTTTTTTATTACTAGAAAAAGTCAAGGATCACGATAAAGGTCGTTTCGGGACAAGTTTATGTAATTATTTCTGTTTTCGGAATTATGTATTTGAATAAATGTATGCGGGTTACTACAACAGCCCATAACGTCCACTGCTGGACATAAGCCTCTCCCATGATGGAAGGAATTTGCCGTAATCTCCACGCTTGGCAGGCGGATTGAAGATCGCAGTGATGAAAGACTAACAGAAAACGCTGCTGCCCATTCTCTGGTCTACGGAGGCGCAAGGTGTTCTGCCTCAGACATTAGTCGCCTTATACGACACCCGTGAGTGTAATGGGTTGGTTCTATTCTACTCTGCCGGATACCACACGGCTATGGTATGCGGTATGCGGGTTAATGACCTTTAATTCCTACTTAACTGGCGCGGACTATAGTTTATAGGGTTCCGTACCCAAAGGGTTAACCAACGAAACCCTATTACTAAGCCAATGTTGTCTGTCCGTCTGTCTGTCTGCCAGCGGGATGTCTCATGATCCGTGATAAGTAAACAGTTGAAATTTTCACAGAACTGTTGCCTATAAAAAAATAAATTAAAATTCAACTTGACCAGTTTTTACTTTAAGCCCGACTTCGGCAAGCCAAAAGGAAGGGTGGGTGTTTAGTAAACTGGTCCCACACATGTGGATCCCGCGGGATTAGTCGACCTGTTACGATTTTAGCGGTTTATGTTATGTTTGTAACATTTTTATGTTCCACCACTTCCACCGTAGCACCTAAAATACCTACTGAGACAATTTTGTTCGTTATAGTACGGGTGACATTAGCCTTCATTGTATGCGAACAAAATCAATATCTCTATTTTTTAGAAGTCTGTTAAAAACTCAAATATACTAGGAATGCAACCCTTAAGGCCCTTCTAACCCTAAAATTAGCAACTCTATTTGTGGTTGTTCAAACTTCGTTTGAAATACTGTTAGAATAAAGTTCTAAGCAGCTTGCACTACAAAGTGGTTGTTACGTCAGTCACTGCGGACGAATAGTGCGATATGAGTGGTTTTTTGCGATTTACAAAAAATCTATTGATTGGACTAAAAAAAATAAAACACATAAGACCTGCTTTATAGTCAGTTCAGTTAGTATGCAAAGTTTCATGATCTAATTTGAAGTACTTTTTGAATACCAGCGGTTTATTGTTGGATTTGGAGGTAACTTTGGATTTTTTTTTCTATCGAGAAAAGTTTATGAAATGGTGTTTTCGTCACACATAGGACTTAGCATTAATCCTCAACTTTACCATATATTTATTTCAAAATTAATGCTGCAGTATTTTAGGCGTAACGGAGGATAATGCTAAGCCATTTGAGGGGGTATAGACCCTTAAGTTTAGCATTTGCAAGCAATCATATATTTTCATTATGTCTTCAATTATTAGAGTGGAATTATGAATTCTTCTTATATTTTACCAACTATGTTGCAACAGCAATACAATAACTAAGAGATTGATTTCAGCGACAGCGTGCATGTGAAACGTTAACTCTTTTATTAACAACATGGCGCGTTGACGTGGTGCAACGCGCACATCAAACGAACCGCTGCGGCGGCCATCTTTGTTTTATTTTATATTCCACAACGGCGGGTACTTCCGCGTGTCAGGCGGGATCAGCCGATGATTCACGAGTGCCGGATTAATGGCTTCTGTTTTAATAGTTATTCTGCAATATAATAAATTCAAGCTTTTGTCAAAATATTTTATTGTACACTAGCTTATGCCCGCGGCTTCGCCCGTGTGGAGTTCTGTTAAAGTCCCACGGGATCGTACCACCCGGGATAAAAAGAATCCTATGAGTTAATCCAGGTTATAAACTATCCGTGTGCTTAAAATTCCATTCAAATCCAGTCAGAAATTCCTAGGCCTTGTAGGTAATAGTCAATATTTCTCGAATTGCGGAGGTTAGGCCTTCACGAAGTGCGTCATACGCCAGACTACGCAAATAAAAACTGATAGCACCGCAGTGTTCACGACAATACCTGCCCCGCCCCCCGCCCCGTCCCGTCCCGTCCCCCGCGGCGTCGTTAATATTCTAGCACAAGGAGTACGTGGCTCATGCGATATTCGTATCATTGTACACTCTTTGGCCTTTGGGACCTATACACTAAGATAGATCTTCGAAGATGGGTTTGTAAACTGCTACTAGAGGTCACGATAAAGTCAAGATTACGATATCAATCGCTTGGACACCACAGATAAAGTTTCGCCTTTAATAAAATGGCGTAGGTTAAACGGATACGAATCAAACTCAAACTCAAAGCATTTATTTCAATTAGACCACGGGACCAATCTACTAAAGAAATTGACATAAAAATATTAATTTAGTAAACTGATCCCGCGGGATCGAAATGAGCGGGATCAATTTACTAAAGAGCCGGCTTACGGCACTTTTGAATGTCAAAAAAACAAAAAAAAAAACGAAGCTACCTTCACTGTCACAAGGCAAAATAACTTGAAAAAGTACTGTAGTTGTACATTTCAAAGCGTAGATCTCTATGGAGAAGAACTGGCAATTTCAAAATATTGTTTCAAAATCTTGGTTAAATCATTCGTGTTGAGATTATACATGTATGTGAGAACGAAGTAGAAAGACGTGCACATTAAGAGCGGCCAGAGTAAAATATTAAATAAAAATTAAAAAATAAGAATGGTCATGACATGATACAGCCGGTTTAAATGATCTCCATGAGATACGGACATCAGAAGATAAAGCAGGAGTTGCAAGGCAGGCGAAGACGTAGTTGTTAACTTATCTCTAAACCACACTAAAATACATGCGATCATTATGATTTTTTGGCAAATAATTCTACAAGCAACACTATGATGCTACTATCATCATAGTGTTTTACTTTTTTAGTCAAATCAATAGATTTTTAGTAAATCGCTAAAAAACCACTCATTTCGCACTTTTCGGCCCGCAGTGACTGACGTAACAACCACTTTGTAGTGCAAACTGATTAGAACCTTATTTTAACAGTATTTTTTTGGCTAATTTAGCTCCTTTAATTACCATAATAAGGTCAGGTTTCCACCCCGAGACACACTTGACATGAGCAAGTTTCGAAAATACTTGGAATACTTGAAAGTGCCGTGGTCTGTGTACCGCGGGGGCGTGTCGGATATAAATAGCTTCGGAGCCGTGATAGATCGATCCACTGTTTGTTGTGCTTCAGGAAAATGTCAATCACATCCGCAGTTCTTAGCTTCTAGAGTATTTAACTATTTGTATGGTACTGGTTGATGCAGGTAGCCCATCTTGTGGTGTGACTTTTGGACTGTCAAGTCTCATGTTCGAACCCAAGAGACCTCTGATTTTTGGGATTCATGTGCGTATTGTATAATGTCCTTGCTTCGGTGAAGGAAACAAGGAAACCAGCATGCCTGAGAGATATTTCTCGACAGCATTTAAAGCCAAGATAGAAGCTCATGCGCGGTAAACTCTGACACCAGATTAGGCACTAACCGTCCACACGATAAAGAAAGAAGACGAATATCTGCAATAGGGTATTACACCCATTTTTGAAAAGTGTCTCAATTAGATTCTATAGTGCTAATGAACCACTAAAAAAATAACAAAATTTTTATTCAATCGATAAGAGCCCTAAAAATGCATTTAAATTTTGCATTTTCAAATTTCGCGCGTAATTTGACGAAAACGCTGGACGCCACATTGCTCTATGGTCATGACGTCAGTTGGCTGTGTAAACAAATGCAGTGAATTTTAAACACCTCCTAACGCTATTAAATAAGCTTTTTTTAAGTGTAAGAGATAAAAGCATTACTTACATCGAAGTTTTAACATTCCGTAACTCAGCAGAGCAGAAATCGGGATTTACAGCAAAGAATTTACCGACCATCAAAAAGTTTATTCTTGGTAAATTTGTGTTGTCTCCTTTTACAAAACCGTCCTCCATGGTATTATTTCAATAAAAATTACATTAGATAAGAAAATAATAGAAAGCCTTGTAGAGATTTTACGTACGCTGATAGTTGACAATTTGTATGTTTACATAGCCGTGTGACGTAATAACATGGCGACCACTGTTTAATGGTGTTATGACACAGATTAAAAAAAGCTGAAACCTTTGAATTGAATTTAAAAATTTAATTTGCTATTTTATGAACTAAAACTAACGTTTTCCGACTGCTTTTTGCCTAAGCTATCTCAATAATATATTTTTAGATTTTTTCTCGTATAGAGTAAAATACCCTATTGCCTTGATTATTGCCATTTGCTATTTGTCAGGCATCCGTAATGATTAATTAGAGTGAATCACAAATTATACCTGTGAACACCCACGGTAACACGCGTGGGTTTAAAAGTAGTGAGGTTGTTCTGATGTGTTGATGGGGGGTTTGCCACTTCTTCACCCCAGCAAACACACCAGGAAGCGGAAACTGTCTTATTTGTCATGTTGGAAACAAAAACAGCCCATAACGTCCACTGCTGGACATAAGCCTCTCCCATGATGGGAGGAATTTGCCGTAATCTCCACGCTTGGCAGGCGGATTGGAGATCGCAGTGATGAAAGACTAACAGAAAACGCTGCTGCCCATTCTCTGGTCTACGGAGGCGCAAGGTGTTCTGCCTCAGACATTACGAGCCTTATACGACACCCGTGACTGTAATGGGTTGGTTCTATTCTACTCTGCCGGATACCACACGGCTTATGGGCCACGGCGGATGTTGGAAAAGCCATAGGTATATTAAACTAACTACATACAGTAAAACAATAAAACAAACGTGGCAACGCTGCCAGTCTCTTGGGCACATTACCAGCTGACAGCGTTGAGGAGTTTTTTGATGCCCTTTTATAGTTTGTTGTGAGTTTAGTTCAGTTATTAATCTTATTAAATCTTCAGTCAGTTCATTAGTTCATCAGTTATTATTCTTATTATGCTTATTTAATCGTTTTTAAATTGAAGAAATGACTTTTCTTAATGCCGTGTGTAGTCCATCCCATCACACTCACAATGTCCGTTTCGACCGCGCGGCCACGGCGTTTTTTTTAAAAAAAAACTATGCCAAGATTTTGTAAAAGTTTGTAAAAGTTGATTCCCAAAACCATAAATTTGTCAAAGTTATGGTTAAAAAGTTATAAGGGTTTGAACATGGCCGCGCCATCGAAACGCGGAGAACCGCGCGGCCACGGAGATCTTTAAAACTAAGCGTTGTAGAGACCTGAAATTTAGGTAAATAACAGATTGAATTTGTAAAAAATTTGTAAAAATATACAAAAAATTCCTAGGTTTATATCTTAGGAGCTGTAAGACTTAAAACCCCATGGCCGCGCCATCGAAACGGTGAATAACACGTTATCGCCGATATCTCGCTGAAAAAGCATCGTAGAGGTCTGAAGTTTTTTGTAAAACACAGATTTGAATTTGTCAAAACTGGTAAAAATACTTCAAAAAGTCCTAGGGTTATATTTTAGGAGCTGTAAGACTACAAACCCATGGCCGCGCCATCGAAACGGTGAAAAATACGTTATCGCCGATATCTCGCTGAAAAAGCATCGCAGAGGTCTGAAGTTTTTTGTAAAACCTAGATTTGAATTTGTCAAAACTTGTAAAAATACACAAACACATCCTAGGTTTATATTTCAGGAGCTGTAGTACGGTATTGCTTAGAAATACAAGTCGTGATTATTTATCGAAGAAAGTAAGTATTAGCTTGATTTTTTTTGTAAACAAAACCTAATTAAGTAGAACTTACGATAGTAGGCAAAAAAGTATTTTTTTTATAATATAAACCCTGTAATAACGTTTTCAATGTTTCGATAGGGTGACCATGACTTATTGTTCACAGAAAACTTTCCACCTATTGTATTAGAAATTATTTCTCAAGGATCCTAAATTAAATAAAAATGAAGAGTCGTATGTTTATTTCCTATAAACATAATTATGTTTTTGTAAAATATTGATTGACATCGAGTAACATCTACCAATCCGCACTGGGCCAGCGTGGTGGATTATACGCCCATTCCCTCTCAGAGGAGGGCTGTGTCCCAGCAGTGGGAACATTAATAGGCTGATGATGATGATGATCTTATCGTTACATTTTAGTTTATTACAGAAATAAGTGTCATTGCATAGTATTTCCAGAATGATTTGTTATGACGATGGTAAAACCGAAATGCACACAAGTTCCGAACAACCTATGACAAAACATAATCTAACATAATTATAGTCATGGTATACATATATATATATATGATTAAGATATTTAAAAAAAAACAGTAATTTTAAACACACCATATTTCACAGTCGTATTAGAAAAATATAATATAAAAAAAAAACTATTCTTAGTGTAAGTAAATAATCTGTGATTTGTGGTTTTGTCAGAAATATGTAAGTTAACAATCTGTGATTTATGTGATTTTTTTAGGAAAAAAACATGTTTTTGTATCTTATCATTTTAATTTAATTTATAATCCTTGAAAAATATTTTTTAATGTAATAAATAGGTGGAAGTTTTTTGTAAGCAATAAGTCATGGTCACCCTAACCAAACATTCAGAACGTTTTGAAGGTTATAAGCGATACCGCACTACAGTTCCTGAAATATAAACCTAGGATATTTTTGTGTATTTTTACGAGTTTTGACAAATTCAAATCTAGGTTTTACAAAAAACTTCAGACCTCTGCGATGCTTCTTCAGCGAGATATCGGCGATAACGTATTTTTCACCGTTTCAATGGCGCGGCCATGGGTTTGTAGTCTTACAGCTCCTAAAATATAACCCTAGGACTTTTTGAAGTATTTTTACCAGTTTTGACAAATTCAAATCTGTGTTTTACAAAAAACTTCAGACCTCTACGATGCTTTTTCAGCGAGATATCGGCGATAACGTGTTATTCACCGTTTCGATGGCGCGGCCATGAGGTTTTAGTATTACAGCTCCTAAAATATAAACCTAGGATTTTTTTGTATATTTTTACAAATTTTTTACAAATTCAATCTGTTATTTACCTAAATTTCAGGTGTCTGCAACGCTTAGTTTTAAAGATCTCCGTGGCCGCGCGGTTCTCCGCGTTTCGATGGCGCGGCCACGTTCAAACCCTTATAACTTTTTAACCATAACTTTGACAAATTTATGGTTTTGGGAATCAACTTTTACAAACTTTTACAAAAACTTGGCATAGTTTTTTTTTAAAAAAAACGCCGTGGCCGCGCGGTCGAAACGGACACCACTCACAGGTGTCGTATAAGGCGACTAATGTCTGAGGCAGAACACCTTGCGCCTCCGTAGACCAGAGAATGGGCAGCAGCGTTTTCTGTTAGTCTCTCATCACTGCGATCTCCAATCCACCTGCCAAGCGTGGAGATTACGGCTAATTCCTCCCATCATGGGAGAGGCTTATGTCCAGCAGTGGAAGTTATGGGCTGTCGTTGTTGTTGTTGTTGTAAATGACTTTTGATTTTGAAGAAACAAAACTTTCTGATTTCCAAAAATAACGAACAGCTCAACTAAACTCAGTTAGTCAACACATAAACTACCCACATCAAGAGTAATCAAATCCTATGGCCGATCGTTCGGTAGTTAAAACTCAGTTCCTTTGATCAACAGCATTTGCGAACAGCCGAAGTAAATCGATAAAATAAAAAAGATTCCTGGTCAATACAGCGGTGAAGCGAGCGAACGAGCCGATTCCAGCCGTCACACTGTACCTGTCCGACTCACTGTCGGTCGTCGCCACGTCGGAAACAGGGAGGAAGCACACTTGGAGACTGGTTTTATTGCTCACTCACTTAATGGAGGTGAGGGGGGAGTTTTTAACAAATGAGTGTGCCTGTTGTACATTTGTGTTGATGAACAGTCCACTACATACCTACTAGAGAAGAGCTTATTGGGACTCGCATAGGACAATTATAATAAAACTTGCTTTTGACAAGTGAGTGCGCCTGTTGTACATTTGTGTTGATGAACAGTCCACTACATACCTACTAGAGAAGAGCTTATTGGGACTCGCATAGGACAATTATAATAAAACTTGCTTTTGACAAGTGAGTGCGCCTGTTGTACATTTGTGTTGATGAACAATCCACTACATACCTACTAGAGAAGAGCTTATTGGGACTCGCATAGGACAATTATAATAAAACTTGCTTTTGACAAGTGAGTGTGCCTGTTGTACATTTGTGTTGATGAACAATCCACTACATACCTACTAGAGAAGTGCTTATTGGGACTCGCATAGGACAATTATAATAAAACTTGCTTTTGACAAGTGAGTGTGCCTGTTGTACATTTGTGTTGATGAACAATCCACTACATACCTACTAGAGAAGTGCTTATTGGGACTCGCATAGGACAATAAAATTATCCCATTCCTTCTCATAGAGAGGAGGCCTGTGTCCCAGCAGTGTGAACATTAATAGGCTGATGATGACTTCAATTTTATTAATTTGTATTGATGAACACTTAAAGGATATCCATCCTATAAAATGTTGAAGACCCACCAAACTCTACGTAGAATACTCTAGACTAGACAGTTCTCCGCTACTAGTCGACAACTCTCTCGAGAATAGCTCCGTAATCAAGCGAGCTATCACTAAAGCAATTAGTGCTGGAAGTCTCATGGTGGCTGGATTTATTAATTAGTTTACTAGTTGCACTCCTCCGAGGCGCTGGGAGGACAAAATATTCCACTTAGTAGTCATCTGGCTTGTAACATCTATAATATGAAAATTAATCGCTGAATGTGTAGAAAGGATTTCGCTAATTCTTTTTTTATAATTCTCCTGCCCGCTTAGCATGAACGCCGTAGACACGAAAGAGAATCGACAAATCTTTTGTTCATCTGTCATTTTGTCGATTCAATGACAGAAGTACGAGGCTGGTTCTTACGAAGAGAAAAATTTAAAAAATTGCCTGAAAAAAAAAAGAATCGACTGTTAGGCGGTACGAAGTTCGCCGGGTCAGCTAGTGTTTTATAAAAGTGTCAAATACCTTACCTAATTTTTTTATTTATTATTTAAAAGAGAACCTCGCGGTTCAACAGCTCGGGTCGATCTTCAGGTTGGCTTAGCGCTTGCATAGGTTGGTCCGTGGATCGGTGCCCACCCATTACTTTTTATTATTATTTATTTACTTAGTACAGAGTCACAGTCCCTCTCATAGAGAGAGGAGGCCTGTGTCCCAGCAGTGGGAACATTAATAGGCTGATGATGATGATGACTTAGTACAGTATTTAAAACCATGTACACTAAATTAAATGCCATTAATAAAATAAAAACCGGCCAAGTGCGAGTCGGACTCACGCACGAAGGGTTCCGTACCATTCATCATCATCTGCCTAGCCTTTTCCCAACTATGTTGGGGTCGGCTTCCAGTTTTACCGGATGCAGCTGAATAGCAGTATTTTACATGGAGCGCTGCCTATCTGACCTCCACAACCCAGTTAGTACCAGGTAATACGATACCCCTTGGTAAAACTAGCTAGGTTCCGTACCATTATCTATACAAAATTTTCGAATTTAATCATTTAAAAAAATAAAACATAAGACCTGCTTTATAGTTAGTTCAGTTAGTATGCAAAGTTTCATGATCTAATTTGATACCTTTTGAATACCAGCGATTTATTATTCGATTTGCAGGTAACTTTGGATTTTTTTTCTACCGAGAAAGAAAAGTTTATGGAATCGTGTTTTTGTCACACATAGTACTTAGCATTAATCCTCAACTTTACCATATATTTATTTCAAAATTAATGCTGCAGTATTTTAGGCGTAACGGAGGATCATGCTAAGCCATTTGAGGTAGTATAGGCCCTTAATAGGTTATTGCAATAATGCACCACAGCTCACAAGCGGTGTTGTATTGTACGCCTTCACCTCTCGACCTCGCGTGTAATGTATTCGGGGTCAGTCTCCTGTGACTAACTAGCATAGTTACGATACTATTGAGTATTGAAAGGACGGACCATACCAATATAACAGTATAGGATACAATTTATGAACGACTTGCACTTCGCCCGCGACTCGGCTAATTGTGATAGCTCAGCTAATTTGTGATAGCTCGGCTAATTGTGATAGCTCGGCTAATTGTGATAGCTCGGCTAATTTGTGATAGCTCGGCTAATTGTGATAGTTCAGCTAATTTGTAATAGCTCGGCTAATTTGTGATAGCTCGGCTAATTTGTGATGGCTCGGCTAATTGTGATAGCTCGGCTAATTGTGATAGCTCGGCTAATTTGTGATAGCTCGGCTAATTGTGATAGTTCAGCTAATTTGTAATAGCTCGGCTAATTTGTGATAGCTCGGCTAATTGTGATAGTTCAGCTTATTTGTGATAGCTCGGCTAATTGTGATAGCTCGGCTAATTTGTGATAGCTCGGCTAATTTGTGATAGCTCGGCTAATTGTGATAGCTCGGCTAATTGTGATAGCTCGGCTACTTTGCATGTTAAATATTAATTATTTATAACCAGATGTTACTTTCTGATAATTTAGCTTTGTATTAGTGAAATAATTTTTGAAATCGGTCCCGTAGTGTTTGAGTTTATTTGTTAAAAACATACAAAAATACAAATCTTTCCTCCTTATACTATTAGTGTAGATCAGATTTAACGATTGTCAAAATGTCTAAAAAGTACGGGATTGACCTGCCTCCCTTTTCGCAACCATGTCGGGGTCTCGCGTATTCGGAGTTTATTTCGGGTATTTTAGTCAACATACAACCTAACACTGACCTGCAAATTCCAAAAAACGTAAGAAAATTTAAAATTCGCGGGAAATTGTCTTTCGCTTCGAGTATAATAATATCCAACGATCGGGAACATGGCTTCGAATATAATGCGAAGGCGCTAACAGGAGCTACAAAGGATTGTGTATTTAGGGCATGAAAGCCGATAACAAAGCCTCGAGGAAAAAAAATTATCACTTTCTAAAGTTATTGTTATTTTAGCAACAAGAGCAATTTCCGGGGTTAAGGTACGAGTTCGTAAGCGACTGCACACAGCAGCAGCAGACGACGAGACGACGTTGCGACTTGTCGCAGCGACACGTCGTTGCAGTCATGATTGTAAAGGACGCTCAGGAAGGCCACTTTAAATAACAACGTCAGTTATCGTTTTCACAATTTAGTTTATTTTTCACATTGAATCACACACGTTAAAGTATTTCAACACTAGATCGAGCACTGAACAGTTTTATAAAGTTAGTTAAGACAACCTTTCAGCTGAACTGCCGTCGAACGAATATACCTAACCCGCACTCTTGCTCCCTTTATTTTTCCACTAAGGCGGTAATTTAACTTGCGAGTCAATACAGCTACTTTTAAAGTGTGACATGATTCCGAACCAAACTGCAGATAGCTGCAGCAGACGGCAGCGCCGTTTTCTAATTAGTTCTGAATATTCCGTGAGACAAGATGTCCGACCTGTTTGGAATTAGCGATGGCGATTTACTTTTGTATTCAACGTGTTGTTTGTCGCTCTAGCGTCGGTGGCACTACAAACCCTCATGGATGCCCTCCTTCTGAGACAAGCGGGGGTTATGTCGGACTCTAACCGACTAAAAACCCACTGCTCCTAGCTCCTACTATAACATGTGTCGGGGACATTCTGATCTGCGGTCGGGCGACACGTCTGGCTGCGGAAAGTATTTCATAATACATTATATAGAAGCCAGCAGTGTCGCAGCGACACGTCATCTGCTGCTGCTGTCTGCAGTCGGTTACTAACTCGTACCTTAAGTGCCGGGGTGTCCTCTCCGTAGACACCGTACGTTTTAAACTTTCACTTTGTTCCCATAACTTCTGAACCGTACTTAAACTAAAGTAAACACCCCGAGTTTAGACATAAAGAGGTTGGCCTCGATCTGGGTCACAAACAACTCTCTCAGGAAGTCAGGACGGATTAACAGACAACTACTGAGAGTTTTAGATATAATCTCGCTAGGAGGAGCGGAAAGAGTTTTAGATTTAATCTCGCTAGGAGGAGCGGAAAGAGTTTTAGATTTAATCTCTCTAGGAGGAGCGGAAAGAGTTTTAGATTTAATCTCGCTAGGAGGAGCGGAAAGAGTTTTAGATTTAATCTCGCTAGGAGGAGCGGAAAGAGTTTTAGATTTAATCTCGCTAGGAGGAGCGGAAAGAGTTTTAGATTTAATCTCGCTAGGAGGACATGAAAGAGTTTTAGATTTAATCTCGCTAGGAGGAGCGGAAAGAGTTTTAGATTTGATCTCGCTAGGAGGAGCGGAAAGAGTTTTAGATTTGATCTCGCTAGGAGAAGAGGAAAGAGTTTTAGATTTGATCTCGCTAGGAGAAGAGGAAAGAGTTTTAGATTTGATCTCGCTAGGAGGAGCGGAAAGAGTTTTAGATTTAATCTCGCTAGGTGGAGCGGAAAGAGTTTTAGATTTGATGTCGCTAGGAGGAGCGGAAAGAGTTTTAGATTTGATCTCGCTAGGAGGAGCGGAAAGAGTTTTAGATTTAATCTCGCTAGGAGGAGCGGAAAGAGTTTTAGATTTAATCTCGCTAGGAGGAGCGGAAAGAGTTTTAGATTTAATCTCGCTAGGAGGAGTGGAAAGAGTTTTAGATTTAATCTCGCTAGGTGGAGCGGAAAGAGTTTTAGATTTGATGTCGCTAGGAGGAGCGGAAAGAGTTTTAGATTTGATCTCGCTAGGAGGAGCGGAAAGAGTTTTAGATTTAATCTCGCTAGGAGGAGCGGAAAGAGTTTTTGCAATAAAAATTACCTACTTACTTACTTTTAAAACGCAACGACTTCCAGTAAAGCATTGTCTTTGCTACTGTCTAAGGAGTTACGTCTTGTGAATTTCTAACATCAAAACATAATTCCGTCAGTTATGTCTTTACATCAGGTGATTTGGTCCAAACGCAAGCCTATTTAGTAGAAAAAAATCCCACGTTATAGGGGGGGAGCCTATTGCCATCAACTGGGCACAAATCTAGAACCAGTGGCTGCTACTAAGTAATTTCTGATTTAAAAACCCAATAACACCGACGCGGTGATCGAACCGAGGACACGTATTTTTTTTAAACTAGATGGGGCCGGTGTTTCGTACCTGACTACTCTGAGAAGAAACAGCCGAAACAAACTCAGAGGTCATAAGTCTCTTTTAAAGTCCAGACATAATCTTGCTCAATTCACATGAGGACTATGCAGATTAGTGTCTGAGATGGTCTTTTGAAGAAATAACCACACAGATTTGAGTGGACCTGTCCAGTCAGTGCAAGCGAAAGACTCACTTAAGCTTTGAGATAGCTATTTTAAGTTCCAAAGGGATTATTTGCTAATTTCTAAGATCATTAAGGTTTTAAAGCCGAACGCAACGTGTGAATAAAACATAACATTGAGGTCAGACGTCCTAACTATCTGACTGAGGTCACGAGTGACGCGCTGACCTCTGCGTCGATTAATGCAGTAACGCGTCACTTACGATATCGTTGCACCCACATCCTGGACGTGAGGTAAGCAGCACCTATCTAGCATGTCTTAAATACAGGTGAAATAAACCAAGAATTCGTGTGGTATTCCCAATGATATTATATAGTAAAAAGAGGTAGATATCGCACTAGCACGCACAAATTGTTGAGGACAAAGTGACACAATTGTTGCACTTTGATAGCTAGCTATCTCTTTCTATCTTATACGTTCCGTATTATCTATCGCTGTCGTAGTTTTAAATTACTCGCAACGATATCTGAACGCCATTCAGTATGAACATGGCGTATCTTCTTTATAATATCATTGGGTATTCCTACAACTAAAAACCCACCTAAGTACTGAAAATCACGCTCAAATTAAATTCAGGGTTTTCAAGATAGAATCGACTCCTTATATTGTTGAAGTCGGTTAAAATGTAGCTGTTGTCTATGGTACCATAATATCTCGGGCCATAATAAAAAATCGATTGACACCTTTTTCATCAAAATCGTATTCGAATAGTTTAGGCGCTACGTGTAATGCGATATGGAACATAATAAATACGCTATGGAACATTTATACTATACATATAATGGTATCGATTCTGTTGTGCACAAACTAAACTTAATTTAGGCTATTGCTATCTTTTTCTCTCTAATAAAACGAGAAAGAGACGGACGTAAGACGTATAGACGTATTTAGAGCTGTCAAATTTAGTTGGAACTAATATTTCTATACAAATGAAGGGTGCACGTAAAAACATGTCTACTAAAAACACGGTGAAGCGCAAGGTATAAACTAGTTTGACATCTCTAACTTAGTTCATAGATATAGCCGTCCTTTTCTCGCACTGCCTTTTAGTAAAAGACAGCAATAGCCTAAATTAAACATTAACGAAAGAAAAACTGTAAGTACATTGTGAAAGTGGCTTTTTAGAATTTTTGTCTGTTTGTTTGTGTGTATGTTACGGCTTCACGCCAAAACTACTGGATAGATTGAATTGAAATTCAGCAAAAATATTCTTTGAAAACCAAGGAAGGCTTTAGGCTACATATTATCACGCGGTATGTTTTGGGAGGTAAGCAATATTGATTTTGAAAGTTTTCGTTCGTACTTACATACACATCAAAATTGCCACGCGAACGAAGCCGGGGGCAACAACTAGTACCTACGTAAATACATGTACATAGATTGCTAGAATCATACGTATAACCCTTCCTTTAGTAGGTATTAGGTAATAACATCATCTGCCTGCCTCATCTCAACTATGTTAGGTCGGCTTCCAGTCTAACCGGATGCAGCTGAATACCAGTATGTTACATGGAACGACTGCCTATCTGACCTCCACAACCCAGTTAGTACTGGGTAATACATACCCCTTAGTAATACTGGTTGTCAGACTTTCGTGCCACTGACTACCTGTAACGACTGTCAAAGATCTACAAATGACAACCGGGATTGCTTAACGTGCTTTCAAGAGAACGCAACTCGGTATGTAATGGATGGTCACCCATCTACGGATTGACCTCGGCGAGCACTGCTTAACCTAGCCACGAACAGAGCAAAAATCAATGCTGTAATAAAATATGGAACGATGTTCAATAATATATTACGGTTTCCACGCATTTGGTCTACATTGATCGGTACGCAACTACGCAGTGACCTATTTGTCGCTTTTTCTTCAGAATGTTATTAATCAAGATTTTCTTGGATTTTGGTTGAGTTCGACACAGGGCATAGTTCCTCTAGCCCCCGCTACTTACGTCATATAACTGAAGATCAGATGTTGCAGACTTGCTCCTAACATGCCTCAAATGGCTTAGCATGATCCTCCATCATGCTAAGCCATTTGAGGCCAGATCCAATGCTAAGTACTATGTGAGACCAAAACACGATTCCATAAACTTTTCTCGATAGAAAAAAAATCCAAAGTTACCTCCAAATCGAACAATAAACCGCTGGTATTCAAAAAGTACTTCAAATTAGATCATGAAACTTTGCATACCAACTGAACTAACTATAAAGCTAGTCTTATGCGTTTTATTTTTTAATCCAATCAATAGATTTTATGTAAATAGAAAAAAAACACCCATTTCGCACTATTCGGCCGCAGTGAGTGACGTAACAACCGCTTTGTAGTGCAAGCTGATTAGAACTTTATTCTAACAGTATTTCAAACCAAGTTTGAACCACCACAAATAGAGTTGCCAATTTTAGGGTTAGAATGGCCTTAAGGTAACCAACGGGACCCTAATTACTAAGCCTCCGCTGTCCGTCCGTCCGTCTCTCTGTCAGCGGGCTGTGCTGTTGGTCTCTGAATGGGTGACCACCCATTACATACCGAGTTTCCTCCGTGCCTCGGAAAGCACGTTAAGCCGTTGGTCCCGGCTGTCATTTGTAGATCTTTGATTGTCGTTGGGTAGTCAGAGGCCCGAAAAGTCTGACAACCAGTCTTACCAAGGGGTATCGTATTACCCGGTACTAACTGGGTTGTGGAGGTCAGACAGGCAGTCGCTCCATGTAAAATACTGGTATTCAGCTGCATCCGGTAAAACTGGAAGCCGACCCCAACACAGTTGGCTAGGCAGATGATGATGATGATTCCCTATTTACACAATGCCAATTAACGAGGAAAAAACTACATTTGGAGCAGCAGTTTCTTGTTGCGGAAGTCTGTTAAATGATTTAATAAGAAACTTTTAGCACTACTCTACAGCATATCATAACCGCCCAACCTCCTAGCAAGCAGCCCTAACCAACAGGTGCTACCTTCGGCTTCGTCGTGGAGCAGTCGACGATGAAACATGATAGCATCAAATAGTCACGAAGAAAGGATAGCTATTATTATTTTAGCGCTAGTGGCGGGCGGGGAGGCCGCGGGGCTGGTAGCGCGGGAGGGAGAGGGGGGGAGCTAGGAGGACATCGCCGACCTAATTGCCGCCGTCCTTCCTAAAGGTCAGGTGCGTAATACGCAATACTGCAGGCTGCCAAGTTGACAATCTACAATCGTTAACGCTAGTAGAAAACTATTCAAATGAATGGGAATGACATCATCTCAACGTTAAATCACGTGATCAACACAAACGAATAGAAAATTCGTAGACAAGGTTACATCGTTCAAAATGATAGAATAGAATTTATCGTTTCTACAATGTTGATCGCTAAACTCTTTGGTAGGAACATGGTAGGAACGCTCACCATAGACTAAAGTGTAGGTTTTTTCTACAGACATTAGAGTAGAGAACGAGCGATCGACTCAGTCGTGTCAACTTGGCTACCAATTTAGCGCTTTTTACAATCGCTTACGCCGAGGCGTTTACGATTGTAGAAAGAGAATCGATATGAAACGTTTGTAACTTGGCTAGGCGTACCTACTGGTGTACATGCGCGGCGCAGTGAAACATGCATGAACGGAGCAGCGGTATGGTTCGTTTTGTGGGACCGCAGTTATATTGTTCTCCTCAATTATTTACTTTGGCTTTGTAAAGATCCTATAATAATTGCTTTTATTGAAATCTGTGTGAGTATCTCATCATCACAATCATTATCATCGTTATCACATTCATCATCATCGTTATCACAATTATCATCATCACAATCACCCTTAGAACTCATAAGAAAGCTATGCATGCTAAATTTAGAATCTCTAGAACACTGGGTCTAGAGATTCTAAATAGCCCAAACCACTGGGTTTGGGCTATGAGTTGATTTTTTTATTTATTTATTTTTTTTATTTATTAAAACTTTATGCACTTATAGTACAAAGGCGGACTTAATGCCTTGGGCATTTTCTACCAGTCTACCTTAGGGTGATGCAGAGACAAAACAGTAGGTGCAATAGTACTAACCGAACATTTCAGAATAAAATATAATAATAAATACTTAAATATATACATACAACAAAATATACAAAGTGAAGAAAGATAAAAAATACAAAACAACAGATAGAGAAAAACAACAAATCAATTGTAGGACGAATCTGCCAACTTCTTGAGTAGGTGTTCACGAGCTTTGACCTTAAATGTGAACCGACTGGTGGCCGTCCTTGTATTCAAAGGGAGCGCATTCCAAAGGAAAACTGCCTGGATAGGAAAAGAGGATTTAAGAAAACCAGAGCGGTGAGAAGGACATCGTAGAAGACGATTATTGGACGAACGAAGATTCTTGCTGTGTGCAGAGCATAAATACTGGAAGTGAGAAGTCAAATAAGAAGGAGAACTGGGATTGTCGAGAAGAGAAAACAAGGTTGTCAAAGCCCTTAACGATCTGCGCTCTCTGATGGGTAACCATTTTAAGGGCGACCGATGTGCGGAAACGTGATCATATTTGCGGAGATTAAAAACGAATCGAATGCAGTTATTAAGAAGTCGGTCAAGTTTATTGAGGAGATCTGCATTCAGGTCGTAGTAACACACATCACCATAGTCAAGTATTAAGCAAAGCACGTTAAGCCGTTGGTCCCGGCTGTCATTTAAATACATCTTTGACAGTTATTACAAGTAGTCAAGTCTGACTTCCAGTCTTACCAAGGGGTATTGTATTACCCAGTTACTGGGTTGTGGAGGTCAGATAGGCGATCGCTCCATGTAAAATACTGGTATTCAGCTGCATCCGGTTAGACTGGAAGCCGACCCCAACAAGTTTGGGAAAAGGCAGGTAGATGATGATGGTGGTGACAATAGGCTTTCCCCTAATAACATGGGACTCAGGTACACCCCTCTGAACCCTTCGGAGATTCCAGGCATAATGTTATGTTGATATTGCTAGGTTGTTAATATTAATTGTGTTATTGGTTGTGACTGAATAACTTAACTAGCCAACATGATTGGATCACCGGCAGGTTTGAGTTTTGTAGCAATATTTTAGAGAAAATTAAGCAACAGTTAATTTTTTAAATTCTTGTGAAAACAGAATAAATAAGCTGTACATACTTTCCGTAAAATGTTTGCTTTACTTAAAAACTGTGGGTAAATCTAAATATAATTTAGTAGGTAACTAACGTTTTGATAGTGTAAAAAGGACGCAGATTTCGAAAGTGAATCGTAAAACCAATAAATTAACGTCCACCAAAAAATCATTACCCTGGTTGCAAAAATATTAGGCTTTCAACAAACCCTCTGTCAAATTCTATAAAACCTCATCGCCAAACCTATTAAAAAAGAAACAAACAAATAAATCCGCGCCGGACAAATAAAAGCGAACGCCGAAAGCCGCTGACGTCACGCTGCATTACCGTCACATTTTAAATGTAGGTCATCTCCGATGCACACAACTTTACTCGGTCTATTTACTTGTCGCCCACCGCCTCGAGGGGCCACTGGCCCACCGCTGGGCTACGTGGACAGCGTGGGCAACGGCTACATACACCACACTAGACAGCTCACAACTTCACATTAATCACAAAAACGTAACGAAACACTTTTCTCTGTTGCGAAACACTCGAGAACCGGTTTTTAACACTTCACTGTACACTAACAACAATCACTGTGGTTTATTTGAGTAGTTAACGTCGGCTAATGGTTTCTATAGAGTGTATTTTTTGGGGTAAATGATAACATTATGTTTATTTTGATGACGTAAAGCGCGAGCGTCGAGCGCGGAGCGGCCGCGATGTGACGTCGAGCGCCGCGGAATGGCGCATTTAAACTGGGGTTGCCCGCACGTGAACATAATATACCACTCATTGTTTTATTTAGGAAATTATTATCAAACGTAAAACAAGGTATTTAATAGACTGTTTGTAGGAGAAACGAGAAAATGACTTAGCTCATATTAGTTGTGGAATCGTACAATTACTTTGTATTAATTAAGTTATTACGATTATAATAATATAGGCACCTAAATTAACTTTGCTGTAGTTTAAGGCTGATGCTCCAGGGTAGCCCGCGAATAATTCAACAATCATCAATACAACCCTCCAAGTTCACGTAACTCGATTGAATGACTATTTCATGAAACGTCATTCAATCGAGTTGATAAACTTGGAGGGTTGTATTTATAATTCTGTAACTGCATACGTCTTACAGCCGCGAACAATATTTTAATCAACATACAACCTAGCACTGACCTGCAAATCACAAAAAACGTAAGAAAATTTTAATTTCGTGGGCTACCCTGGAGCATCCACCATAAACAAGTAACTACGGTCTACGTAACAATGTTGCTATTCTCAATATTAAGAACTAAGCTGTAAGAAACGACGATGTAATGAAATACCTTTTCTCCACAAAACAAAGCAAATGTAATGTTACTGGCAACATTATAATAAATGTCATTGGTTTTCCGCGGTGGTACTATGGTCCACAAACTCGATCGTGTTTCGTAACAATTACCGGGAGAAAAAAGCTCAGTGAAAATAAAATTATTCTTTAATTAAATTACGTCATGCAACAAATCGTGGCTTTTCTTCTGTAGACGAGGCAATTAGAGCTCTTAATTTTGAGCCACGAATCCACGATTCGTCTGTCGTCAGTGTCGTTACCTGTTACGCAGTTTGGTGAGTGCAATGATATTCTAATAAACAGATATGTTGTGAGCACGCAATCGTGAAGACTCGAAAACAGGCCAATTGGCCTATTTTTCCTTTATTCTGCGTCACTGCGTGTATGTGAGCTGGCTCTGCCCCGCGGCACACTTTTTTCTGTGGTTTTGTAGGTGTAGGTATAACATATCTGTATAATAGAATATCATTGGGTGAGTGCATAAAATGTAGAGAACATGAAGCAATAAGTTGATTGGGAATATTTGACAGTTTCGGGTAACTTGATGTGCTTGTGCTGAGGTTAGGTAGATGACGGTGATGGAGATCTCTGTAGCCCAATGATATTGTAATGAACAGACATGTTATACACCTACAAAACCACCGAAAATTGAAAAAAGTGTTCCGTGCAGCAGCGCAGCGGCAGCCGGCAGCACACCTTTTCATTTGTTCAACATATCACACAAGTCAAAATGATTTATAATCATTATAGACTTCAAAAAACACAAAAAAGAGAAAAATAACTTTAGCTTCACAAATCGGTGGAAAAAAAAAAACGAAATCAGATAAACAAGTCACCGACTTCTGAAGCTTAAGTTATTTTTCTCTTTTTTGTGTTTTTTGAAGTCGGTTTTATTTTTTGCATAAAAAGCTTTTTTCAATTTTTATCTAAATTCGTAGCAGCGTATCGCTCGTCGTCATGCGTGTTACTGACTAAAGGCAATATGGCCCAATTGGCCCGTTTTCGAGTCTTCACGATTGCGCGCTCACAACATATCTGTTTACTAGAATATCATTGTCTGTAGCCTAACTCTGGAGCCAGGTACTAACTAGTTAGTTCGAACTTTACTACAGAATTCATAAGCGGGAAATAGTTGTACTCGTAAAGCTTGTCCCTAAAAATGCGAGAGCATGGTAGAAAGCGCAAGGCGACAGGGCTCCCCTGTCACATGACAGAGACGCGCTCTGAATTATTTAACTAAAACATAGATAGTGCCTGTGCCGAGAAGCGACGGCCATGTCGTGTTGTTGTTTGTTTTGCTAAGGTTATCTGCAGAAATGGGTCAGTCATGCCGATCTGTTCCAAACTGTGTTGTAGTACGCTTTCAGTTCAATCAGAACTGAGTTGTTGAGCTCATTGAGTTATGAGTCGAGCTACCCGAACGACAAATGCACTTGTTCTTCTTTTCATGGAATTAGTGCCTATTGGTCTTCCTCTTGAAGAGTTTTTATGCTACCTATGGACCTCTGACTTTGCTTTAAATGTCGTCGAGAAATATCTCTCAGGCATGCTGGTTTCCTCACGATGTTTTACTTCACCGAAGCGAGTGATAATTATACAATACGCACATGCATCTTAAAATTAGAGGGTACGTGTACCTATTATTAATATTATATATTTATATTTATTAATATTATATTTATTATATTCAAAAGAGACTACCTGTGAGTTTGTTTCGGCTGTTTCTTCTCAGAGTATAAGTGAGGTACGAAACACCGGCCTCATCTAGTTTTAAAAAATGACGTGTAAAAGTGTTTGTAATAAACTAGTTGCAAAATAAACATCATTTATCATTTATCGAGCCCGTCCAATTAGGTACTATCGAGGACACTCCCGCCTGACCACCACTAAGCTCATTTTTGCTTGCACTCGCAACATAGAAACGCTCTCTATTTAAGCGAAAAAATTTTAAAATGGTCAGGCGGAAAAGACCCTGATACTATATAGTCCGTCCACGGTCTTTGAAATATGATGAATATTAACATATATTTTTGTTTTGATGTGGTAGAAGTAGAACAAATCGTTTTTCGTAAAAAAAACTGTTTAGATAACATCAATTATGTGTTGTCAGCCCCATGACGGCAGGAAGATGAACATGACGAGATGACTTTCTATGCTAGCTAGGTTTGGCGTATCCACACGAAGGCTAGGCAGAACTGCACACATTTCGTCTGTTACGTTAAAGTCCCAGAAAAAAGGGAGCGAGCCTATTATTTTTATTAGAGGCAAGAGTTATTGTTCTGTTGTTTCGTACATGAACAACAACAGAGTAGAAGCTAGCGGTATAACGACGTGTATATAGCTTCGACGGGTGCGGTGGTTCGGCGACTACTACGTTCATGTACAACTCTCTTCTCAAGACTTATTGCAGACATGTTCTATATTGTACAGTTTGTTTTTGTATTTTCACGGACACGTACTACCATCATCAACTGCCTGCAGACGACTTCAGAACTGACTGTTTAGGTAGTAAGCGGAAATGGATTCACTTTCGTAATCATAAATATTGAGAAGGATTCATAGTAATTAATTAATTATCCTCGTAGGTATTCATTATTTATGAACACTCGCTCACTTTCACTTGCCGACTAGTTCCACAGTATTCACTTGCTTTTTGTAGGTTTACAAGGATATCTGCAAACTAAAATTAAATAATAATGGGTGTAAAAGTACCTACCCTTAACAAAAGTGAAAAGCACTTGTTCACCCTACCATTGTGATCAATTTTATCTAGTTAATTTAGGGGTCAAAGATCCAACATTTTCACAAGATCTTTTTTTTTAACATATTTATTTATTACACACTTTACATCATCATACATTTTTCTATTTTTTTTATACATTTTTTTTTGTTTTTTTTTTACACACCTCCACGACCCCCGTACAACTCAATCCATCCATCAGGACAATGTTTCGAGTGCGTCACATTGACGTGATGTTTCTCCACAAAAAAAGTCGTTTCCCAGCAATATTTTATTTCGTACAGTTACTTAGTTTGATGTACAGAATACTTGGTTAGCGACTTCGTGGAGAGTCTGCGCTTTTGACGTGGAGTTGCTGCAAAGAGTATAGTAATACGAGTTGCTGACAGTGACACTGACACTAGCTCGCTGTACAATACAATAGTGTTGTAAACCTTATATTATTATAACCTACCAGTATGCACAAATAAACTAAATATTTGACTTGGCAACCCTACGCGCCAAAGCATGCCGCAGTATCGGGCGTGGCGGAGGGAACTTTAAAAATTCTTCGTTCAAAAATAAACCAATAATTTGTCGTTCATTAATTGGCTGGCGGTGTCACCCCTACCACGTGCCAGTGGCTCCGGTAAGTGGCAGGCAAGTAAGCGCGGCGCCGCGTTCGGCCACAAATAGCGCGCGCCACTACACGCGGTAAAAAATGACTTCCTGTCTGCAACTGTACTGCTGCACGAATTAAAGAAATGCCTCTAAATAGGTCAACTTATATTTGGTCACAGTATTTGTTACTTATTTCGTTTAGTTGTCGCAAGCGCGACTAGCGAACGGTTTTTATGTTTATCATTTATGTGCTCAAGAGAGATTAGGGAAACATTTTCGTAACTTATCTAAGTTTTTTCAATGTGGATAATGGTGTCGATTCTGCTGTTCACAAACTAAACTTAATTTAGGCTATTGCTTTTTTTTACTAAAAGGCAGTGCGAGAAAAGGACGGCTATAGCTATGAACTAAGTTAGAGATGTCAAACTAGTTTATGCTTTGCGCTTCACCGTGTTTTTAGTCGACATGTTTTTACGTGCACCCTCCATTTGTATGGAAATATTAGTTCCAACTAAATTTGACAGCTCTCAATTACGTCTGTAGCTTTCTCGTTTTATTAGAGAGAAAAAGATAGCAATAGCCTAAATTAAGTTTAGTTTGTGCACAACGGAATCGACACCAATGTGCTAATATTTTCTAGTTACAATGTAACATGTTTTTTGATTTCCAAAACAAAAAAAAAAAGTAGAAAATAACTTCACTTTCGGAAGTCGGTGACTTTGTTTGTGGTGCCCAGCACCCAGCATATGGGTCGAACAATAATTTTGTTCGTGTGCCCACAACCCGTATACGAGTCGTCGTTATAATTAGACATAGATGACTTGTATTCATGCCCAGAACCCGACTAGCGAGTCCATAGCTAAGTACCCTCTAAGGGTTGTCGAAAATAAATTACATTGTGAAGTCTTTTTTTAATGTTAATAGAAACATCCTCTTTTGTTTAAAAATCGGTTGTGAAGTCATTTGTAAAAAATAAATAGGCATAAATCATGTAAGGTTCTCTTGGCTTAAGTGTTTAAATACCTAGGCAAACAAATAATTATACTTATATAAAAATCAGTTTAATTTATTTTTGTTCATTATATCATTCTGGTTTCGACAACCCTACTACCCGCTGGCTGGCGTGGGTTGGCTTAGCGAACTCGGCGCTCGGGTGCTGGGGCATAGGGGTACTGTTACGTCACCATCGCGCCGATGGACTCGACTGACGGGTTGTTTTTTTGCATGCCAATTTGTAGGTATGCATTTTATAAACTTAGCAGTGAAAGTGTTCATGGACATTTCTGCCACCGAATTGTAACTTGGAAGTTATTTAATGCTAGTCATCAACATGGGCCAAGAATAAAAAGTCATGCTAAAGGGAGCTAAGTAACTCATAGGCGCAAAATGAAAAAAGAATCACGTAAATCGGTCAGTAATCACAGAGTAAAAAACTACAAACAAAGACGCTGGTGGAATATATGACCTTCACCTTTTTTAGAAGTCGGTTAAAAATCAAGTGCGTACCAGGACTTACACCTCTCACGGGCCTGTGGACGGTGAGCTATGGGCTAGCTCGCCGTCCGTCCGTCTCATGACGACAGGCCGTGTCGACAAGCAGGAGTGTTCCACGCGCGACGCAAAAAGAGTCAGCAAAAAGGAAGGGTCCGCAAGGGCCGATGCCTGCCGGGGTTGCGGGACTGTTCGAAAGAGATACCGCGGCCCCGGAACACAAAGGGCGATGAAGGAACATGAATGGGTTTTAGTCAGTAAAAGTCTGACACTCCTTCCTGCTCCGCCCAGAGCGAGAGGAGTCATTTGATGATTTCCCATCCGAAAAAAAAAAAAAATGGCTTACACCTATGCCATACCTTTGTTTGAGTACGGTACGGGTGGTGTCGCGATATGTGCATGTTGTAATAACTTATGACCACCGGCGAGCTTGGTCGCCCTAATTAGTGCTGCAGGGCTCCCTGTATGTGGAAGCGGATATGTTGACGTGACACACATTTTTTATTGAGTCGGACAGCGGTGCTCAATCCCGAAGTTAGAAGTGATAAACTCATGAGTTCTTTGGACGAAAAGTAAAGCTGAAGGGGTCTAGAGATTACAGCGGAGTCATACTTTAGGAAAAGTTATACGACCGTGTTGGTGTTCATTTAGAAGTAGACGAAGCATTGCCACCATACAACTCACCTCATCACGAAGCCGTCAACCAAGCATTCTGTACATCAAACTAAGTAATTTTACGCAAAAATTATTGATGCGAAACGACTTTTTTTTTTGGGGTGAAAAATCATATTTTGTGGTAGAACTCAATGTAACGCACTCAAAACATTGTGCTGATGGATGGATTGAATAGTACGGGGGTCGTGGAGGTGTTTAAAGTAAAAATCTTACATCAAAAACTTATGTGTATTAAAAAAAAAAAACTTGTCAAAAAGTTGAAACTTTGACCCCCAATATCTCCGTAACTAGAAGGTATGGTGTAGAACAAAAAAATTATCGCAATGACGAGGAGAACAAGTGCCTTTCGAGGTGTTTTACACCCTTTATAGACAAGTAAAAGTGTTTACTTGAGTAAAAGTCATTATTTAAGATACGATTTTGATTACCTACCTATGTAGTTTAGTACTTTTGACAGTTCTAACTTTAAGCAAAGTTAGAACTGTCAAAAGTTAGAAATCTTGGCTAGCTTTGCTTTGTTTGACGGTTCTTACTTCGTTCAAATTCTTGTCTATTGCATAAAAATGTTTAACTTGAGCTATAATACGCTTGTAAGAGTGGTGATTAAGAGGGAACAGGATCTGCGATTTTCCATACAATTCTTTTTCTTCCTGAATAATGCCTCTAGAAGTCTAGAGCATTCATTTTTTTCATAAAATCAAGGTTTACGTTACACGGTACACGTCCCTTTTAATAAAATATAACCCTCCAAAAAAGACAGAAAAAACCCCATTTTACGGCAGCTTTTAAGCCAAGAAAGAGAAAGAAAGAAAGAAAGAAAAAAGTTTATTTGACGTCAGATAAAAGCACACACACATATAAAAAAAAAGATACAAAATAAAGAGGAAAAACAGCTGTGTGCCTCACGGCTGCGCCAAAAAGGTCCATTTCAGCATTGCGTGCCAGACAGGTGATGGTGATTCTGTCTGACGCTGGTCTTCCAATGAACCTTGAGGGGTATGAAAGTAACGGAAAACAGTTTCAAACAAAATGTATAGATAAATGGTTACTAATAAATATATAACGAGTAAATTAGCTAAAAGAGTATTAAGAGCAATAATACATCGACATGAACATTACCAAGTTGCCTTTATTATACACCAACACATTCAAATATAAACTCATAAGTGAGATGAAACCATACTATAAATAATATAAACCCGAAATAACACTAGAAAATAGGAATCAGAAAATCTATTAGGATAGGACTATAATAACTGACAAAACTATACATTTCAATAGACCAGATATAACCATTCACGACAAAACCAACAAAACAGTTTACCTAATAGATATAGCTATCCCAAACTCACACAACATTCAAACTACAATATCTGAAAAGCTTAGTAAATATCAAGACCTCGCCATAGAAATAAAAACCCAGTGGGAAGCACAAACCGTCCACATCGTCCCTACAGTGCTCTCTTCCACTGGTGTCGTACCGAAATCTCTTACGCAAAGCTTAGACAGCACTTTAGACATTTCGCCCCACACACTTCATCTGCTCAAAAAAGCCACAAATCTAAGCACCTGTCGCATCACTCGGAAATTCTTAACTTCTTATACAATATCATCAACATTCTCCATTTAAACTCCCCCCTACAGACTTGGCTCCGGCCCGTGGGTAGGGTTTTTGTACTCTCTTTTTCTTATCTAAATATATAAAAGAAGAAACTGACTGACTGACTGACTGACTGACTGACTGACTGACTGACTGACTCATCTATCAACGCACAGCCCAAACCGCTGGGCCTACAGATTCCAAATTTGGCAAGTAGGTTCCTTATATGGTCTAAGGGTGCACTAAGAAAGGATTTTTCAAAATTCATCCCCTAAAGGGGTTAAACGGGGCTCCAAAGTTTGTATGGGGAAACAAGATTAGTTAGAGTATTTTATTCGAAACTTCACAGGAGTGCTCCTATTGATAAATAAGTAGAAACGGGTTTCAGGTTTTTTCAGAATTCAACCCCTAAGAGGGGGAAATGGGGTGGCAAAGTATAAAAATCAATGCACAGCCCAAACCGCTGAGTCTAGAGATTCTAAATTTGGCAAGTTAGTTCCTTATGTGGTCTAGGGGTGCACTAAGAAAGGATTTTTCAAAATTCAACCCCTAAGGGGGTTAAACGGGAATCCAAAGTTTGTATGGGTAAAACAAGATTAGTTAGACTATTTTATTCGAAACTTCACAGGAGTGCTCCTATTGATAAATGAGTAGAAACGGGTTTCAGGTTGTTTCAGAATTCAACCCCTAAGAGGGGGAAATGGGGTGGCAAAGTATAAAAATCAATGCACAGCCCAAACCGCTGAGTCTAGAGATTCCAAATTTGGAACAAAAGTTATTTATGATGTTTAGGGGTGCATTAAGAAAGGATTTTTCAAAATTCACCCCCTTATGGATTGGAACGGGAGTCCAAAGATTACGTGGGGAAATAAGATTAGTTAGACTACTTTATTCGAAACTTAACAGGAGTACTCCTATCGATAAATGAGTTAACGTTTGTGTTTCAGTTTTTTTTCAGAATTCAACCCCTAAAGGGGGAAATGGGGTAACAAAGCCTGAAATTCAACATAGGTATTGTTGTTATGGTGAATTGGGTTGGTTGTATTACAAAAACAACGATTTTAAGATTTAATGTGGCAGACCTGAAATACTACCATTCCCTGTTGGGGTGCGATGGGGTTGAAATGTCTAAAAATCAATATGGGTGTCGATACCGAGATTATCAGGGGTTGCTGATTACGAAAATGGCATTTATTTTGAGATCCAGATGATAATGATTGTGATTACGATGATGATGATTGTGATAATGATGACGATGATTGTGATGATGATGATTTTGATTACGATGATAATGATTGTGATTACGATGATGATGATTGTGATAATGATGATTGTGATAATGATGATTGTGATAACGATGATAATGATTGTGATTACAATGATAATAAGTGTGATAACGATGATGGTGATTGTGATAGCGATTGTGATTGTAATGGTGATTGTGACAGTGACGGTGATTGTGATAGTGTCGGTGATTGTGATGGTGATAGCGATGGTTGTGATAACGAGGACGGAGATTGTGATGATGATGATTGTGTTTACGATGATAATGATTGTGATTACGATGATAATGATTGTGATAACGATGATGGTGATTGTGATAGTGATTTTGATGGTGATTGTGATGGTGATGGTGATGGTGATTGTGATGGTGATTGTGAAAGTGGCAGTGATTGTGATGGTGATAGCGTTGGTGATGGTGATTGTGATTGTGACAGTGATGGTGATTGTAATAATGATGTAGATTATTGTGATTGTTAGAGGTTGCAAACCTATAAGTTGAATATAAACTACATCTTGTCTACTGCTTGGTGTGTCCTAGCAACCTTAATAATATTAGTCTAAAAAATATATTTTTCTGTTACACTACAAATAAGTATTTTCTTCCTGCAATCGTATCCCCTTCTCTAATATGGTAGCAGAGCGTGAGGAAGCAGAATGCGTATGATATAATTAATTACATTATCAAGTAATAATTACGAAATCGCGAAAATGAGTAACCAATCTATCGCAATTGAAAAACTCTCCGGAGTAAATAATTACACCACCTGGAAATTTCAAATGAAGATGTTGCTTATTCATGAAGACTTGTTTGAATGTGTCAACGAGGTCGATAAGAAAAACAAACCAGAATGCGAAGACAAGAAGAAACAGGAAAAAGCGCTAGCTAGAATCTGTCTTAGTGTTCAGCCATCTGTTTACTCCGTTGTCAGGAACTGCAATACTGCGTTTGACGCCTGGAAGAATATACAGAATTCGTTCGAGGACAAAGGTCTGTGTAGAAGATTAGGTCTCCTTAGAATGCTATTTAGCTTAAAATTAGAGCAGTTTGAGAATATGGAGGCGTATGTTACAAAAATTCTAGATACAGCCCAACAACTGCAAGACATAAATGCTTCTCTGGAAGACGAGTTCGTTGCTATAATAATGCTTAGTGGGCTCCCCAAGCAGTTTGACCCACTTATTATGACGTTAGAGCATAGTAGCCTTTCTCTCTCAAGTGAACTGGTGAAAACTAAACTACTCCAGGAGGCACAGAGACGAGGTGATGCAGAAGGTACGGAACAGAATGCCCTAACGACTTCGACTTCGATCTCGAAGCGTCCCAAGTGCTTTAGATGCAAAAAATTAGGTCATTATGCTAAAGATTGCAAACAGAAAGCTCCGCATAAGGATAAACCATCTAGTTCCAGTTGTCAAGAAGAGGAGAAGGTTCAGAAAACTCCTGGCAGGACGACTATGTTGTCGGTTCTGACGGTAAAGCTGGATCGAGATGTGTGGTACGTCGATAGTGGTGCAACTTGCCACATGACCAATAATAGAGACATTTTGCATGATTTTGTGTGTGATACGCCAAAAGAAATAAGCGTTGCGAACGGTGAAAAACTTTTTACATCGGGTCGTGGTAATGTGAAACTCTTTTTACAAAACCAATGGATAACTGTCAGTAATGTAGTTTTTATACCGAACTTGTCATGTAACCTGTTATCTGTCAGTATATTGACACAAAAATGTTTTGAAGTAAAATTTATATCGATTTTTTGTAAAATTTACGAAAACGGAAAGGTAGTAGCTGTAGCAAAACGGGATGCATGCGGTCTTTATAAATTAGAAACCGGGGATGCGTCTATAAATTCCGTTTCGCACGAACACAGTTTGCCAGTAAGCGTCTCCTTGAGTACCCAGGTAGAGGTTCAATCTCAGGGTTTATGGCATCGTCGGCTTGGACATCTGAATAGTCGCAGCATGAACCTACTCAAGAGTGGTATGGCGGCTGGTATCGACTATGATGTATCCACATACGAACAATGTATCGCTTGTATTGAAGGTAAGGTTACTAATTTACCTTTCCCTAAGAAATCTTTTTCACGTGCAAGTGAGGTGTTAGGACTGGTTCACACGGACGTGTGCGGCCCTATGCCAGTGAAATCTATAGGCGGTGCGAGATATTTGCTAACATTTATTGACGATTTTTCTAGGAAGACATTTTGTTATTCAATAGAATCAAAAGACAAAGTTTTTGAGTGTTTTTTGATTTTTAAAGCTCTTGTTGAGAACGAGACTAATAAAAAGATTAAAATCCTTAGAAGCGACAATGGTGGCGAGTACATCAATACGAGATTTAAGCAGTATTTGAGTAAGTGTGGAATCCGGCATCACACTACTGTTCCTCACTGTCCACAGCAAAATGCAGTTGCCGAACGCGCGAACCGCACGATTATGGAGGCGGTGCGCTGTATGCTTCTGGAAGCAGGTTTGGATCAACGGTTTTGGGCTGAGGCTGCGAACACTGCGGTGTACATTAAAAATCGCTCACCTACAAAGGCAGTTAGAGGTGCAACTCCAGAAGAAATTTACACTGGACATAAGGTAAACTTAGATAACTTACGTGTGTTTGGTTGTTTAGCATATGCTGTACAAAATAATCGTAATAAACTGGATCGCAAATCTAAACCTTACATATTCGCGGGATATTGTGAGAACACAAAAGGATACAGACTCTTGGATGTTGAGAGCTATAAGCTAACAATAGCGAGAAATGTTAAGTTCATTGAGAATCAATTCCTCAAACATCTGAACTTCACTAAACTAGAATCAGATATGGTTATAGAACTTAAGACTCCTTGTGTATCCGAGAATAGAACAGAGTCAGAACAAACTTCTGTGACTACTGATGATGCTAATGATAGCGAGGCTTCGACCAGTAGCTTGGTCACGGATCATCACTCAGATGCTACTTATGTTCCAGATGTTTCATTTGAGACAGATGATTCGAGAGCAGAATACGTGGAAGCTGATGAAAACTTCTTCCTGTGTAGTTTTTTGACGGGGGAAGCGTGCGGCAGTGATGATCCAAGAACAGTTGAAGAAGCGTTGAATAGTCCTGAAGCCAGGCAGTGGCGAACTGCTATGAAAGACGAGTATCAGTCCTTTTTGGACAATAAGTGCTTTACCTTAACCGATTTGCCGAAAGGTGCAAAGCCAATAAAGACCAAATGGATATTTAACAAGAAAAGAGGGCTTAACGGTGAACTATTACAATACAAAGCACGTCTAGTGGCAAAAGGATTTACACAAAAGTATGGAGTGGATTATTTTGAAACTTTTTCACCTGTAGTGAGATACGAAACCATAAGAATGTTACTAGCTTTGGCTGTGGAGTATGACATGGAGATTGACCACATGGACGTAAAAACAGCCTTTCTAAACGGTGATTTAAAGGAAACCATTTTCATGGAAATACCAGAAGGTTTTGAAAAAGGTAGAGGCAATAACAAGGTGTATCGACTACGCAAAGCTGTGTATGGTCTAAAACAAGCGCCTAAATCATGGAATGAAAAGATCAATCATGTTCTTGTCAACAAACTCAAGTTTAAGAGATTGGTCTCTGAACCATGTGTATACATAAAGAGAAATGGCGACAAGTTTGTGATTATCGCATTGTATGTTGATGATTTAGTAATTTTTAGTAATTTTAATGCGGAAAAAACTAAAACTAAATCATTGCTGATGAAAGAATTCGTGATGAAAGATCTTGGTCCTGTAGAAAGAGTTTTAGGATTAAGAATCAGGAAAGAGAATGGCAAGATCACTCTAGATCAAAGTGCCTATATTAAAAAGATATTAGAGAAATACGAAATGCAAGACTGTAAATCTGTTGAAACTCCAATGCAGTGCCAAAAATTGAACAAAGCTGAAGAAAAGGATGACAGTTTGGAGTATCGAGAATTGATCGGTTGTCTTATGTATGTAGCGGTCTGTTCGCGCCCTGATGTATGTCACGCTGTAAGCGTATTAAGCCAATTCAATAACTGTTTTTCCGATGTCCACTGGAAAGCAGCTAAACGTGTGTTGCGTTATCTTAAAGGTACAGTAGATTACTGCATTACCTATAAGAAAACTGGCTTATCTGTGACGGGTTTTGCTGATGCAGACTGGGCTTCTAATGAAATTGATAGACGTTCTTATACGGGATATGTTTTCAAAATTGGGAATTCTATTACGTGTTGGGAAAGTAAGAAACAGCGTACCGTTGCGTTATCAAGTACTGAGGCGGAGTACATGTCGCTCTCCGATGCTTGTAAAGAAGCACTGTTTATAAAAACTTTCTTGCACGAATGTATAGGTAGTAACATTGAAATAACTATTTTCAATGATAATCAGTCGGCCTTAAAATTGACTGAAAGTAATATGTTTCATGGTAGGTCAAAACATATAGACATACGTCATCATTTCGTCCGGGAGGCGGTCAGCAATAGCGCAGTAAAAATAAATTACATGCCAACGTCCAAAATGACGGCGGATGTCTTAACTAAACCTTTGTCGGTAGAGAAACACAAGTATTTTGTAAACGAGTTAGGTTTGGCTACCGATGTATGTTTACAAGATAAGTTTCAGGGGCAGTGTTAGAGGTTGCAAACCTATAAGTTGAATATAAACTACATCTTGTCTACTGCTTGGTGTGTCCTAGCAACCTTAATAATATTAGTCTAAAAAATAATTTTTCTGTTACACTACAAATAAGTATTTTCTTCCTGCAATCGTATCCCCTTCTCTAATAGTGATTACTATGATAATGATTGTGATAACGAGGGTAATGATTGTGATGGTGATTGTGATGGTGATGGTGATTGTGATGGTGATGGTGATTTTGATGGTGATGGTGATTGTGATTTTGATTGTGATAGTGTTGGTGATTGTGATAATGATGGTGATTGTGATAATGATTGTGGTTGAGATAGTGATGGCGATTGTGATCATGATGATTGTGATTAAGATGATAGTGATTGTGATTACGATGATAATGATTGTGATTACGATTACAATGATTGTGATGACGAGGATGGAGATTGTGATGATGATGATTGTGAATACGATGATAATGGTTGTGATTACGATGATAGTGATTGTGATAATGATGATAGCGATTGTGATTACGATGATAATGATTGTGATAACGATGATGGTGATTGTGATACTGATTTTGATGGTGATAGTGATGGTGATGATGATTGTGATAGTTATTCTGAGAGTGGTGGTGATTGTGATGGTGATGGCGATGGTGATTGTGATGGTAATTGTGATGGTGATTGTGATGGTGATTGTGATGGTCATTGTGATGGTGATTGTGATGGTGATTGTGATGGTGATTGTGATTATGATGGTGATTGTGATTGTGATGGTGATTGTGATGGTAATTGTGATGGTGATGGTGATTGTGATGGTGATTGTGAAGGTGATTGTGATGGTGATTGTGATGGTGATTGTGATGGTGATTGTGATGGTGATTGTGATGGCGATTGTGATGGCGATTGTGATGGTGATTGTGATGGTGATTGTGATGGTGATTGTGATGGTGATTGTGATGGTGATTGTGATGGTGATTGTGATGGTGATATAGATGGTGATTGTGATGGTGATTGTGATGGTGATTGTGATGGTGATTGTGATGGTGATTGTGATGGTAATTGAGATAGTGATGGTGAGTGTGATAATGACTGTGATTACGATGATAATTATTGTGATAACGATGATGGTGATTGTGATAGTTATTTTGATGGTGATTGTGATGGTGATGGTGATTGTGATAGTAATTGTGATAGCGATAGTGATGGGGATTGTGATGGTGATTGTGATAGTGATGGTGATTGTGATTGTTATGGTGATTGTGATGGTGATTGTGATAATGATTGTGGTAATTATGGTGGTTGTGTTAATGATGATAATTGGTGATAATGATGGTGACTGTGATAGTAATGGTGATGTGGATTGTGATGGTGTTTGTGATTGTGATAGTGATAGTGATGGTGATTGTGATAATGATGGCGGTTGTGATAGTGATGGTGATTGTTATAATAATAATTGTGATGATTATGAAATGTGGCACATAGATAGTTTATAACCTGGATTAACATGGAGGACACTATTATCCCTTTAGTATGATCCAGTGGGACAGTTACCGAACTTCACGCGGGCGAAGCCGCGGGCAACAGCTAGTTAGAAATAATAATATTCTTTATTTTTCGGCCAACAGAAAATGAAACGATGCAATGCTGAATCAAAAGCTTAGCATAATAAACCCAAGAACTAAAAAGTTTAAGCACCGTTGCTTCCTGTGAGAGATAATTTACGAAGTGCCACCAGACGCGAATGACGCGATGCATCATTGCACTCCCGAAGTAAACTGTTTCTCTAAGTGGAGCAACTGTGGCTTCTTGAGGTTGCATCATTTTCAATATCAAAGAATAGTCTAAGTAAGTTAGTATTTTTTGGGAAATTATAAGTAAAGCCAAAATTTTTTTTCCCCGTACCTCTGATTTTTTTTGTAAGCTATGTGAATTAAGAAATCTTTTAATGGTGTCGATTCTGTTGTGCACAAACTAAACTTAATTTAAACTTTTGCTATCTTTTACTAAAAGGCAGTGCGAGAAAAGGACGGCTATAGCTATGAACTAAGTTAGAGATCTCAAACTAGTTTATGCCTTGCGCTTCACCGTGTTTTAGTCAACATGTTTTTACATGCACCCTTCATTTGTATGGAAATATTAGTTCCAACTAAATTTGACAGCTCTAAATTACGTCCGTCTCTTTCTCGTTTTATTAGAGAGAAAAAGATAGCCTAAGTTAAAGTACAAGTATTATTGTTAGTTCTGTTTGTGCACAACAGAATCGACACAAATACCTATACAATTTTTTTTATCCAACGCCACCTACGTATATTTCAATGAAAGCGTCATGTAAAGAGCAACAATTTATTTACAATACACTTCCTCGAAAACTGGTTCATAACGCACTATGATTAGGTTCATTTAACACGCAGTGTATTTCACACACGTGTTTTTTTCATTTGTCACCACGTGAGCGGAAATAAAAAATTCCATAGATAACTATAAGTACTTATACTTTGCATTTTTTTTTCTAGAAAATCGCTCCGCAAAGCTCGGGTAGATAGCCAGCCAAAGCAGGCCCAGGCATCGGCGGCGGCGACCTCTCGCGTCCGGCCCTGGTTCAAGCCATGGTCCGGAGCGAGACGGAATGGGATGCCGTCACCTCCTGCGAAGCAGTAATGCTAGAGGATGTGGCGGAATGCGAGAGGGAGAGAACCTCACGTCCCGGCCGTGAGGACCTGTGGACGGGCTATGGGCTAGCTCGCCATCTGTCCGTCTCATGACGACAGGCCGTGTTGACGGCGCAGGAGTGTTCCACGCGCGCCTCAAAAAGAGTCAGCAATAGGAAGGGTTCCGCAAGGACCGATTCCTGCCGGGGTTGCGGGACTGTTCGAAAGGGATACCGTGGCCCCGGAACACAAAGGGCGATGAAGGAACATGGATGGGTTTTAATCAGCAAAAGTCTGACACTCCCTCCTGCTCCGCCCAGAAAGGGAGGAGTCATTTGATGATTTCCCATCAGAAAAAAAAAGGCAAGCCTAGGCAGGCTGGCTCCCACGTAACTTATTAACAGTGTAATGTGCATAAGACGTCTGAACCAGTACAGTAGACACCTCATCAGTCACGTTACGTCCCCGGAGGGTGCGTCCGCGCCGCGCACGGTACAACTGCCTCGTGAAGTTTTTGTATCTCTGACAATTAGTCTGCTGTCCATCGGGCATTTGGGTCATCCGCGATTTTGTTGTTTCTTGTCTCGTATCAAGCTTTAAGCTTTTTCGGGCAGTGGTGGTGGATATTTCTCTTTACTGCCGGGACCCATTAAATAATCTAGACTAAAAGCATTACCTACATCCAATATGGGTCCCAACTGTTGCAGTCAAAATGTCCTGTTTCCTGAACTTGTTTTTTTTCTTTTCAGTTTTTATTTGAAGTTATTACTTAGTTATTTTTTACGCAGTCGGGTTTTTTTTATTTTTTATTAATGACTTCTACAAAAAAGGAGGAAGGTGGAAGCTAGGGAACTTAACTTGGATAGTAAGAATTGAGCACGGCCAGCTTCAGGGTGGGACTTAGGTACGTTGAATCGCTCTAAAACCCAGCTCATGACCAACAGCACTACGCGTAGGGTCTACACAGGTAGGGTTAATACATTATGTCGATGAGTACATCTGCTTGGGCCAGTTAGTATCTTTCGAAAACAGGCAAGAGAAATCGATCGCCGAGTCGAAAATGCCTGGAAAAGCTACTGGTCCATGGAGACGCTAATGAAGGGTGACCTTCCGATCTCCCTGAAGCGCAAACTCATTTAAATATGCAGTCTGCCCGTCCTAACGGTCCTAACCTACGGTGCTCAGACCTAGTCACTCACCTGTTGATGACCTTTTGGTATTACAATAACTTGTTTTAGACTTTCACGGTTTTTACTACACTTAAAGTACTTACGGGATAATATCCGTGATTTTCTTTTGCTTTTATGAGCTCCCACGATCATGATGCTTGCAATGCAATAGCGTCGAAATATCGGGAGCTCATAAAATCAAAAGAAAATCACGGATAATATCCCGTAAGTACTTTAAATGTTATAATAACTTCTCGTTACAAAATTAAATTTATTTTCGGTAAGAATTTGCGAAAGATATCTTGACTAAAAAGGGTTTTTATTTTGCAAAATTTCCGACTATTACGCTGCAATGGCTGAAACCTTGAAAGCTTTTTTTACAGTTAAGGTATGAGTTATGGGTATATTTCCGAAGTGTGGGGATGAGGGGTGAGGGCAGATCAAGCGTCGACATTGTTATAACCGCAATATACAATACAGCTGCGGTTTAAACCCGGACGCCATGTCAAACTTTCGAAGGCAATGGCACTTCTTCATTTTCTCGAAAGCAACCCAACTAAATAGAATAGGTTTTGTCGTTTTTGTAGTGACAGCGAGTGACATAACGGTGCTACAGGGCAAGCTGAGCGGTTGGCGTCTGGACCGCCGCATCAGTACATACCTCTTCAATTTGACTGAGCGAGGAGCGACTGCCCCAGTCCTCCCACGTCTCCCTCTCGCCTGCAACAAATTATACTACTTACACAAAGATTTTTTATTCTAAATCTGTAAAACAATAACAACTTGTATTAAGTCCGCCAAACTGCAAATCTGTTAGTACCAGCTTACGAGCTGATCTCCAAAACGACGGGACTTTCCCTGGCAGATAGCTGATGTTATATGGAGTAACTTCTAAGCTACTTATTTATGAATTATGGTTCCACGCAAAAAAAATCCTTGAAATTTTTAACCAAATCTAATTTAAATACGGAACTAATATTTCCATAATAGTTTGACGCGGACGAAGGTAGCGGGCAACAGCTAGTGCCCAATAATACTATTCAACAGCTAGTGCCCAATAATACTATTCAACAGCTAGTGCCCAATAATACTATAGAAAAGCTAGTGCCCAATAATACTATTCAACAGCTAGTGCTTAATTATACTATTCAACAGCTAGTGCCTAATAATACTATTCAACAGCTAGTTCCCAATAATACTATTCAACAGCTAGTGACCAATAAAACTATTCAACAGCTAGTGCCCAATAATACTATGCAACAGCTAGTGCCCAATAATACTATTCAACAGCTAGTGCCCAATAATACTAATCAAACTAAAATCAACTTGTTTAACAATAGCGCAAAGTTGACAATTATTTAACGGCCATTTTCAATAACTTACTAACAGGTATCGGTAGGTTGCTATCTCTGTCTGTTGACTGACATTTACCTTACGGACGGTTAGAAACAAAACGTCAAAGTAAAGTTTTTTTAAACCTATTTTTCTATGAATCAAGTGACAGGATATATATAAAAGTACTCTGTGGTGACAGGTAGGTGACGCGGTTATGATATTTCAAGCTAACTTTGTTTATACTTTATAGAAACACCGATAGCTACGAGACGTAGGCATATTAACTGACACTTATGTAAGTAAGTTATAGAAAAAAAGTGCACGTACAGTTATAGCTGGCCTCGCTGACAGCCTCCATGCTGCGTCGGCGCGCGCCCGCCGCCGTCGCCTGCGTCACTCGGCCGAGTGAGGCTCTCTGCAACAGACGGTCGTGATGAAAGGTCTTAATATGACACTACAGTTGCTGTTTATCAGAAGATACTGTTGGTCATGTTGAGAGAATGGATGAAAGGCAACTGTGGTATTTCAGCATATTTTATATCAGCTCTCAGACGCGCGCACGTCCGTTCACTACCGCAGCTCAAAGCTAACTGGAATGGAACTGCCCCCCTCTCTACCATCGTACGCGCATTAGAGACGACATAACGCTTCCCTCTCCTTCACTCACAGACACTACAGCAATAAAGGGTATTTATGAGGTAGATGTGACGTGGGTGACAACGGTTGCTGGACTGCTGCTGACAGAAGACGCCCTGGAAGGTCAAACCCTGACAATAGGTGAAGTTCTTCAGAAAGGTAAGTACGGGTCAAGTACAGTCTTCAAACTTTCCTAAAAAATTCAATTATAGTGAGAAATAACGATTGCCACTTGGAGATAGAATCTTTTTCTTAAAATATAAGTTCCAGACTACTATGTTTGTAACAACATGACATTTCAATTACAACAATAGGAGAAAAACACTTTCAAAAGTTGTTAGTGTTTACGTATTGACTCTTGTGACTGTACTTGCAACCGGAGTTCATGAACATTGACCGAGCAAAAAGAGAATGTAAGGCTTGTGGAGATGTTGCGGGACTGTTCGAAAGAGATACCGTGGCCCCGGAACACAAGGGGCGTTGAAGGAACATGGATGGGTTTTAGTCAGTAAAAGTCTGACACTCCCTCCTGCTCCGCCCAGAGCGGGAGGAGTTATTTGATGATTGCCCATCCGAAAAAAAAAAAAAAAAAAACTTGTGGAGATCTGTAGTTACTGCCTACCCCCTTTGGAGAAAGAGTTGTGTTTAGTTTATGTATGTTGTGGAATAAATGTGTCTAGTCTTTTCTAACAGGGTTGTTATGATTTAAATCAAGTGATTATTTAAATCAATACTTTTTACTGCGTCCAAATCAGCCAAAATGTGTAACCCCGACATAAACTACGGCGCGCAATACAAAATATATAAAAATGTACCTTAGCCGAAGAAGCATTGGATATAATCAAGCAACTGCTATGTATAGCTGCTTCTTCCGCTGGGGTCGAAACAATATTTTCGGCATTCAATTTGATGCACAGCAAAATAAGAAATAGATTAGGCACCGAGAAGGCAGCCAAATTAGTCTTCCTTTTGAAAAAACTAAACTAATTATTTTCCTTGTTCATTAGAATTACAGTGTTTTTAATAAGTGATTTGTTTTTATGTGAAAAAAAGATATATAGGTATATAAGTTGTGTTTTTATTTAATTAATAACTGACTTTCAAATTAAAAAGATCATTAATGTTAAAAAATCAAAAACATCCGATTTAAATCAAACAAATCCGATTTTTTTTTATTTTAAAAAAAAAAAAACATGATTTTTATCAACCCTGTTTTCTGTTTTATTTATAGGTATATAAGTTGTGTTTTTATTTAATTAATAACTGACTTTCAAATTAAAAAGGTCATTAGTGTATTGTTTTAAGTACATGATAGATTTTTTTTCGTGTTATTTTCTGAATAGCCATTAGTTGTACTATTAGCCATTTCAAGGTTATACATTAATTACCGCACACCCTGTATCTATACCATCTTTCAGTCAGTTAGAAACTCTACCCAAGAATCTTGTAAGAAATTACTTACATTAAACTTAAAACTTTTGCATTTTCCTTTCAAGAACTTCTCTGAAAAGCACTGAAACTACACAAAAGCACTGTGAATCACTTGAACATGAACTTGTACTATAGTTGCACTGCTTTTTGTTTCACTTTTGGTCCAAAAATAGCCGAAATGTGCAGCCTCACGCGAACACACGCCCTGTTGCACGCGCGTAGTACAGAACCCACTCGTTACACCTAAAACATGGTCTGGGTACAGAACACCGCGGGGGCACTGTGTGCGACACAGTTTTAATTCACAATTACTGCACTGTAATTAATGTTTGTGTTTAAAATCAAAGAGTTCATTGTACCCTGTGTTTACAATCTACTGTCAAAATGTCAAATCGATCACGATCACTGCATTGTACGTTCCGTTGTATGTGAGCTGCCGTGCGGGATGTCGGCCCCTGAACAGAATAATATTTTGAATCTGACTTGTTACAATATTTTTAAGTAGTAGAACAAGAGATAGTGATACATTCTGAAAATCGTTCTATTTAATTTTATGAATTTGACTTAATTTTATTAAGGCGATGTTTTTTTTTTTGAGAATTATTTTAGCTGGGTTCATTGACATATATATTACTGCGTAAGGACTGGGTGGACCGCATGTTACAATGACGCCTCGAACGTGGTCCCAAAATGGTCTTCCCTATAGCGAACTAAACTAGAACGCGTTCGGCTGTCTTCGGGAGCGGTCGTAAATTTTACAAGAAAAAATGCCAAGTTGTGTCGTGAAGGGATGCGTGAACTACGACAAAAAGCACAATAAAATAAATGATAACATTTCTTATCACCGGTAAGTTAAAAAAAATATTATATCAACTTCTAACATTATAAACAATTTTCTTTCGTATTTGTCTCAACGTTTGGCAAAGACGACGCGAAGCCGAGTAAAAGTTAGACATAACTTTGCAGCGGCGCGCGTTTTAGCCGATGAAATGAAAAGATTTAATAACTTTAATTTCGGAAGTCGGTGTCTCTGGATCAGTATTTTAGCTTTTTGACACCGACTTCCGAAATTAAAGTTATTTTTCACGTTGTTGGAAAGTGTTCTTGAGTAGTTTTCACGTTGGGAAGTCGGTTGTGTTTTTTGTAAGAATTATTATTTTTCAGTTTTTAGTGGGTTGGTTTGTCTATCTATCTAAGTTACAATAGCTTATTGTCAACTGCTCATCAAAAATACTTAGATCGCTATAGATGTGCCTATAATATTTGAAGAGTTCCCTCGATCTCCAAGATTTCATTATCAGATCGTGACCAAATGACAATGGGACCAACTTTGAAGTATAAAATCTCAGTATAAAATCAAATCGGTCCAGCCGTCTTCGAGTGAGTAATCGGGGAAAATATCCCGACGAATTGAGAACCTCCTCCTTTTCTTCAAGTCTGTTAAAAATACCCGCTCTTACAAGGTTACGTCTAGGGGCAGACCACGCCGATTGACATCGTAGTTCATGGTAGTTCTAATAGATGGCGTTAGTGTTTCTGTATGGCGACCGCGTTTGGCGAACGTTCGGACGACCGTATCTTTACTATTTAAATCAATGGCTGGGTTTCATAATTTTTCGTTTGTTTTCATTTTTCAAAACGTAGGTACCGCATCGCGTAAGTTTCATAAAAACAGACGATTGTGTTCAGTGAGAACTAAAAGCATGTTCAAATTTGAATGGTTCTAACAAAGACGACAGCACATCAAACTACCTGAAACTGTTAAAAATTTGTGACAAATTTCCGGAAGAAAACCGCACAGAGAAAAGAGTTGAAGGGTATGGGGGAGGCCTTTCTCCAGCAGTGGGACAATATTGGCTAAGAAACAAAAAAAAGGTAGGTTTTCAATTCGTGGATAACTTTGATATCACGATTCACGATTTTGATGTTAATTCTTCATTCGCGTCATAGATGGCGCTAGCGTGCCTTTTATCAACTTACAGGAGACTAATAAAATTACGAACTTTAGCCCGTGGCTTCGCTCGCGTTGATTTAGAATGAGGGATTTTCTTTTTAGCTCTTCCCTAGTCGCTTGATAGATGGCGCTAGGAGTTAGTATGATAATGCAAGGAACGGAACCAAAAAAAACAAATTTTAACGAAAGCGTGAGAAAACTAGGTTATATTCGGAAGGTTAAGCAAATGAAAGTGTCAGTCAACGAGAGCATAGGACGTGACACAATTTTTCTTTTCCAAGCGTTTTGGCTTTGGCACCAACTATCATAGTAAGTTCAACGCCATCTATAGAGTTCTTGGAAACTAAGTTTTTTTTTAAAACCTCAAAAGGAAAACCTCTCATTATAATATATTATTACGAGCAAAGTAGAACCCGAATTGATTGTCGAATGAGAGGTTTTCCAAAACGCTTGAAAAAAAAAACATTGTGTCACGTCACATACTCTCGTTGACTGACACTTTCATTTGCTTAAACTTCCGAATATAACCAACATTTCTCGCGCTTTGTTAAAATCAGTTTTTTTTGGTTCCGTTCCTTGCATTATCATACTTACTCCTAGCGCCATCTATCCAGCGACTAGGGAAGAGCTAAAAAGAAAATCCCTCATTCAATCATGATCCGAAAAACACGTGGCGCCATCTATTATCATAAGAACGTTGTTGTTTTCCTCGGAAACAATACTTTTTTTTGGGATGAAAGGTACCGTATGTCTGTTTCTGTACACCTCTAATAAATAGTCTTTATACTACACCTGCTTGGAAAGTACCTTGATACTTTATCAAATTTACGGTGGAAAGTACGTCATTGCATATCGAACAAATATGCGGGGAGAAAACGCATCTGAGCGGGAGAGAAAAGTGTATGAAAATCCATTTCTTACGTGGTTTTTCTTTTTTAATTTTGGGTAAGACTATGCGCCGGTAACCTAAATATCAAACGCCTAAAAGTTTTTACAGTGAGTTTTTATATCCAAGTTCGCAAAATGACACTGGCTACTAGCTGTGTGTTGGATGGTGTCGGGCTGGCAGTGCGACCCTGCGGCGGCAGGATAAACAATTTGAAAAAAGAACTTGTGAAAATTGCAGACGCCATTGGCGCCATTTCCAATTTGTGTGTTGTTTGCATTGATTTAAATAGTAGTTGTTTGAGTTTTTTATTTTCCTCGTAGGTGTAGTATAAAGACATTTTTTAATCTAAGTATAAAGCACTATGTATCACTCGAGAGAAAGTGCGATTCCCGATCTCGGGTGTTTTAAAGCCCTCAAGACCCCTCGACGGTAATCGGTCACTTTCTCCTCTCGGTGAACAATGTACTATTATTAACTTATTATAATTAAAGGATCAATTACAGAGGATCATTAATAATTGTACATTTTATAAACCTCCACGATCAACTCATAGTTCCACAGACTACCGTACATAGAGATGATACTCAAAACTAGTGATGTCTCTTATTACCTTACAAAAACAAATGTCCATGTTTGGGGGTTTGAAGAACAGGGTGTAAAGCTCTTGATCCCCCATAGAAAAGGGAGGATCCTTCAACCAGACGGGTGTTATGCCTGGTCATCTGGTGGGCTACTGCCTGACAGTTGTTGGCGGGTTCTTGTTTATACTCTTATGTCGCGGATAACTCTGCTTGCGCGATGTAGGAATTCTCACTTGTTTCGCCGTTAGTTCATCGTTCGTGTCATAGATGGCGCTGTAGTACTTTTTTTTCTGTTGCTTTGTAGTGCCGCTACACATGCTCGTCACACAAACATTTATTCCTATCAGGATTCGCACCCGGGACCCTAAGAACGTAAGGCAGCCTCACTACCGCTGCGTCATTCTGGTCGTCAACCTGACAACGGATCTAAATATGCAAAATATCGGGATGATAGGGTCAGTAGTCTAAGCGTGAAAAGATAACAAACTAACTTTCTCATTTATAATACTAGTTAGGAAGTTAGGATTAGGATCACTCGATCGACCATAACCATAGGTCATACTTTAGAAAGAGCCTTATATGCCGGGTATTCTGCAACATTTGTTAATAAACTGTTTATGACGATGATTATTACAAGTTTACCGTAAACACTGCTTCTGAAACTTGGCAGTCCACACTTGTCTGTTGTTGGTAGGATGTCGCCCGAGGAGAAAATTAAGAACGTAGAATATCCATCTGCGTTTACACTTCCTTTTGCGACTTAGTCAGTTCTGCAGCGTTGTCGGCCCAAGCATCGTTTTTTTTTTTTAATCTTTATGATCTATAGTTTGAAGCATCCCAAAGTATAATGCTGTTGATAAAGGTGAACGCAGACCTAGTCGCACCGCAGTCGCCGCATTCGAATTCTTCGTATAAAGTTCTATGCAATCTGTGTCTATGTCTGTGTGCGAGATTGCATAGAAGAATTCGAATGCGGGGACTGCGGCACAGTATAAATAATTAATATACCTATCCGTATTTATATTGTGACTGCGGCGCGTGCGGTGCAGCCAGGTCTGCGTTCACCTTAAAGCTCTATGAGCATCGAACCTGTTTGTTGGACCACACTACTTCCATGTTTATAAACTCGCGCAACACACGTCCACACTCGCTGATTTTTGCTTATAAACTAGATGTTTCGTCTTGCTCTGCACTCGAAGTTGGGAACACGGCAACATGTCTTAAACAATGTTTCATAACCTTTGTTTATAAACTGTTTTCAGAGATGATGAAACATTGTGAAACACTGTTTTTAAACCAAAATGTTGCTTAAATGAATACCCGGCTTTACGTCATAACTGGCTAATATTGTATGAAGGAAAAACTAAAATAAAACTGACCGATCTAATCAAGTAAATATTTATTTGATAATAAATGCATCAACAATCATTCCTTGCTCTTCTTGGACGGCGACTCGTCGTCCCTGCCACTGCTCCGTCTCTTTCTATCGCTGCTCTCCGTCTCCTTCTCGCTGTGTCGTCTCTTTCTGTCGCTGTTCTCTTTCTCTTTCTCGTCCTTGGTCTCCGGCACGTACTTCTTGACTCGCGCAGGTTCGGGGGAGTACGCCCAGAGGAGCATTTCTAGGTGTTCTGCTGTTGGCTCATCTTTATCGTTGAAGAGCTTTGCGTCGGCGTGCTGGAAATAATTAATTGCTACGTAAGAAATTTCTCCAAAAGTCACATTTGAGGAGGTTTTGTAGTGTTTAATTAAATTACATAAAATGTGAGTAGGTACAACACAACCACATAACAGACAATAAAAACATTCACACGAATTGATAACTTCCTCTTTTTGGAAATCGGTTAAAAATTGGAGTCTTTGGCCTAGCGCACACAGCTGGAGGCGCAGCGGAGCGCATTTGAAGACAACAATTTAATATTTAAACCTTAACTACCTTGATATACGGTCAATATAAGAATAAATCCGCACGCAGTACTCGGAGCGCCCTCAAGCTACTACAAGAGCATGCGCGCGACCGTATATACTTACGGTTTAAGACATTTATTTCGCTCAAAAATAATACATTGTTCTCTTCTATCAGGAAAAACATAATAATTAAGATACACTATGCGACGTTTTTGCTTGGTAATAAACTAAAATTAAGTTATAAAAAACGGCAAAACTTACAATTTATAAATTATTTAGGTGGTGTTTTAATAGTCTCTTAAAAGTTGGAAGTGTATTCGATTCCTTGATTACCTTAGGTAAAGAGTTATAGAGTTCAGCCCCCTCATATAGGTACGACAGTCTTTCTACCGTAGTTTGTCCTCGGTGCTCTTAAAATTATATGGTTAGCCTGCCTCGTAGTGCGCTTTTGAATTTGCATTCTTTTTGTAAATGTTATTTGTGTGTGTAGGTATGTCTCTATTCATTATTTTACGTACAAGTATGCAAGTGTTTTATTTATAATTTGACCAATATTCATTAATTTTGTTCGTTTTGTTTGTTGTTTCTTTGTAAAACTTTTGAGAATATACTAAGTAATCATAATTGAATAAGACTTTAATAATTTAATTTTGAGATCTTTGTAGCTTTTTAGGTGAGTTTTGGCAGCACTTCCCCATACTTCGATTAAATAATCGAGATGTGATTTAACCATCGAGTTATAAATAATATATCTGACCCTTAGTGGGAGACATCGGACAATTCCTCTAAGTGCACCAGTCAATGATGATATCTTTTTTCTTACTTTATCAATGTGAGGTTTCATTGTAAGTTTATCATCAAGAGTAAGACCTAAATATTTCTCAGTATTTAACGGTTGACCATTTATATTTAATTCATCATGTGTATGAAGCTTTTTATTTTTAGCACTAAATATCATGTATTTGGTTTTACTAGCATTTATAGTAAGCAGATTACATTGGAACCAGATAGTTAGTTTATTTAGGTCACTTTGTGCTTCTTTAACAATACCTTCTATATTACTACCAAAATAAAAAATACTAGTATCGTCGGCATACAGTGAAACAATTTCATTAATATTGTTGATGTATTAAGGAATAATAGAGGTCCTAGTATAGAACCTTGTGGTACTCCACAGGTAATGGGTTTGGGTTCACTTCGATGTTCACCGATACCGACTACTTGGTATCTATTGGTAAGATAAGAATTTAATATTTTTAATGCAGAGTCAGTAATACCAATACTTTTCAGTTTTTTAAGAAGAAGTTTGTGACTTACAGTATCAAACGCCTTTTAAATCAATGAAGATCCCAAGAGCCATTTATTTTTTTATCAATGTTGGTTTATATCAAGGTAGTTAAGGTTTATATTAAATTGTTGTCTTTAAATGCGCTCCACTGCGTCTCCAGCGGTTTGCGTTGGGCCTTTCGAGAGTGAAGTGCTTAATAGACAATATAAGTTAATTATCACTGGATATTAACCTCCCGAAAGAATCAGCACAAGTGTACCATAGACCTACCTTCTCCTTGAGGTCCTTGAGCGCCGAGTTCCTGACGATGTCCCACGTGGAGCCACCCTCCTGCTCGGCCACGGTGCGCAGGCGCTTGTACTCGCCGCGCACTGAACTGTACGCGGCTATGAACAATTTCTGAGGAAACAAAGGAAATGCTCAGATAAACGCACTTAACGTAGTCAATCCAAAAAGGAATTTGAAAATCATATCATACAGCTACTCGGTTTCTGAAGTCAACTGAAGAGGCAGGTAGCCCGCGAAATTTAAATTTTCTTAACTTTTTTGCAATTTGTAGGCCAGCCTCAGGTTGTATGTTGATGAAAATATGATTTGCACAAGAAACATGTTACAGGATTAAATAAATTTATTAAAATTTCCTCTAAATCCATTAAAACCCATTCAATAAAACTATTTCATGCAAAAGTCATACTACTACAGCAGCCCATAACGTCCACTGCTGGACATAAGCCTCTCCCATGATGGGAGGAATTAGCCGTAATCTCCACGCTTGGCAGGCGGATTGGAGATCGCAGTGATGAAAGACTAACAGAAAACGCTGCTGCCCATTCTCTGGTCTACGGAGGCGCAAGGTGTTCTGCCTCAGACATTACGAGCCTTATACGACACCCGTGACTGTAATGGGTTGGTTCTATTCTACTATGCCGGAATCCACACGGCTTGCAACTTGAAAAAGTCATTACATAGGGTTAAATGAACTTAGGAAATGGTTGATTTTACAAGAGAGTCAATGGGCATATGGGTATCACGCCATGACAGCGTCATGCCATTTTCTGTCACGGCATATGAGGCGGCGCCTGTAGATATGTCACATCAAAAATACTTTACAAAAGATTTGACTTTTGACCCTCAGTTGGAATCTGCCAGTAAGTAAGTAATTAACGAAAAAAGACGTTGATTTCTACAATTTAGCGAAATTCAACATTCCTTAGATTTTAATTTCGAATTTCAGCGTGTTTCGAGCAACTAATTTGTGACGTGCAAGCCTGCTGAAATGGCAACCTCATGAGATCAGCCTATAGTTACCTGCTGTTCGCTGACATCGTCCCCGGCGAGCTTCTGCGCGGTCCTGACGACGCCGAGGCTCACGTACGGGTTGTTCTGTCTGCTGAGGTGCAGCGAGTCGAAGTCGTCCAGGAACTTCTCGAAGATCGACATCGCTTCCTTGATGTTCGAGATTTTTGTTTCATCTCGGGTGCCTGGAATTATAAACCTTTCTTATTAGTAACTCGCCTGTTAGAGCGAACAGCGAGTGACTTGCTAAACGCTCACGACATCAAAATCACTTTTATATTGACAATTCAAAAGCATCATTATTACGGGTGCGTTTCGCAAACAGCTTGTAGAAACCAATCTTTCTTTTAAAGCTTCTGGGACATTAATTAGCTTTAACTTGGGCACAAATGGACTCTGGTCCTGGACCCAAGAGATTTAAATAGTACTTATATCGTTAGAAAGGTATATTCTCATAGAGCACGAATAGGTATGGCGCTTGTCCTGAAATGATGTCGCGGGACACCGCATCCCCCGTCGTGAGGGCTCTCTCACGGGCATGATGTCGTCCACCGTAGAGCGCCCCTTGCGGAAACCAAACTGGTGTTCCGGTCCTATCCCCGCAAGCTGCTCGGCGAGGCAGTTTGCAATGACTCTTTCAAAGAGCTTGCCCACCTCGTCAAGCAACACTAAGGGCCGGAGTACATTTTGCGATTATATGTCTAAGTATTTTTGATATATTTTTCAAACGGCTAAACCGATTTTAAGTCGATTGGTCTTATGGACCAAAATGCCCGAACCCTTTTCATTATATTGTGTGCCCGAAAGCCCAATGCGTAGTCGAGTCTCTTCGTCAGAACTGAAATGTTAGAATGGCGTCTTTTGCACTTATATGAGCATGGACATAAAGCTCTTCCTGATTCTCTCATTCCGATTACGCGTCGATAAGTTCGGTCGGACAGCCGTGTGGTATCCGGCAGAGTAGAATAGAACCAACCCATGACACTCACGGGTGTCGTATAAGGCGACTAATGTCTGAGGCACTTTGCGCCTCCGTAGACCAGAGAATGGGCAGCAGCGTTTTCTGTTAGTCTTTCATCACTGCGATCTCCAATCCGCCTGCCAAGCGTGGAGATTACGGCAAATTCCTCCCATCATGGGAGAGACTTATGTCCAGCAGTGGACGTTATAGGCTGATGATGTGGAAGTACGGTCAGTTTTCTTGGTGATTTAACAGTGTTAAATACTCACACGTAAGCACCCTCTTGGCTCGCCCTATCAGTCCCTTGATGGCCAGCTTCTGATAGTCAGGGTCCCTACCCTGCAGCTCCTGGAGCGTGCCCTCGGCGGTGGCGGCGTCCTTGAAGCCCAGTCCGGGCACCGAGTCCGGCGGAAGCTCCTTCTTCACCGGCTTCTTCTCTTCCATTGACACGTCAGAAGAAGATGAACTCTGAAGTTATATGTACAGTGTGGATGTATCTAACATAATTTCACGTGAGCTAGGGCAGACAAAGGCAATCAAACATCAAAAACGGACCCTTACTACCAAGTAGCGAAGAGAAAAACTTGTAACATTTTTCACAGAACCACGTGCAGTAGTCGCGCTTACGACCGAATGGTTGAGTGGCCCAATGAAACAACGTAGACCAGTTCAATGAAACGACATACACCAGTTCAATGAAACGACGTACACCAGTTGAATGAAACGACGTACACCAGTTCAATGAAACGACGTACACCAGTTCAATGAAACGACGTACACCAGTTCAATGAAACTACGTAGACCAGTTCAAAATTTCAGAATGAATAGCATATACAGGGTGTCCGGTAAATTAGTGGATATTATAATACACATGTAAACGGGTATTTTCGCGAATTTTTACCTTTAATATTAGCCCGACGACGTTTCGACCGGATTGCACCAGCCGTGGTCGCGGGAAGACTGAAGTATTATAATGTGTTTTGAGGGATCCCTTTTTTTTGCATAATCTTCTTTTTCCTAATATACTTTGGCATAATTTGTTTTGCCATAATAATACTTTGCCAAATTTTTTTTGGCATACTGTTTATGTTGGCATAATCATCTTGAAGGCTAATTTGTTTTGGCATAAATTGAATTTTGCATAATGTTACTAGGCATAATGACTATTAGCATAATAGTATTTAGGCATACAAATAATTTAATACCAGAATAAAATTTGAGTTATTTTTACGTATTTATTTTGAATTAAAAAATCATTAAGTTGTACTACAAAAGTTAGTGACAGAAACGAATCGCTGCAAAACCGACTCCACGTAGTCTTGTCTAGCCTACCCCTAGAGTGTAATTTAAAATCGCGTAGGCGCGGAGGGGCGAGGCGGCCCGCGAGTTGAGGAGCAGGTGGTTGTAACACTCGCCGCCGCTGCTGAGGCTGGCCGGCGAAGCCGGTCAGCAAGCCGAAGCTGCGGTGGTGAGCGTTAAACACATCTGCGACGATAAGCTCGCGTGGGACCGCCGGAGCCCCGCAGCGCCGGAGCCGTGACAGAAACCTTGCCTGCTGCATGTTGCATACTGCATGCTTGCTTGCTGCATGCTTGCTTGCATGGTGCATGATTGCTGAATGCATGCTTGCTGCATGCTTGCTGCATGCTTGCTGCATGCTTGCTGCATGATTGCTGCATGCTTGCTGCACGCATGCTTGCTTTATGCTTGCTGCATGCTTGGTGTATGCTTGTTTAAATATTTGCAAGCTGCATATTTGCTGCATGCATGGTGTATGCTTGTTTGCATGCTTCTTACAGGAAAAAACTCACATATGTTCACAATCAACTATGTTCAAAACAAATATGTTATGTATTACCTGCTTCGGAGAGATGGTTTTATTCCAATCGTCAAAATAAATTGGTATATCCAATTAGGGTATGTCTAACATTTTAGGATTATGCTTCTTTGTTATGCCTATAAAAAATATGTTTTAGTATCATTATGCGTAAATCAATTTATGCCTAACAATGTTATGCTTCATTATTATGATTAGATAAATTATGCTTAAAAAAATATGCGTAAGCTGTTATGCGTAAAAATGTTATGCAAAAATATAATTAGTAGTAACAAAAGTATGCCAAGTTATATTAGGTCTTAAAATTTTATGCAAATGGATAGGGAACCGTGTTTTGATCGTGAAAGTTTAAAAAAGACAAATTAATGGATAACCTTGAAATGGCTTTTATTAGAATTTAACGCCATTTTGAAAGAAAATATGAAAAAAATCTATCATAAGTAGGTACCGTTCGGTAAGCAAGTTCATTTATTTTGGAAAATTAACATTTTGGAAATAAACAAACTAATATTATTTTGGAAATAAACAAGTTGGGTAAAAAAAAATGTTGTTTATAGGATGTAAAACACCTATTAACGAAGCCGAAAGGCACTTGTTCTCCCCGTCATTGCGATATTTTTTTTGTTCTACACCATACCTGGGAACTTTCTAGTTACGGAGATATTAGGGGTCAAAGTTCCAACTTTTTGACAAGATTTTTTTTTTTTAATACAAGTTTTTAATGTAAGATTTTTACTTTATACACCTCCACAACCCCCATCATCATCATCATCATCATTTCAGCCGAAAGACGTCCACTGCTGGACATAGGCCTCCCCCAAGTGTCGCCACATTGACCGGTCCCGTGCGACTCGCATCCAGCGGATTCCCGCAACCTTCACCAGGTCATCAGTCCACCTAGTGGGAGGCCTTCCAACGCAACGTCTTCCGGTTCGCGGTCGCCACTCCAGAACTTTTCGGCCCCATCGGCCATCCGTTCTGCGAGCAATCTGCCCTGCCCACTGCCACTTAAGTTTGGCAATTCTTCGGGCTACGTCGGTAACCTTGGTTCTCTTGCGGATGTCTTCATTTCTGATTCGGTCGCGCAAGGAAACTCCGAGCATAGCCCTCTCCATTGCCCTTTGGGTGACTTTAAGCCTTCTGATGAGGGCCATTGTGAGCGACCACGTTTCGGTCCCGTATGTAATCAATGGCAACACACACTGGTCATAGAATTTCGTCTTGAGACACTGCGGTAAGTTGGACGAGAAGATACCGCGCAACTTCCCGAACGCTGCCCAGCCTAGTCGGATTCGACGATTGACCTCTTTCTCGAAGTTAGACCTACCTAACTGGACCGTTTGTCCCAGGTACACATAATCGTCTACAACTTCGAGTGTGGAGTCTCCGATCTTGATAGGAGTGGGTGTGACATGGGCATTCAACATGACCTTGGTTTTGTCCATGTTCATTTTAAGACCCACTCTTCCGGAAGCTCCACTGAGGTCATCGAGCATTGTACTGAGGTCCTCCATGGTCTCAGCCATGACCACTATATCGTCGGCAAACCGAAGGTGAGTAATATACTCGCCATTGACGTTGATGCCTAGCCCTCTCCAGTCCAGAACCTTGAAGACATCCTCCAGTGCAGCGGTGAACAGTTTCGGAGAAATGACGTCTCCCTGTCTCACACCTCGATGCAGGAGGATAGGTTCCCAGGCTTGGTCCTGAATTCGGACTGACATGGTGGCATTTTTGTACAAACACTTCAACACCTCGATGTACCGATAGTCGATTTGGCACCGTTGGAGAGACTGCAGTACAGCCCAGGTCTCGATCGAATCGAAGGCTTTCTCGTAGTCCACAAACGCTAAACAGAGGGGCAGGTTATACTCTTCGGTCTTCTGTATAACTTGCCGCAGCGTATGTATGTGGTCCACGGTGCTAAAGCCTTTTCGGAAACCGGCTTGTTCGGGTGGCTGGAAATCGTCAAACCTGCGCGCGAGACGATTCGTGATGACTCTAGAAAACAACTTGTAGACATGGCTTAGAAGTGAGATGGGCCTATAATTCTTCAACCGGGCATTGTCACCCTTCTTGAAGAAGAGTACCACCACACCCCTGCACCATGCCTGTGGCGTTTTTCCCTCAAGTATGACGGAATTAAACAGCTTCTGAAGGGCCTTAAGTACCGGTTTTCCACCCGCCTTCAGGAGTTCGGCCGTAATTCCGTCACGACCCCCAACAATATTTTAATTTAAAAGAGTGTCCATGGAGTTTCTTGCCCATTCTTCTCCTTAAAGATAGCTACGCTTTGGAATGTGCAACTATAGTACCTACACATAGTATTATATTATCTGTGATTCAATGTAAAAACAACGTGAAAAATATTTATACTGCTGCGGTAATCAATCCAACGACTGATAGTGACTTTGAGCAAATAGTGGTTTGTTGACAATGAGTGGGTTAGACGTTAAGGCCCATCTAACCCTAAAATTAGCAACTCTATTTGTGGTGGATCAAACTTCGTTTGAAATACCTACTGTTAGAATAAAGTTCTAATCAGCTTGCACTACAAAGTGGTTGTTACGTCAGTCACTGCGCGCCGAATAGTGCGTGTTTTTTTGCGATTTACAATCTTTATTGTTAGTATGCAAAGTTTCATGATCTAATTTGAAGTACTTTTTGAATACCAGCGGTTTATTGTTCGATTTGGAGGTAACTTTGCAATTTTTTTTTTCGAAAAAAGTTTATGGAATCGTGTTTTCGTCACACATAGTACGTAGCATTAATCCTCAACTTTACCATATATATTTATTTCAAAATTAATGCTACAGTATTTTAGGCGTAACGGAGGATCATGCTAAGCCATTTGAGCGGGTATGGGCCCTTAATCAACGTAAAGCAGCGTTCATAATCAAACCGCTAAGTTCTAAGTTACAAAAGAATACGTACGTCATCACTTTCACTCTTTTTCTCTACTTTTTTCTTCTCTTTCTTCTCCTCTTTCTTTTCAGTGTTCTTGTTCTTCTCGTCGGCGAGGTCAGCGAGCCACTGCTCGAACACCTCCATTGCTTCCTTTATGTTCGTTATTTTGTCTTCTGCTTTTGTCACTGCAAATAAATATAAACGATGACAATGGGAAAGAAGAATACACGCAATAGACAGTTTCTAGTAGAATATTGAGAGCGATGGTAATTTATCATATGATTATTTAGAGTGTAGTAATTTCTTATATTGTGACATTTTATATATTTTTCTTTATCATCATTCTATTAATTTTCACCCTAAGGTAAACTGGTAGAAAATGCCCTGGTTTCGATTCCCAGTTTGAGCAAAGTGTCATTAGGTAGGTAGGAGTTTAAAAGATGGCGGCTGGCGGTGTGACCTGCTAGAAGTGAGCCAGTGGTGTCGATTTGTGCACGAGCTATGATCTAAGTTAGATATTATAATACACCGTAAACGGGTATTTTCGCGAATTTTTACCTTTAATATAACCACCACGCCACGGCCACGGCTGGTGCAATCCGGTCGAAACGTCGGGCTTATATTAAAGGTAGAAATTCGCGAAAATACCCGTTTACAGTGTCTTATAATGTGTTTTGATCGTGATAAGTTAGAGATGTCAAACTAGTTTATGCCTTGCGCTTCACCGTGTTTTTAGTCGACATGTTTTTACGTGCACCCTTCATTCGTATGGAAATATTAGTTCCAACTAAATTTGACAGCTCTAAATTACGTCCGTCTCTTTCTCGTTTTAATAGAGAGAAAAAGATAGCAATAGCCTTAATTAAGTTAAGTTTGTGCACAACAGAATCGACACCAATAAGTATGTATTTACAAACAAAAAGTATTTTTGTAGTACCTATATCAACTATCTGGTGTCCGCGACACAAGCCTCATTGCTTAGTGTGGCACTAGAAGGCGCTGTGTGTACAGCAATATTTATTATTATTTATTTATTTAGGTAAGCTAGGTACTCACTGGACAGCACCCGCTTGGCCCTGCCGAGCAGCCCCCGGACTGTCAGCCTGCGGTAGTTGACGTCGTGTTGCTCCAGCAGCCGCAGCGTCTCCAGCGCCTTCGCTTTGTCCTTGAAGCCGAAGCCCGACTCCTCTTTGTCGTCCTTACCCATGGTCCTGAAACACGGAAGGATCAGGTTAATATCGTATTAGGTGTCTACTTATAGGAGTATCTAACTTACATAAGGATGACGTATCATCACATATACGACTGATAGATTCAAATTTAAAAATCAAAATCAAATCAAATCATACAATTTAGTTGAGCTCTATGTCCTACCAATGAAATTGGTGTACAAATTTTTTTTTTTAGTGGTAAGTCTGGATTTATACAATACAAAATCAGGGTTCGAGTAAATAATGAGAATTCAATAATCAATTATAATTTATCTTTAATGCATGTCAACGGTAAATTATAAAAAGCTGTTAATGGTGCCGATTCCCTTGTTTACAAACTAAACCAAATTTAAGTTCAGTGCATCTTTTTCTTTCTATTTCATTAAGAAAAGGAGAGAAGATAAATTTTAGTTATGTTCTGTCAAATTAATCAGCGCCATACAAGTTTTAGACGCGATTAAAAAGTTGACTACTAAAATTACATCAAATTACGTCAGGTGCTGACTAATTTGACAGGATTAAACTAATATTTATCTTTTGTCCTTTTCATAATGAAATAGAAAGAAAAAGATGCATTCAACTTAAATTTTGTTTAGTTTGTGAACAAGGGAATCGGCACCAATGTCAAATTTTGTAAATTATGTCAATACTAATTAATAAATTAAAAATAAATTATATTAAAGGGCTGGTAATGTCATATTTTGTCATTTAAAAATTCTTCATTAGAGTAATACGTCGTATCTATTAGAAATGAATGCAATTTACTTTTGAATTTGCGGACATTAGCTTCGCTCCATATTCCTACATTTTGGTAATCTTGGAGCCATTACAAAAATACTGTTTCTGTGTAGTGCAGTACTGGATCCGACTGTTTGTAACCGATCACAACGGCGGCGCTGAGAGAGATGAGAATGAAGTGTGTCTACTTATATAATGGATGTCCGATAGTACTTGCGGCCGCCACACACTCGACGAGTGGCATGGGAAGTAGCGAGGAAAGGAGGCAGAGACATAGTGTGGCAACATTACTCGTCATGCCGCACGTCATGCTCCTCGTCGTGCCCACCGCTCCCTATTTTGTCGGTTGTTGTGCGCGAGTCAAAGGACCGGCAATACGAGCGCGAGTGGCTGGCTACATAATCGCGCGGTCGCAGTGGCAGTGATTTGATCCACCATCTCCGTTGGCGAGCACGCCGACGACGATGTATATTTCTTTGTATGACATTGATATAATCAGCTATAAGTACCAAAAATGCATATTCGTGCACGCTGCCACAGTTTCATCGTGATCGATGTCCATTGTCCAACAAAGGCAAATGATAAGTGAGGAGCGTCGCGATTAATTGCGCGAGTAGAGCAGTGTGTGGGGGGCAACATCGCGGCAGCGCGAGGAGCAGCGCAAGGAGTACAGTGTGGCAGCCGCATTACATTCTAGATAATTATACAAAGTGTATGTACGGACGAAGCCAGCAGTTAAGCATTCTGCAGTACTTACATGAAAATAAGTAATCTACGCAAAACTATGTTGGGAGGGAAACTACTTTTGATGCTCAAGGGTAGCTCGCGAAATTCAAATTTTCTTACGTTTTTTGCAATTTGCAGGCCAGTGCTAGGTTGTATGTTGATTAAAATATTATTCGCGACTGTAAGACGTATGTAGTTACAGAATTATATTCATCAAAATCATCAATACAACCCTCCAAGTTCATAAAGGTGGAAAAATTACTTTTCCAAGGTCAAAATCATTCTTGCACCTTTATGAACTTGGAGGGTTGTATTGATGACTAGCTGACCCACGCAACTTCGTCTGCGTCACATAAGAGAGAAAAAGCTAACAAAAGGAATACATTTTCCCCGTTTTTGCAACATCTTTCATTTATGCTCCGCTCCTTTTGGTCGTAGCGTGATGTTATATAGCCTATAACCTTCCTCAATAAATGGGCTATCCAACACAAAAATAATTTTTCAATTCCAACCAGTAGTTCCTGAGATTAGCGCGTTCAAACAAACAAACTCTTCAGCTTTATAATATTAAGTATAGATTTTGATGATTATAATTCTGTTACTACATACGTCTTACAGTCGCAAACAATATTTTAATCAACATACAACCTAGCACTGGCCTGCAAATTGCAAAAAACGTAAGAAAATTTGAATTTCGCGGGCTACCCTAATTGAGCATCCAAAATCACGTTTTACGGCAGGGGAAGGGGACCCAATGTAACGCACACAAAACACTGTGCTGATGGATGGATTTAACAGTACCTAGGTACGGGGGTTTAATAGTATGGATTAATCTGTTAAGTTATAACCTTCTATTAAAAAGTTAGAACTTTGACTCCCAATATCTCCGTAACTATACCTAAGGGTCCCAGGTCTAGAACAAAAAAATCATCGCAATGACGCGGACCCGTTGTACAAGTGGTATTGTGTAATAGTAATGCACTATAATAGTCTGCGCCAGATACCTAAGTAGGAATTAAAGGTCATTGCTCTTTCCTTAACTTCTCTGCGTAGGTACCGCGACAATCCATTATGAATATATATGAATCGTTTTTTATTACTTACTAGAAAAAGTCAAAGATAGTTCATGTCATTAATTTTTTTCGTTTCGTTGAGCTCCTTGAGTTATAAGTCGAGCTACACGTTAACTGACAAATGCTTGCACTGACTGGACAGGTCCACTCAAATCTGTGTGGTTCTTTCTTCAAAAGACCATATCAGGCACTAATCTGCATAGTCCTCATGTGAATTGAGCAAGATTATGTCTGGACTTTAAAAGAGACTACGACCTCTGAGTTTGTTTCGGCTGTTTCTTCTCAGAGTAGTCAGGTACGAAACACCGGCCCCATCCAGTTAAAAAAAAATGACGTGTAAAAGTGTTTGTAAAAACCTACTTGCAAAATAAACATCATTTATCATTATTTCCGTTTTCAGAATTATGTACTATCGAGGACACTCCCGCCTGACCACCACTAAGCTCATTTTTGCTTGCACTCGCAACATAAAAACGCTCTCTAGCCCCGCCCCGTTGACTTTGTGTAGAAAATATGAATGAAAGGTAATCGGCCGAGCGCATTGACGACGCACGCCAAACGAGAGTTATTGTTATTTTGCGCGCCAAAGTTGACGCTTTCCTAATGGGCCCAAACTTTAAGGGGGCGTGGCTCGGCGCCTCCGCATGAATTAGGCGAAAAAAAATTAAAATGGTCAGGCGGAAAAGACCCCCATAGTACTTATTTAAATAAATGTATGCGGGTTAATGACCTTTATTTCGTACTTATCTGGCGCAGACTATAGATACGCTCTGTATGTGACTAAATTGATAATTACAAATCAGTAACACTCAGGTTAAATAATAAGTTCTAGAAAGTATTGTAGGTAGTAAGTAAGTACCTACTAGTAATTATTCGGTTTCAAAACTAAGTGTAACACAACACGTCATTAAATTGAAAAGATCTTAATGCATATATCCAGTTAATCTAACAACAATTTATTTGAATGTATAGCCTATTATTAAACCTGTCCATACCCTCTAGGTCAAGGTGTTGTATTGTTGAATAATTAACAAAACGTGTGCTGTACAGTGTGTGAACACTAATTTATTTTTCACTTCTGCTCTAAAAGTTCGTATTTATGTCGTGCGTAGGCGATATAAAGTTTATGCTTAAAAGTTTAAAGCATAAAGTGAAATCTTCGTCGAAGACCAAGGCAATCGGTCCGACAGCCACACGAACAACTTCAACTTCCACAACCTCTTTATTTTTTAATTCGTTTCGTTAGTAAGTAGGTAGGTAAGTATTCTAAGAACAAGGCAAGGATACCAACAGCCAAAGTAACTTCATGAAATAAACTTATATTTTTTATTTCGTCCATTTATTATTTTACATGTTGCTGTTTCATTTCCTCGCAATCGAAGTGAAACGTAGAGTGTAGTAGTAGCGTAGTACTCGTCCATAAAACCCATTTTACACTCTACTTTACCCCTACAATCTACTAATACCACACTTCATCTATTTCATTAAAACGTGTTCCGTGAACGAGCTGGATTTAAAATGTAAGGGCTACCGGCTACCGCACATTAGTAGACAAGACTGTGACTTATATTATCTGTGCTGTGACTGTCTTTAGACCATAGAGATAGGAAGAAATAGACAGACAATTACTCTACTAGTGCGAGCGAGACAGACTATGTATTCTCGCTCGCACTAGTAGGGTAATTATCTGTCTACAATTACCTACGTAAATTATAATCTGAAATGTCCAATTATAAAGACACGCGCCTCAAAGTTTTTTTTATTTGGACTTAACCTACTACTTACATCACGTTTCGATGATTCGTATAAAATTTAATTCAAGTAGTAGGTATTTACCTTAAACGTTACGTCATCGCCAAAAAAAGTGGCGGAGATAGGTAATTAATGTCAAAATTCAAAACGGAATCGTGAATGTTAATAAAGTTGTTAATAGATAGGTACTTTTTATATTGTTGAGTTAGTCGTCGTCGCATGATTTACATTAATTATCTTAATATTATATCATCTGGCTTCAGATGAGACTTTTCAGTAGTGAAGTGACGCTTTTTTACTATTTACTAGCTAGAGCCCGCGGTTTACAGTTCCCGGCACGTAAGTTGGCAAGGTTTTGGCGTAGTGGGGGCAAGTTCGCGCATCGTGCACTTAGTGGAACAAAAAACTGGTCACTTTTATTGATTGTCATTATGGTTATTGCCATCATTTATTTTTAATCATGTAGTTAAACAAAGCAGAGGAATTCGTGACATTTAATAAGTGTTATAAATAAAATATAATATGCATTTTTTTTAATTAAGAAAAAAAAGTATTATTATTAAAAATTATAGGTTCTCGTCGTCACTATCGGTTAATAATACTGTTACCCCTGGCATCAAATTAGAACTACCACTTGAGCTGGTATATTATGTAATAAACATAACAAAAACTAAATTTAAAACAATAACAACAATTCGTAATAAAAACTAAATTTAAAACAATAACAATAACTCGTAACAAAAACTTAATTTAAAACTAAAACTGAACTCGTAACTAAAAGTCAACAAAAACAAAGGGTACAAATTTCGTGCACGCAAGTGTAATCGGGAGCGAACGGAATGTAGACGCGGTGCGGGAGGCAGGGGTCGACTGACGCACCAATCGCGCGCTTGGATCGGCGCTACGTCATACCCCGCGTCCCGCTTGACCACCAAAGAGACCTAAAAAACGACTTCTGCGCATCTAACGACTCTTGCCAAGTTACGTGCCGGGGACTGTAGCTCTCGTTCATTTAGAATTTGACAATGAGGGATTTTCTTTTTAGCTCGTCCCCAGTCGCTGGATAGATGGCGTTAGGAGTTAGTATGATAATGCAAGGAGCGGAACCTAAAAAAACTGATTTTAACAAAGCGCGAGAAAACTAGGTTATGTTTGGAAGGTTAAGCAAATGAAAGTGTCAGTCAACGAGAGTATGTGACGTGACGCAGTGTTTTTTTTTCCAAGCGTTTTGGCTTTGGCACCAACTATCATAGTAAGTTCAACGCCATCTATAGAGTTCTTGGAAACTAAGTTTTTTTTAAATACCTCAAAAAGAAAACCTCTCATTCTAAATGAACTCTTATCACGGTACTAAAGTTATATGTGTGATGCAAATAAATTATTATATATAAAGTTTCTCTAATAGATTCGAAAGACATGTGGCGCCATCTATTATCATAAGAACGTTATTGTTGTTTTCCTCGGGAACAATACTTTTTTCGGGATGAAAGGTACCCTATGTCCGTTTCTGTACACCACACGTACCTACCTACGTTTCTGTGACAACTTACCTAACCTAATTATATGCAAAAGAGAAAGATTCGGACCTCAGCTTAGGGCGTCTTTGAGGGGAGGCTAGGAACAGGCTGGCTCGTTGAGCATGGAGACCGGGTGGTCGCAAGACGGGGGCGCGAACGCCGCAATGGAAGTCGGAACTCGGTCTGTATTTGTTTCTTTACGGTACCTACTGGTTTCACGTACACTCTTGAAGGTATATGGTGGTGGTGGTGGGCTCATCGGGCTCGAGGGGGACCGTAACCGCTCTGGGCGGCGAATCTTCGCTACGTTGGTGGGGACATATCGGGCGGGAATCGCAGGAGTCAGGGAATCCCAATGTTTAAGGCGACTACAGGAGCTTAATTAGCAACTCTATTATTTTGTGGTGGTTTAAACTTCGTTTGAAATACTGTTAGAATAAAGTTCTAATCAGCTTGCACTACAAAGTGGTTGTTACGTCAGTCAGTGCGGCCAAATAGTGCGAAATGAGTGATTTTTGCGATTTAAAAAAATCTATTGTTTGGACTAAAAAAATAAAACACTATGTATGATGCTAGGTAATATGTTGCTTGTAGAATTATTTGACAAAAAATCAGAATGTATTTTAGTATGGTTTTTACTCGCTAAAAGATTTTTTTAGAGATAAGTTCGTGTTTTTTTTTTGTTTTCGTACTAGCATGCACAGCATATAATTATCCTGAACAATATCATATATTTTTCTGGTTTTAAGTATTTATTGAAGTGAATCATATGCTTTTTTGCATTAAAAAACTTGCGTTTAGCTCATGTAGTCCCCATAATTAAAAACTAGCGTTTAGCTCCATTTTTTACTTTTTTATTGTATAAGACCGCTAGAATAAGGTGTAAAGTAGGTAGATATCTACTTACTTACGTATGTACCTAGGTACTTACAGTAATTAGGCATCACATCATCACATACCTAGGTAATACAGAGGACACTCCCGCCTGACCGCCACTAAGCTTATTTTTGCTTGCACTCGCAACATAAAAACGCTCTCTAGCCCCGCCCCGTTGACTTTGTATAGAAATAATGAATGAAAAGATACCGAATCGGCCGAGCGCACTGACGACGCACGCCAAACGAGAGTTATTGTTATTTTGCGCGCCAAAGTTGACGCTTTCCTAATAGGCCCAAACTTTAAGGGGGCGTGGCTCGGCGCCTCCGCATGTTTTAAGCGAACAAAAAATTAAAATGGTCAGGCGGAAAAGATCCCGACTGTACCTAACCAGGCGCGGATACAGGATTTCCTTTAAATGGGGGCAATTTTTGGAAAATTAAAAAAAAAATGATATACTTTTGATAATAAATGGGCTTTACTTTACAGAAATCCATGATATAAGGGGGCCGCCAGATTTTGGGCCAGGAGGGGGCAGAGTAGCGAGAAATTACGACACCTTGCCTTGGATAGGTTAGAATGGTTTCGAATGTTCAGATAGGAGTTACTTGGTCGAATTTTAGATAAATTGAAGAGAAAGTAGTTTGTAGAGCGAGCGAAGCGAGGGGGGGCAATTGCACCCATTGCCCCCCCCCCTGTATCCGCGCCTGTACCTAACACAAAACTCCTTCAATTAAATCCTGAATGCTCATTACATCATACTGCACATCAAACCACCCGAAACAGTAAAATGTTCACAATCAACCTTGAACGGCTTGAACCTAATGTTTTACCGAAATTTATTATTGCTCGCTTGATTTACTCGCGACTCGCGTCATACTGTGTATGAATGACTGTTTAAACATTTGTTCAAATAAAATAAATGCATATTTTGCGCACTATCTCAAGGCCTACCGTATCGGTCAGTCACTCGGCTTTCCGTGCTGAAAAACAGTTTCAGTGGCCTCACCGGTTTTAAGTATTTGCATACCTAGGTACTTACATTGATATAAAACATGACATCATGCATGTTTTCACCCGACTGCGTTGAAAGAAGAGTACCTACTACGTCTTACTAAACAAGGTGTAAACAACCTCATCACGAAGCCGTCAACCAAGCATTCTGTACATCAAACTAAGTAACTTTACACAAAAATTATTGCTGGGAAACCATTTGTTTTTTTTGGGGTGTAAAATCATGTTTTGTGGTAGAACTCAATGTAACGCACTCAAAACATTGTGCTGATGGATGGATTGAATACTTAGTACGGGGGTCGTGGAGGTGTTTAAAGAAAAAAATCTTAGATTAAAAACTTGTACCTACTTATTTAAAAAAAATACTTGTGAAAAAGTTGGGACTTGATCCCCAATATTACCTAGTTGCTCCATGTAAAATACTGGTATTCAGCTGCTTCCGGTTAGACTGGAAGCCGGTATTTGGGAAAAGGCAGGCAGATGTCGATTTCTGATTTCTAAAAACAGATCATACACAAGACAGCAATGGGCAAATCAGAAAATATTGTGTTGCTGGGGGGCTGATCCACCACTTCTGCCAGCTAAACCCAGTAGAGCCGCGAAGGAGGCATGATGGAGAACTATCTAAGTAGATTTGATGGTAAAAAAATGATTCTGTTAAGTCGGACGATAATTTTATATGATAACGTAATTTTTCATGATATTATTGATTTTAACTTAAAAAACAAAATTTCATCACCCTTTTCACCCCCTTAGGGATAGAAATTCTAACAACACCGTTAGCTTCCAACCATACGCCTAAATATAAAATTTTGTGATTTTTACTTCGAAAATTAAGGACTTTCACACAACATACACAACTTCATTCCCCTTTTTAACCCTTCGGGGTGGTATTATGAAAAACGCTGAGACACGTATAAATTGATTTTCAATTGTCTGCCTAAACACATTTCAAGATCCTAACTTTAAAAAGCTTCATGCAACCTTAAAAAACTTTAAGAAAGCAGAACCGTCGCTGTGAAACCCTTCCGAGGAATCCGGTACAGCGCTGTCCAGTAGAGCAAGAGTGTGATGATGTCGAGAAGTTGGAGCCGCGTCACAAGTTCACAACACCAACTTCAAGTCGTTTGTGGTGGGAGTTCCGACACAACATCTCGACACGTTTCTCAAGGAAGAGTTTTGGCCGATGGGTGTAGTCTACCGATGTTTTCGCCGCAGGCTATGTGACACCGCCACTTAGTTTATAAGTTTTAATTTGTATGTATTAGTTTAAACTTATTTTAATGTTGTAATGTAATTTTGTGTATTTTATCTATGGGCCTTATGATGCCTGATTATAAAAATGATTGATTCATTGATTAAAACTGGCGGACTTTCATCCCCTTTTTTAACCCTTTGGGGGTGAAATCAGGCCTGTCTCACTTCCATACAAGCGGCGCAAAAACCCCGAGATAGTATTTACCTACTATTCTGGAAAACAAGCTAATTTCAACCTTTTGCATTGCGCATAGCGTTCATAGTACAATAACTGTCTGCCGTCTCGCTTCAATCTGCTAGGGCTGTCAGAGGTATTGTACTTTACGGTATTAACAGTTTATTTTTGTTCGCGCTGCGTGTGCCACAAGTCGAGCGAATGCAAGCCTATTGAGACTAGTGCGGTGGCCGCACGCTTGCGTTTATCATACCTAAACTCGGGAGTGAAACTTCTGTACCGTAAGGTACTAATAGGTATATATTCTGTGGTGAAATTATCAAAAACGACACGTATAAATTAATTTTCAACCGTCAGCCTAAATGCAAAAGATCCTTTTATTATTACTTTAAATCTGACGGACTTTTTACATTTCGAAATAATTTCGTTCTGAAGGAGGTACAGATTTTTTAGAGATAGGTACTAAATAGTACATTTTAGGTACATTTTTTTGGTAATTGGTATAATTTGATTTGCTATGGTACACCTGCCATCTTGACTCTCATAACTTTCATCCCGTATTTAACTCCAATAAGCCTAAGGAAGGATTTTTCGAAATTCAACCTAATTTAAAAAAACTCCTTCCGTTATCCTTAGCTACATTATAAAGGTAATCACTGTTGCAAATTTTCAGTTTTCTAGGTCCAAGGGTTTGGGGCTGGGCGTTGATCGCAGGATTCGTGACACTTTTTCGTGCGTGCAGCCGGTGTTCATCGATTTATAAGACGTTATCACGTCAATAAAAGTTCTCAAGAGCTGATTGTGAGCCTATGGTGCGTAGTACTCACAACCGGCGTGTGTGAACGTGGACGAGGCGCTCTAGGAGTACGTAAGGATCGTAGTAGGTGACGTGATGGGAAAAAGGCGACAGTCTTAAGTATGTATGGATGACTTTAATCATTATGCCTAGGTATTTTAGTAAAAGTTATATTTGTCATGGGTGCGTTTAACTTTTCTAAAACCGGATACTATAAGGCCACACTACCTTCAAAGGGAGTGCGAAACAAAAACAAAATAGCTGTTTTTTTCAGAATGTTTTTATTTCTATGTAAGCACCTACATATATTATATAAAAAATAAAAGGCACTTGTTCTCCTCGTCGTTGCGATCATTATTTGTTCTACACCATACCTGGGAACCCTCTAGTTACGGAGATATTGGGGGGTCAAAGTTCCAACTTTTCGACAAGTTTTTTAAAAAAAAAGTCCAAGTTTTAATTGTAAGATTTTTACTTGAAACTCCTCCACGACCCCCGTACTATTCAATCCATCCATCAGCACAATGTTTTGAGTGCGTTACATTAAGTTCTACCACAAAACATGATTTTTCACCACAAAAAAAAAAGGTGTTTCCCAGCAATAATTTTTGCGTAAAGTTACTTAGTTTGATGTACAGAATGCTTGGTAAACTTTGATGGCTTCGTGATGAGGTCTTTTACACCCTGTATTATGTCAATAAGTATCAAAAGTTAATTTCCCTTTGGAAACCCCAACAACATCGTCCAGATGGTCCTACCCAGGACCAACAGCACCTGCAGTCGCAACCACCACACCAATGAAGAAATACAATTAAATTCTTCATTCTTCTTCTATTACGTGTATGGTTCTTGCTTGATATTGGGCGCAAGGAATTGTTCCGGTTCTACTTTAATGTCCATTACTAATTCTGCATCTTCATTGTTGCTGTTGTTACACTCAAATAATCTTGGAGTTGTTGCTTCCGGTAGCGGAGTGGCATACAATCCTCTTCTCGATTCCGTGACTTCCATATCATCGGACATTGGAGAACCGTTACTTCGAAAAGAGGGAGAAGGCGTTTGGTTTAGCATTTCCATTTCCATTTGAGATATGACTTCAAATACTTTCCTCTTTGCTACAGCCTTGTCACGAGGACTGAACGACTGAACGGTGGAGGCAATGCTATCAAAGAACTGCTGGATGTCACTTCTCCTTGTTGTTTTTTCCAGTACGTACTTTATTAGAGAGTTTGAGGTTGCCTCATGGGAGCAAGGTCGCCGGGCACCCACTTCGAGAGTTCTACTCCGCTTTAGGTGCGCACGCTTTTGTACTGTGTCGTTAGAAGTAGCTGCTGGAGTACACGATTCATTAGCCATTTTGGGGAAATTATCTTCAACATTGATGTCGTTATTTCTAGGACTAAAAGAGCGCTGTTTCAAATGCCCAAAAAGGAAAGACAAATCATCCTCATATGTCCATTTCCTTGTCTCTTTATCCTTACTGGACACTGGATCACTATCTGACGGTTTCTTTTTCTTCAAGGTTCGCCGGTATCCTTCACGTAATAAAATCCAAGACTTCTTACAATCCTTTACTGAAAAATATTAAATAATTATTTTAATATTTTTAGCAGAATGAGAATCTTTAGCACAAATGAATATTGCCCAGCACAGTAATAGAAAAATTAGCTCAATTACGTAATTTGGGAAAGTATCTGGTAATTTTCTGATACTCTTTGGCTGATCAACTTTTTTAATAACCACAATAAATTGTAAAATTCAACTCACTTTCGTGCGATAAAATAACTAATCTACAGCTTAGTGTAGTTATGTCTACTCTTGCCGTAATAAAATGATGAAAAGTGAATGACAACTTATTCGTAACAAGCTATTGTTTACCAAAAACATTACACTTACCTGGAAGTTGAAGCTTTCTCGAAATTTCCTTCCACGCCTCGCTCTTGCGAGCATTTTCAGTGTAATGAGGGTCGTTAGTATCATAAATGCAGGTATGAAGTCTAACAAATTCTATCAATTTTCTATTAAAATCCATCGATAAACTAAAATAAAAGTTTTATTTATGAAAAAAGGTAAGTAGGTTAGTTGTCACTGTCACTACTGTAAGTTAACTGTCCGGGGTTGCCACCTTGGATGTTTTAAAGGCGCTAGATCAAGAGTAAAAATTAAATGTCGCCAGATTTCAGAAAGGACAAGACTGAATTAGTATGGAGCTTGGTACTTTATTCAAATTGAACGCAACCACAGATTTTACTGTATTAATCGGAAGAGGATAAAATATAGTTTAACTTAACTAAATCCTTATCACGTAAATATCCTGCAAAATAAAGATATTCATTTTTGAAGTTTTTTATTTTTAGTTCACAATGCAACACAGGTAGATTTTGGTAACACCGTGTTTTACGTTCCTATCCTATCCTAGCGCTAACTAAGAATTGTGACCATCCGGTCGTACTGAAACGCATTTTTGGTAATCAAAGTAATAAGAATGGTTACGAGAATATAATGAGGAATAAAAATGAAAAACAAGGTGTACCTACCGACATGTTTGTGCTTTGAGCAAATATACTTAAGAATGCATTCAGCGTAATTCGGAACTCGCTGCGCTGAATGACATTTGAAAAAAGCTAGATGTCAATGTCACAATAGATAAGTCCGTCAGAGAGTTGAGACAGTTAGTGATTTGACTGCGTGCGTTCTGTTCAGTGTATTATTCGGTGCAAAAATAGAGTGCATCATCTATATTAGAGAGATAAGAATACCACCAGTGCATATTTGTAATCATAAATTAGAATTGGGCCCAAACTCAGCACAGCGCCATCTATTGACATTATTAAAACTTCTCTACATCTACACTAAATAGTAGATCTTTGGACATAATTTTCTCGAAAATGCAGGCGATTTCCAGCTTGGAACTTGAGATTAGGCAGTCTATTGTGCAGTATTATCTGTGTTAATTTTCTTTACAGTGGTTAGATTTTCTCAGAATAAAGTACCAAAAAAAACCATGTCCTTTGGATTAAAAAAAAACCACTAAATTCCGCTGAATTTACTGCATCTCGGACAAAAAACACCCTTCTTTACATTAAAAACGAACGAATATATACGAGATGCTAAAAATTAGTTGTCATTCTTATTATTCATACAATTTCAAGTACTTATTTTTTAAATTTTGTGTGTCTACAGAGTGCAGAGTTTTTATTTACATTTTTATATATATATTTTTTATATTTTCATTTTTTATTTACTTACAATTAACCAAACATAAACATTACATTCAGTAAAACTTGACAAAAGTACCTATTCTAAAGGGAATAAAAAGACTTAATAAAGCCGAAAGGCACTTGTTCTCCCCGTCTTTGCGATCGTTTTTTTGTTGTTGACCATGATACTCGGGAACCTTCTAGTTTCGGAGATATTGGGGGTCAAAGTTCCAATTTTAGCAAGTTTTTTTTTTAAATGCATGTTTTTGTTGTTCCATGACCCCCGTATTAATCAATCTATCCATCAGCACAATGTTTTGAGTGCGGTACATGTGAACTAAAGAAACGATAATTGGAGGGAAATCTCCATTTCCCTCTCAAAAATGTGATACCAGATTCCATATTGAAAAACCGCTAAAAACCTCTAAAAATAATAAAACCACTAAACGATTAAAAAATACCACTAGAAGCCTTGAAAAAGTACCAGTTCTGGTAGGAAAACCACCAAGGTGGCAACACTGTAACTGTCTGTCAGTCAGACGTCACGTCAGTCGCCCGCTTCGCGCAGGCGTCTAGGCGCACCGGCCGACTGATTCGCGTTTAGTTTTTACAAAACAAGCATTCTTGTCGCGCTGCTGTGACTGCGAATGTTGGTCAGTTCCGACTTATGTGTGTTGTACGTGGATATGCTTTCCTCACGTAGGTACTGTGCTCCGGCCTCGGTAGGTATTGTCCCACGCAGTTAGGGCACCACCATCATTCTCCCGCGCTTATCCCAATTTATTGGTGGTCGGCGCAGTATGTCTCCTTCTTCCATACTTCTCTATTACTCATCATCTCAGCAGACACCTTACTAGCCATATCATCGTTCACACAGTCTATCTTTCTCTGCTCTCATAGCCATCTACATTCATTTTCTACATTAATACGGCACCATGTCATGGGGTTCCGAACAATGCCAGTCTTTTTGTGAGTTTACCACTTTATTTTTAATGAGAGGTTGTCTTTTTGAGGAATTGTGTCTCCTCTCCAACGCTATTTGTCACACTCGTGACATCCTGCACTTCGCTTGAGCGCTATCTGTCACACTTGTTGCACGCGCACCCGCCTCAAAAAACTGCATTAAAAACCGTCTAAAACTGTCTACTCCACAGTTTATTACTCTGTGTTCAATTCGTTACTAAATTCCTCAATAATAAAATCGAACATCGCAACACTATTCCATTGACAAATTGCCGAAAAAAAAAAGAAACTATCATTTGACATTAAACGAATGACGGTGAACACTGCGCAGCAAATGTCGTGATTACTCACCAGAGTAATCACGACATTTGCTGTTTTTGCATTTGCACGGTTCACAAGGATAATTTTGATATAATTATAATAGTATCAGCTACCATTACAAATACCATATTTGTAATGGTAGCTGATACTATTATATATCAAAATTATCCTTGTGAACCGTGCTTCATTATTTTGTCAACGTAAATTCGTTTTGGAATCTCGAAGTTGCAGTATTTCGCCCGTGAAAAAGTAGGTATTTCCTTTGTGAACGATGGCGGCGTAACTATTTTTTAGCTCTACATTATGATTTGGAGTATATAATTAAAGTATTACATTTTGATTTCTAGATAAGTAGATTCCTTATCTAATCAGCTTGATAAACAGTATTTTTGAAATTGCTCTAGGACTTGTAGTTTTTGAGCTACATAACAGGTGTTTTTATCGGAACGGGCAGAAAATGTTTTGAAAACTAGCCACAATTGTTGCATGTTGCGCGGTTGAGGGATTTGCAATCCCGCGCGTCGCGCGGTGGAGAGGGTCTTCTGAACCGCGGCTGAATTAGATCACAGCCAGTAACTTTATTCAATTGTACGCGCTCGGCTGTAATGACCACCGCACGCTGTTGGCATAATTTGTCCCAAAACTTTATTTAAAATATCGACTAATCGTGCTCGGTCCATGTATTCAATGCTTTATTTATAATCTATATAACATTGTTGAACGACGTACCAAAAATCACAGCTCTACTCCATTGACAAGTTGTCAAATAATAAAAACACAATTACGTCAACAGAGCGCGCCATTTCTTGTGTCATCGTATTTGCGTTAGTGTCACATTTCAAGTTATTACGAGTTACGTATTTGTTATTGGAATACAGTGTTATACATTAAAATGTTCGTGAGAAGTTGTACTATCGTATTATGATAACACAAATTAGGTTCCAAATCGCGAAATTGCAGTATTTTGCCTGTGAAAATGCAGTAATTATATGTACCTACAGTGATTGTGTAGTGTGAAGAAATACGTGATTTAGTGACTAAAACGTGTGTGAAATGGGAAAAACAGTGCTTAATTAGTGAGGTGATTAGATTGTTCAACTATCTACACCAAAAAACATGTGGGTGTGTTTTTTCATCCAACACCGGCTGGCAAAGATTAGTTCCCAGATGTAAACAAACAGTGAGTATCTAGTTTCATAGGTATATTTAGATATGATGCTATTGAGCTATTAATGAGATTGTGGTCTTGTTGGAAAGGAAATATAGTCTAGTTTATTTCTATATTGTTAAAATGGATAAAAAACTAAGAGAAAACTGATATTTCTAGCGAAATATCAGTTTTCGTAATATTTTTTAGCTATACATTATGACTTGGAGTATATAATTAAAGTATTTCATTTTGATTTCTAGATAAGTAGATTCCTTATCTAATCAGCTTGACAACAGTAGTTTTGAAATTGCTCTAGGACTTGTAGTTTTTGAGCTACAGGTGTTTTTATCGGAACGGGCGGAAAATGTGTCAAAAATTGGCCAAACTTGTTGACACAGCGCGGTTGGGAGTTTTGACAGCTCGCGCGCAGCACTGCGCAGAGGAGGGAACCTCTGTGCAAAATTACTACCAAAATATCTACCAAATTTCACCTGATTTGGTCGAATGGATTCGGAGTAAATTGGCTGTGACAGGGTCGAGTGGATTCGGAGTAAATTGGCTGTGACAGACAGACACGCACGAGTGATCCTATAAGATAAGGGTACCGTTTTTTTAATTTTTCGTACGGGACCCTAAAACTAAGGCTTCGAGCAGCGATTTGTCAGTAACAAACACCGTGTGCGAAAAACGTAACATGGGTACTAAAGGCTGCTTTACACCGGGGAAATACCGTGCGGCTTTGCGGCATGCCACAAGGTCGTATGCTACAATAATTTAAATTGTTGCACATTATGGCATGAATCGTGAGCCTGGCAACACCTTGCGGCATGTGGCAGACTGTCGCAACTCGCAGCCAGTCGCAGCTTCTATCCAAACACAATGGATTCTATGGTACATTTTTGGTGCGTCATACAGTTTATAGGTTATGTTTTACGATGCTTTGAAAATTACCTAGACACGATGTTGCCTCGGCGTAAAATAGGCTGCCGCATACCGCAATTGCCGCATAAGGTGTTTATTTGTAGCCTAACACAAGAAAACACGCGCCACAATATGTAGCAATATGTAGCATGCTGCAAAGCCGCACAGTGTTAACCCGGTATAAAGCAGCCTAGATTTAGCTGCATAGCTGCAGTCGCCGCATTCCAATTCTTCGTATAAATTTATATGCAATCTGTGTCTGTGTTCAATCTGCTTGCGAGATTGCATAGAAAAAATTGAATGCGGCGACTGCGGTGCGGGGCTAAGTCTGCATTCACCTTTACGGAAAGTATTAAGTCATTTATATCTATGACCCAGTTGGCAGCCGTATAAAAACATTGCTACCTACTCACACTCTCCATTATAAAATATCATTAGTTAGTAGGTACAAAATAACAGCCGGTATTACAGACGGATTACTCATCTATGACTGTTATTGTAGACTAGAACGGCTTCGAGTCTTCAACTACAAAACATTAAGACGATAGCGTGAAGACTTTACATACAAAGAAGAGTTTAATTTTAGACTTTGGTCTCATTAAATGTTTGATATTCGCAGCATATAAAAACAGTTCGACTGTTTGCGTACGACGATAAGTATACAGCTGTGCAAGGATCTTTTGGCGTGTGACCGAAATCGAAACTAACACAGCCATCTTGTTCTTTCCATACATTTCACAAAAACTGCCAACCAACACCGCCGCTCTGTCAACTTCATTCGAGCGCCAAGAGATCCTTGTTGCACTGCAATATGTCACACACAGCGGGATCGTGATAACTTACCTGCGGTAGTGCGGTGTTTGTTTAGAGGTTGTACCTATCGTACACTTGTACTCAATGCTGCACTCGACGTGTTAAGTAAATTACGATGACTTCCTTATGCGTAAACACTCTGATAGACAGCTGTTTCATTTGAAGATTGATTTCAAAATCTCTAAAATACCAATGACGTCTACACATATTAGTCAAGCGGATATGCACTTATGCAGAGGCTTACCTATTAGGTACCAGCTTCGCCCGCGTGGACGTCGGTTATCGCGACCAAAAGTAATCATGAAATTTTAATTTTCCGACACCTCCAACAAATCTATACTTATACCTATACAATAAATACTATCTATACTATAATATTATAAAGCTGAAGAGTTTGTTTGTTTGTTTGAACGCGCAAATCTCTGGAACTACTGGTTCGATTTGTATGATTCTTTCAGTGTTGGGTAGTCCATTTATCGAGGAAGGCTATAGGCTATATAACATCACGCTGCGACCAAAAGGAGCGGAGCATAAATGAAAAATATTGCAAAAACGGGGAAAAATGTATTCCTTTTGTGAGCTGTTTCTCTTTTATGTGACGCAGACGAAGTTGCGTGGGTCAGCTAGTATCATTATATTTTAGCCAATGTAAACAAAAGCTTGACAAATTATATACGAAAACCTTCCTCGAGAACCTTTCAATCCTTTGGTGAAAATAGTGTCGATTCTGTTGTGCACAAACTAAACTTAATTTAGGCTATTGCTATCTTTTTCTGTCTAATAAAACGAGAAAGAGACGGACGTAATTTAGAGCTGTCAAATTTAATTCGAACAATATTTCCATACAAATGAAGGGTGCGGGTAAAAATATGTCGACTAAAAACACGGTGAAGCGCAAGGCTTAAACTAGTTTGACATCTCTAACTTAGTTCATAGCTATAGCCATCCTTTTCTGGCACTGCCTTTTAGTAAAAGATAGCAATAGCCTAAATTAAGTTTAGTTTGTGCACAACAGAATCGACGCCATTAGCATGAAAATCGGTGCAGTAGTTTTTGAGTTTATCGCGAACAGACAGACAGACAGACGCGGTGGAGGACTTTGTTTTAAAATAAACTAGCCACCCGCGGCCGCGCCGGCTTCGCTCGGGAGTTCGGGACCAATTTAAAACAAAAAAAAGAAGTGCGCTTACTGTAAAATTATTTTGTAATAAAAAAAGGTGCCTTTATTTTACGATAATCCCCTGTTTTTGGGTGGTAAAATCATCAAAAATAAATCCCCACCCTGGGTGGAGCGGAAGGGACTGTCAGACTTACTTACTGACTAAAAACCACCCTGATCTTTCGGTTGCCCTTTGCGTTCCAGGGCCCCGGCACCTTGTTTAGACAGTCCCGCGCAATAATAGCTTCGTAAATAAGCCATTATTTACGAACACACACACAGACAAACATTACTTTCAAAGGCTGACAAGAGAAGCAATTGAAATAAGAAGACATAAAAATTTCAATCGAGAGGATGGCTTCAAATTGTCAAGTACGTGGAATCCAGTATTGAATATGTTCAAAAGTAGCAGCCAGCAACATAACAAGGACTCCACAAAACCTAGTGATACTGTGAGTGTTTTTTGCCGTGACTTAGTGTCGAGTTCCAATAGTGCGCGTAGCAAAAGACAAAGAAAGAGGGTAGACAGATTTGTCTGCTCCTAACAATTTTTTCCATCCACCCGCATTCTCCAGTTAACCCGCGATCATGGCGCTTGCAACAGCGTCGAAATATCGGGAGCTCAAAATAATAAATAATCACGGAAGATATCCCGTAAGTGACATTTGTAGTAAAGCCATTAATTATCGTAAAAAGTAAAGGATATAAAATGGTTATTGTGGGTTATCCCTAAGAGATAGACAAATACCATCGGGGACTTTTTTGTAAACCTTTTTATGGTGTACAATACTGTATACATTAAGTTGATCTATCTCGTAGGGTTCAGCCAGCGTTTGTAATGTAAGCGCAAATGTTTATTTACGACATCACACAATTATCAGTGATTCTCTACTTTAATGTGCATGTTATATACATATAAACCTTCCTCTTGAATCACTCTATCTATTAAAAAAAACCGGCCAAGAGCGTGTCGGGCCACGCTCAGTGTAGGGTTCCGTAGTTTCCCGTCCGTCAGAATAAGTGTTCCCACTTATGAGTTCCATTATGTAAAAATGCTTGCTTATACGAATATACTACAAACTTAGTCCAGAAATTATTTTGTACAACTTTTTGTCTTTTTTGTACAAACACTGTTGTTTCCATCAAGTTCAAAATAATTTTCCTAGAAAGTCCTTATAAAGTTCTACTTTTCAGATTTTTTTCATATTTTCTAAACTTATGGTTCAAAAGTTAGAGGGGGGGGGGGACACATTGTTTTTTACTTTTGGAGTGATTATTTCCGAAATTATTGACATTATCAAAAAATGAGTTTAGGAAACCCCTATTCATTTTTAAATACCTTTCCAACAATATATCACACGTTAGGGTTGAAATCTACCCTAATAAAACATTTTTTTCCAATTTTTATTTTACCACTTTGTCGGCGTGATTGATATACATATTGGTACCAAATTTCAGCTTTCTAGTGCTAACGGTCACAGAGATTAAGCGAGGACGGACAGACGGACGGACAGACATGGCGAAACTATAAGGGTTCCTAGTTGACTACGGAACCCTAAAAACCCGCATCAAAACCCGTTGCGCAGTTTTAAAGATCTAAGCTTACATAATTAATTATGTACCTACAGACAGACAGCGAGAAGTGACTTTGTTTTATACTATGTAGTGATGTAGTGATACACGGACAGATAATTATATAGGTTGTTAGAAGAACTAAATAACACATATCGCCCAGAGATCATAGTATCAAACTCAGCTGCACACATTGTAAAGTTGCGTCCACGGTACCTACTCACCAGTACATCAAGTTTACTACAAACTGTCGAATTATCTCATTCGATTTTGAACTGAACCTTAAGGCTGATGCTCCAGGGTAGCCCGCGAAATTCAAATTTTCTTACGTTTTTGGCAAATTGCAGGCCAGTGCTAGGTTGTATTGTATGTTGATTAAAATATTGGACGCGATTGTAAGACGTATGTAGTTACAGAATTATAATCATCAAAACCATCAATACAACCCTCCAAGTTCATAAAGGTCGAGAAACGATTTTTTCATTCACCTTAAACATGTTATGGTTTAAAATCATTTGGAGTTTGACAGATTGTAGTGGCTTGATTTGCTGGTGATTGAACGAACGAGGGAGTAAAGTGACTTGGTTGGTTATTTTATTAATGCTCCTCACGTTCTCTTCATAACGAGAAGTACTAGATGATTGTATATTCATAGTTAATTCAACTCAAAACTCTTGAAAATTTCTTAAGGCGATTAGGTACATGAGCTAAACGCGAGTTTTATAATGCAAAAAAGCGTATGATTCACTGCAATAAACAAAACCAGAAAAATATATGATATTCTTCAGGATTATTACTTATATGCTAGTATGATAGCGTGTTGAAAACATAAAAAACCGGCTAAGTGCGAGTCGGACTCGCGCACGAAGGGTTCCGTACCATTATCTATACATTAGACAAAACGGCAAAAAAATCACGTTTGTTGTATAGGAGCCCCCCTTAAATATATTTTTATTCTGTTTTTAGTATTTGTTGTTATAGCGGCAACAGAAATACATCATCTGTGAAAATTTCAACTGTCTAGCTGTCACGGTTCATGAGATACAGCCTGGTGACAGACAGACGGACAGACGGACAGACAGCGAAGTCTTAGTGATAGGGTTCCGTTTTTACCCTTTGGGTACGGAACCCTAAAAATCACGAACTTATCTCTAAAAATTTCCTTTAACGAGTATAATACCATACTTACTAAAATACATGCGATCATTCTGAATTTTGTAATTTGGCAAATAATTCTTCAAGCAACATATTAGCATCATAGTGTTTTACTTTTTTAGTCCAATCAATAGATATTTTGCAAATCGCAAAAAAACACTCTTTTCGCACTATTCGGCCGCAGTGACTGACGTAACAACCGCTTTGTAGTGCAAGCTGATTAGAACTTTATTCTAACAGTATTACAAACGAAGTTTGAACCACCACTAATAGAGTTGCTAATTTAGCTCATGTAATCGCTTTAATGTACCGCGCATCGCTGTTTCGTAATTCACAAAAATGACCTCTGACGCGGACCGTAGGGCTGTGCCACAGAATAGATAATAGTACTAGCGTACAGAAGTTGCACTCCTTTGATCTTGAAGAAAGCCGACATTATAAATACCTAAACTGGGCCCGCTCGATCTAAATTGTGCCTTGACGCAACGCGTTAGCGTATTTTATTCGGCGTCTCACTGCTTAGTGGTCAGTCGGTAGGGTTGCGTCAAGTACTCAAAATAAAATAGGTACTAACAACATTTTTGTATTTTAATGTATTATTATTTAAATGTTAATTAAAACTTTTATAATTACAATTGTTTTACTTTATTATAAAGTCTCATTATACCTAAATGGTGTAAAACACCTCTTAACGAAGCCGAAAGGCACTTGTTCTCCCCGTCATTGCGTTCAATTTTTTGTTCTACACCATACCTGGGAATCTTCTAGTTAAGGAGATACTGGGGGTCAAAGTTCCAACTTTTTGACAAGTTTTTTTTTAATACAAGTTTTTAACGTAAGATTTTTACTTTAAACACCGCTACGACCCCCGTACTATTCAATCCATACATCAGCACAATGTTTTGAATGCGTTTCATTGAGTTCTACCACAAAACATGATTTTTTACCTCAAAAAAAAAAGTCGTTTCCCAGCAATAATTTTTGCGTAAATTTACTTATTTTGATGTACAGAATGCTTGGTTGACGGCTTCGTGATGAGGTCTTTTACACCCTGTATATCTTGCCTTCTCTAAAATTACGATTACTTATTAAATTTAATAGCAGCATAAATGCGATATCTAACAAATAGGTAATTTTAAAATAAACTCTGATGGGAAGCATAGACATGAAGCAGTGAAATTTATATAAAAAGACAATTTTTTTCTACATTTATTAACAGCAACAGTTTATCCGGCTTGTCATTTTCACTAGTAATGATTAATGATCAATAAATCAGTCAGTTAACAAACACGAAGTACGAGTAGGTAGGTACACGACGCGCGACGCAAGGTCAAAAGTGCGCCAAAAATAACGCGGCTTACGTAAGCAGTTACGCACGGCTGGAGCGCGACAGCCCTAGAGAGCTTGCATATTCAATATGCGCTAAGCGGTAGGTAATTATCTCATGCCTACACACGGAGTGCAATAGCTCTGGCTGTGCGTACGGTCCGCCTCGCGCCTGACCGTGCGGTCGGGTCGTACAGCGTACTACACACAGTTAGCCAGTACATCAAGTTACTACAAGCTGTCAAATTTCTATAAGTAGTAGTCTTTAAACTTTATTGAAAAAGCATTAGGTTCAAGGACTAGCGGACGTCACGCGGTTTCACCCGCGTAGTTCTCGTTCCCGTGGGAGTACGGGGATAAAATATAGCCTATGTTACTCAGGGTGAATGTAGCTTTCTAATGGTGAAAAAATTTTTGAAATCGGAGCATGTAGTTTTTGAGTTTATTCATTACAAACATACACACAAAAATACAAATATTTCCTCTATAAAATAGTGTAAGATAGAAGACGTGGTAAACTCACCGGCGCGGTGCAGCTGCGCGCGGTGTGTCGAAGTGTGACCAATAAAGTTTACGGCTTAGTAATAAACTTCTCAGTAGGTAATAACAATGTGTGATAGTGGCTATTTTATTATACCTGCTGCCCTATTACCTATATGTATTAACTTACTGAACAGTAGGTGTTAGGTTCTAGGTGTTCATGACGACCTTTATTTTGAACAAATATAGTATTTTTCCCAAAAAATTGCAAACATATACCTAGTACTTTTAGGAAATTCAGGAAAAAAAACAGTACCTACACATTTATTTTTAAAGATTATGTAATTTTCCATTAGGAGAGAGGATTAGGGGAGCTCGTGTCTAAATAATAACAGCCGCTCGGGTCGATCGTTAGGTTAAGCCGTGCTTGCCTAGGTTGGTCTGTGGATGGGTGACCGCCCATTAGGTACATACCGAGTTTCCTCCGTGCCTCGGAAAGCACGTTAAGCCGTTGGTCGCGGCTGTCATTTGTAGATCTTTGACAGTCGTTAGGTAGTCAGAGGCCCGAAAAGTCTGACAACTAGTCTTACCAAGGGGTATCGTATTACCCAGTACTAACTGGGTTGTGGAGGTCAGATAGGCAGTCGCTCCATGGTATACTGGTATTCAGCTGCATCCGGTAAAACTGGAAGCCGACCCTAACACAGTTGGGAAAAGGCTAGGCAGATGATGATGTAATTTTCCATTTAATAAACCTATTATTTTGTTATTGCTCTTTGCTTCGGCCATCAATGATCTAAACATCTTCTTTGCACCATTGGTGGTCGATCCGCTCTTATACTTTTAAAGCCTTTTTATCTTCTTTTGCTTTTTCTTGGGTGTCGTGCAAAAACAGCAAAGAATAAACACATAGGTTTATAAAAATCGGGCAGCATTCATCGACAAATTATTGACAGTTTGACGTTTTGTTGCCGCGAATGGGTTTCGTTCTGAAATTCCCCGTGCAGCGCTGTGGGTACGTTTCAGACTTGTTGAATTAGGGATAAAATATCGTATTTTTCGTACTATATTACTATTCTATAATACATAGAACAATTGACTGAACTAAAGTACAATACTATATATTATAATACGGGTGGCAACCCTATGACGAACTCTCTTGTATTGTTTACCAGGCTCAGAAGAAAAAATCAGTTCTTTTTCACCGTCGAAATCATAATTAGGACAGTCTGAAGTCTCACAAGTCATCCGCCCTCTGCTCCACTTCCACCTGCACTTGTTTACTTAAGGGTACCAACTTAGAGCGAGACGGAATGGGACGCCGTCACCTCCTTCTGCGAAGCAGTAATGCTAGAGAAGGAGGTGGCGGAACGTGAGAGGGAGCGAACCTCTCAACGTCCCGGCCGCCGCGGGAGACGCCCCGGGCGTCGAAGGCCACCACCACGTGTCCCCCGGCCACCGTAGGCGCGGGCCTGTGGACGGTGGGCTATGGGCTAGCTCGCCGTCCGTCCGTCTCATGACGACAGGCCATGTCGACGGCGCGTTCGTGTTCCACACGCGCTTCAAAGAGAGTCAGCAAAAAGGAAGGGGTCCGTAAGGACCGATGCCTGCCGGGGTTGCGGGACAGTTCGAAAGAGATACCGCGGCCCCGGAACACAAAGGGCGATGAAGGAACATGGATGGGTTTTAGTCAGTAAAAGTCTGACACTCCCTCCTGCTCCGCCCAGAGCGGGAGGAGTTATTTGATGATTTCCCATCCGAAAGAAAAATAAAAAAAGGGTACCAACTTAATAACACATAGGTACATAGGTACTTGTTGGCATTCTAATTCATGTCTGTGTCACGGTCTCAAGGACGTCACGGTCGCTTTAAATATCAGTATTATAACTTGCGACTATATCGATGCTATTATAGTGAACGCGTTTCGCGCGCAAACAACACGATACAAATCAACCAGATGAACGATAAAGTCAAGGACGAAGTATTATATTATCTGTGGTCAAGGATAGGCATTATATTTGCTATTTTTTATAAGTATTAATCTTAAGGCTGATGCTCCAGGGTAGCCCGCGAAATTCAAATTTTCTTACGTTTTTGGCAAATTGCAGGCCAGTGCTAGGTTGTATGTTGATTAAAATATTGGACGCGATTGTAAGACGTATGTAGTTACAGAATTATAATCATCAAAACCATCAATACAACCCTCCGAGTTCATAAAGGTCGAGAAATGATTTTTTCAAGGTCAAAGTCATTGCGTTGTGTGATGATTCTCACACATTTCACCGTTTTGAGAGCGGTGGTGATAAATGAGCCGTGGTTCTAAATAACCCTAGACTGATAAAATTTTCGTTTTTCCTAATCCATGCTAATATTAGTATTTTGGTCAGTTTCCCCGTCTACTAGGGGACTCACGAGCCGCAACTCATTATCCAGGGCCGGACCACTATCTATGTATAGATCAGTGGTTCCCAACCTATTGTCCGCGGACCACGGGTGCGGTGGTCCGCAGAAGCCTCGAATATGGGCCGCGAAAGGTTAAAATGTTATAAGCTCAACCTAACATAATTCTTCTTCTTCTTAGCGTGTCGATGGCAAATATTTATTAAACATGTTTGGCCCAAAATTCAGCTATGCGAACTCCGCTCGCTGATGCAGTCATAAGATCGTCAAGTGTGCAGGTGTCAGGGCATACGGCGCAAGATGGAAGATGGGCCATTGTCTGTGGAGACACGCCGCATGACACATTTGAGGTCTGAGCCGTCCATAAAACCCCATTTGAGGAGATTGTCTTTGCTACGGCCGACCTGAGTTCGAAGTCTATTCAGAGATTTCCAAGTCAGCAGTGCAAGTACGTAGCACTCGATTCGATACGATTCGATAAATCTGACAGTTATTCTCGATAAAATGAGTTTTTAACCAATCGAAAAGTCGGATTTATCGAATCATATCGATTCGATCGTTATCGATTGCTACGTACTTGCAGTGCAGCCACGGCAAAGCATTTCCAGGTGGAAGGCTAAATCTACTAACTTATTATTAATTCCGAATTAATTATTGCTAAATTTTTCGAGCTCATTCGATCGCTTTTGTATCACTTCACTATCAAGGTTTTCATCCCAATTCCCATTTGGCAATTTTTGCATTGTGTGAGTTAGAGATTCAACCCCCTAGATATAATCCAGTCGGTGTTCATGTTTATCTAGGACCATAAATAAACAATAAATATGCCAAAGTAATCCCTGGTCTAAGAAAGGTTGGGAACAGCCTAAATTAAGTTTAGTTGGTGCACAACAGAATCGACACCAATGTAGATAATAAATAAGAAGTAGGTACTTACCTATAATTTATTTATTTATTTATTTATTATCTCATCATCACTATCGTTACAGGAATGTCCCTAATTCAATAGTGAGGCCATAATTACAATTTATTATATTTCATAATATATTCTGTACATAGTTATTTTTGTGAACTCACTCAGAGGACAAGTAAACAGATCTATGCTGTCTGCTACGTCATTAAGTACACTAGTATATAGTATAATTATTTAGTTTAGAGGATACATACCTAACTAGATACCTAACTACTTATCTAAACGCGTTGTTATTTACACTTAGCACAGAAACTCGTGCGAGAACAGCTAGAATTCTGCAAATATCGTACCTACGTAGTAGGTATCATCATCATCATCATCATCAGCCTATTAATGTTCCCACTGCTGGGACACAGGCCTCCTCTCAATGAGAGGGAATGGGCTATAATCCACCACGCGGGCCCAGTGCGGATTGGTAGATGTCACATGTCACACATGTTACATGCTACATGTAGTAGGTATCACACATCATAAATGTACTTATTATGTATTGTATAGTTTTATGTACTATCGAGGACACTCCCGCCTGACCACCACTAAGCTCATTTTTGCTTGCACTCACAACATAAAAACGGTCTCTAGCCCCGCCCCGTTGACTTTGTGTAGAAAAAATGAATGAAAAGATACCGAATCGGCCGAGCGCATTGACGACGCACGCAAACGAGAGTTATTGTTATTTTTCGCGCCAAAATTGACGCTTTCCTAATAGGCCCAAACTTTAAGGGGGCGTGGCTCGGCGCCTCCGCATGATTTAAGCGAAAAAAAATTAAAATGGTCAGGCGGAAAAGACCCCGATAGTACCTATAGATATAAGCATCTCCCACCATCATCCATGTACTTATTGTATCTGTTGGATCATTCTGACTAATATACGAGTACCTATGTGCTTGAATAATTAATACCTAATGCTCGTAACTATTTTATTTACAGTTGAAATTATTTGCTTTAGTCGTACTCACCGTAACTAAGTCCTCTAGTCTGCAGAAGACCTCGTAACTTGGAGACTTGTAATTTGTATGCGTATGTGTAAAGAACGAAGCAGCCGGTAAACTAAGGCTGATGCTCCACGGTAGCCTGCGAAATTCAAATTTTCTTACGTTTTTTGCAATTTGCAGGCCAGTGCTAGGTTGTTTGTTGATTAAAATATTATTCGCGGGTGTAAAACGTATGTAGTTACAGAATTATAATCATCAAAATCATCAATACAACCTTCCACGTTCATAAAGGTGTAGAAATGACTTCTGCTTTTTTTTTGTTTCCTACACCTTTTAAGAACTTGGAAGGTTGTATTCATAATTTTAATGATTATAATTCTGTAACTACATACGTCTTACAGCCGCGAATAATATTTTAATCAACATACGACCTAGCACAAGCCCGCAAATTGCAAAAAACGTAAGAAAATTTGAATTTCGCGGGCTACCCTGGAGCATTCACCATAAGTAATAGGTTTCCCGAGCAATTTCAGGTATGGTTCCATGACGTGCGGAGAACTTAGAGAGAGAGTCGTCATCCGACCCGCCAGGCCCAAAGAGGTGGCTTCATGGAGAACGTCCGGTCTCTGGCCGCACTTGGTGATATTGATGGGGCCCGCCGGGAATGGGTACCAGTCGAGCTGCGCGCGAATGTATCTACTTGTAACCAATGATATATAAACTATAGATACGTTGTCCGCACTCTAAAATGACAACATGAAATGAAGCCAATTGGCCACATCGCGCTTAGTTACGCACCAACCTGTCGCGCGACGCTACGTTTGTTTATAATTTAATAAATCCTGTGACGTGACTGAAGATGTATATTTATCTCCCTCTCGCAACAGGCATCCCGCCGTTCAGTGTCATATTTTCTTTCTCTTTCTTCACGCTTATAAGTAGTTCTAGTATTTTCGCCGTTTTTAAGCGCCGCGATGTTGGTTCATGATGTGTCTATATATAATACGTCATTGCTTGTAACTCCCGGGCCAATGACACAGGGTAGTAGTAGAAACAGTGAGTTGTTTAGTCGGATAGAGTCCGTCATTAACCCCCGCTTACCCCATACGGAGGGTATCCATGAGTAGGTATTTTCACACTCAAAAAAAATGTTACGGAATAGGTAATATGAGTCAGCGAGTCTGGAGAACTATTCGGTAAATAACCACAATCTCTGTCAAGTCTATTCGTGTTAAACCAAGTGAATATTTTTGAAAATGATGTCATGAGTTCCGATATTCTGAGCCGATATAACCGTTCTACAATAGCTGGCTTATACATTAATCTTCTATACTGTAATAGTGAAGAGGAGATAGATACACGCGGAAGATATAAATTAAGTAATTTAGTACTTACGGTTATTAGAAGTAAATATAAATCCCTTATTTATAGACTGCCACACTTCACGTGTTGTTTCGGTTGAATAATTTTCACCACACTAGTATCGCGCTCTGAGATTCTCTGTTGACTAAATACAATTTTAAATAGCATTCCATTTCGAGCGGGAACTTTTCGCTATAACCTCACAAAATTAAAAAGAAGGTTCCATTCGTAAAAGTTGTGTTCGTAGAATTCGTTTTGAACATAGCCGTGTAATAGAGAAGCGACAAAATCGACCAAAATAAAATAGTGACGCAATGTGTGTGTTGCTATTCCAAGGTTGTGTTTATAACTCGTCATGACATCATCTGCTCAGCGTGCACCGGGGAGCCGCCTTACCGCCTAGCCGCTAGTCGCCGGTAACCTTCGCTTTATCGATTGCCCTACAAAACGCTAAGTTAGTTTATTGGTTGATCACATGAGATACATAGGTCAAGCGCCAGGGTAGCCCGCGACCTTAGATTAAAATTAATCTAAGCCCGCGACATTCAATTTTCTAACGTTTTTGCGAACATTTATATCGCACGAGTTATATAAAGAGGTTTGGTAGGAGAAAGAGTCTGTTTGTAATTTCGAGTGCGGAAAAAAGGAATATGGTATCTGCAAATTCAGATCGAAACAACATTTTATTTTTTATTTTTGTGAGTCTATTTTTGTCGATCTATCCGCGTGACTGTAATTACTGGCCGATAGCCGATGTAAACCAAGAATATAGTAATATGAGTAACCTAAGCGGCGGCGTCACCACTAGGGCCGCGAGGCTCAAATGGGAACGCTGCTATAAGCTCAGTGTTCCGTGAAAAATAATTAAAACCCATGAAATTGTTAACGACTTCCGATTCAAATAAGGAAGTCATTAACAATTTTTCAATTTCGCGGGCAACAGCTAGTCTAACAATAAATTGTTTATCGAAACCGACAAAGTATGTACCTATGTACTCATTTAATGAAACTTTTCTTGACATTTTTCTTTTGTGCCTTTACGTAAACCGGCACACAAAACAGCTGTGAACCTGTGTGAAACAAACGTCAAATGAATTTTGAACTGTCACTGACAATGCGGGTCACATCATGAAATGACATCAGTCCATTGTTGCCACCTTAGCCCTTTTCGGGCTAGATCTAGCACTTTTTACTGTGGGTAAATTCGTTTTTTCATGCTTTAGCCCGAAAAGAGCAATCTGGGCTAGATTGCTCTTTTCGGGCTAAAGCATGAAAAAACGAGTTTACCCACAGTAACTCATTTTTAAGCGATACGAAAACTTGCACCGCGATTGCCAAGCTACGAAACAATGCGCGCCATGTAGTATAGATTTTGTCAGTTCACACTTTATAATTACTAATTGGGTTTAAGGTTTTGTTATGGTAACATCATGTGTGAATGTTTTGCCTTCTAGTTCGGTAGATATGAAGACTCTGATTGTTAACAATTTAATATAATTCGCTTTTGCACTTCCTTAAATTACTTTCGTTTCAAATAAACAATTTTTAACCAAAGAGTTTTGTCGTTTGTATTTATTTTTTTAGCCCTTTCTAGCTCTTTGGATGTCAAAATTTGTTAAATCTAGCTTGTCCGACTGCCCCTTTTCAAAAACCAAGGTGGCAACACTGCATCAGTCAGTTCAGTGACACTGTGACAGACTGACACTTGACAGTTAAAAGAAACGTGCGTGCATTGTGAACAGTCAACACAACAGTGCGTTGTGCATTTCGTTCGTGAAAGTTCTATAATATTCATAAAAATGACGTGCGAAGTGCCCGAGCCGGTGTTCCGCGAGTTTGGCGGTGAGGAGGACGCGGAGCCCGAGGTGACGGAGATCGAGTCGCTCTGCATGAACTGCCACTCCAACGTAAGTAAACATTGCGAAACGAAAGCCACGATCGTGCTCCTAACATGTTTTTGCGTCAAAATGCTCTTAAATCTGTATTTATTGCGATTCATTTTGTTATCCTAAACGTAAACTTTGTACTGGCAACCGTACGTGTATGAGCTTGGTGTACGGACGTGGATAAAGCTGGAGTCTGTAAGGATCGTAGCAGGCGGTGTTCTGTAATTTCTGCCTTTCCATGGGGAAAAGGCATGAGTTTTTGTATGTTATTTAGGCTATGCGACTTGTAAAACAGCTAACTAAGTTAGTGTTTATATGCGTGGTGCGCCGCGACGCCGACCGATCGATACCAGAGGTTAAGGACCCGTTTACTACTGGCACAGTAGCCAGACTAGTGCAGGAGCCAGTAGAGTACTCAATCATATAATCAAATTGTATGGCTGTCTGCCAATAGACACACTTGTCTTTTTACCCGACTGCGCCAGAAGGAGTGTTCTTTATAGTTTATAAAATTATATACTAAAACCTTCCTCTTGAATTACTATCTATTAAAAAAATTCGCATCAAAATCCGTTGCGTAGTTTTAAAGATCTAAGCATACATAGGGACAGACAGACGCGGTGGGGACTTTGTTTTATAATAAGTAGTGATTTTGGGCTAGGCTAGGGGCTAGTGCATTTTATTATCAATTTATTTTCGTATCTGACATGTCAATTTTTGCATTTTTTGAGTATATTTTAATTGTAGTTTGATGTAAAAGTGTGTGTGTGAGTGTGTATGCACAGAGCGGAGCTTAGTTTTGCGCTGGCTTCACTTTCTTGCAGTGTTTTTCAACCTTTTTCATGACACGAACCCCTTAGTATGATAACATATTTGACGACCCCCTTCGCTTTTTTTTTTTTCATTTATTTTATTATGTTACAAATATTAAATCAATACAAAATTTTATGTTTATAAATGGTTTTAACTCTTTTTTTTTTCTAAATTTGGAATTCGATTTAATTCTCAATGTAGCGAAAACGGATCCACGATGGGAGTAATTAGTTAATGACAAACAAGCAAAACCGCAATAAGATGGATGAGTACTAATAGATTTTTATTTTGTTAATTTATATGAACATACAAATGTTTATATCCCTTATATAAGATTCTCTAATTAAATCTATTTTTTTAGGTTTTATTGTTTTGTTTATTGAGGTAGTTTTCGCGACCTCTTGCGACCCCCCATATAGAGGCTTCGCGATCCCCCAGGGGGTCGCGACCCCCAGGTTGAAAAACACTGCTTTATTGTTTGCAGCACTATGTCTTGATTTTTTATTTGGTCTGAGGTGAACATTTTGTTAATCAGCTAATTATAGGACTCATAGACAAAGAATCATTAACTAGCAGTTAGTTAGTGTGTTAAGTTATGTGTTTAGTTTATAGGCAACAATATGACGAATTTCGCCTCTGTGTCTGCCGAGTGCCGACCATACAGGGTGTAAAAGACCTCATCACGAAGTCGTTAACCAAGCATTCTGTACATCAAACTAAGTAACTTTACGCAAAAATTGTTGCTGGGAAACTACTTTCCTTTTTGGGGTGAAAAATCATGTTATGTGGTAGAACTCAATGTAACGCACTCAAAACATTATGCTGATGGATGGATTGAATAGTACGGGGGTCGTGGAGGTGTCTAATGTAAAAATCTTACGTTAAAAACTTGTATTAAAAAAAAAAAAAACTTGTCAAAAGTTGGAACTTTGACCCCCAATATCTCCGTAACTAAAAGTTTCCAGGTATGGTGTAGAACAAAAAAATGATCGAATTGACGAGGAGAACAAGTGCCTTTTGTCTTCGTTAATAGGTGTTTTACACCCTTTATACCACTTTAATGCACAAAAGTGTGTTTCACATGGCTTCTGTAATTTTCAATAAATTACCCAAAGAAATAAGGGCAATGAATACTGTCTTATTCAAGAAAACCTTAAAGAGCTAATAAGTGTTATTATAACTTTAACAATAATTTTTCCAAATAACATTATTATGCAAGCATTATTTCGACGACCCGATTGGCGCAGCGGTAGTGAGGCTGCCTTACGTTCTTAGGGTCCTGGGTTTGAATCCCTGTCGGAGCAAATGTTTGTGTGATGAGCATGGACATTTGTTTCCGAGTCATGGATGTTTATATGTATAATAAGTATGTATTTACAAACAAAAAAAGTATCTATGTAGTATATCAACTATCTGGTGTCCACGACACAAGCCTCGTTGCTTAGTGTGGCACTAGATGGCGCTGTGTGTAATGTCCAGCAATATATGTATGTATTTATTTAGGTATCTTTAAATATTGTAATAATTCTAGATCAGAGTGACATTGTAATAATTTTAATATTACTGTTATTAAATACTTTGTGTAATTTATTTCATCACTGCTGCTCTCAAAACGGTGAAGGAAAACATCGTGAGGAAACCGGCATGTCCTAGAACCAAAACATTCGAAGATATGTGACATCTATAAGTTGGTGCCAGTTAACATCGGAATAGAGGTCATTAACACCTACCTACCAAGTTTTTGATCACAAAGCGATAACGACACTTACTAGTTACCTAAATCGACCAATAAGCGATACTTTGCTACATCGCTAGAGTATCATAATACCAGTCGGCTAGACATACAGGGGTTGAGAATCTTGTGTTGTTCCTATTCGAATTTATTATTATTTTTTGCTAGAAAACTAGTTTTATGCTTATAAATTTACTTGTGACGTAAACGCCCCCGCACCGTGACCATAATGTGCTGCACACCTGACGCGATGACCTCGTAAAACAAAAACGGCATAAGATCAGAATTATATTTTTTTCTGATGAGATTGTTTTTGTGATGTCATAATTATATTTAGATACTTATGGTTTTTCCGTCATGGGTGTCGTTTTCATGGTTTTCGAGGTCGTTGATTACGAAAATGAGCTCAAAATGAAAATCCAAGATGGCGTCCAAGATTTTTTTGGTTTTTCCGTCATGGATGTCGTTTTCGTGGTTTTCGGGGTCGTTGATTACGAAAATAAGCTCAAAATGAAAATCCAAGATGGCGTCCAAGATTTTTTTGGTTTTTCCGTCATGGATGTCGTTTTCATGGTTTTCGGGGTCGTTGATTACGAAAATGAGCTCAAAATGAAAATCCAAGATGGTGTCCAAGATTTTTTTGGTTTTTCCGTCATGGATGTCGTTTTCATGGTTTTCGGGGTCGTTGATTACGAGAATAGTTAGGACTTCTTAAATGAACCTGACGTGATGAGTGTATTTATTTCTGGAGATTACAATCTTCCGGATATTACGTGGCAGGTTGCCCTGACCGGTAGTCAGCAACATATCACTGGCATGACTTGCACAGGATCTTCCCCTATATGCTCAGAACTCCTTCAGCTAATGTCAACCCTGGATGCCTACCAATATAATAGTATATATAATGGAAATAGTAAAATTCTCGATTTGTTCATTTCCAATTTAATTTGCACTTTGAGCCCTCCACTAGATCCCTTGCTACCTGTAGACCCACACCACCCTCCGTTCGTTGCGATAGCCCCCATAGGTATATCAATGCAAACCATAAAAAGAAAACCCATGAAAAAATATGATTTCCGTAAGGCCAATTATGATGTTATCAATAAACAAATCGATGAAGTCGAATGGTCGGTCCTTTTGGATCATCTTTCTTCCGAAGAAGCGGTGGAAAAATTTTATGATGTGTTAAGCAACATTGTCTCACAGAACGTTCCTCTAGTAAAGCCTCGAGCACTTGACTTTCCTGTTTGGTTTTCTCTTCACTTGATTAAAACTTTCAAAAAAAAACAGCGCCATTGGATTAAGTGGAAGAAGTTTAAAAACATTAAAGACTACAATATGTTTGCCGAATACCGAACAACTTTTAAAGAAGCCTGTAACTCTTGCTATTCCACCTACATTAAATCCGTTGAGGATAATCTCACCTCCAATATTAAATGCTTTTGGACATATATAGCTAATCGCAAAGATAAATCTGGTATCCCATCTACGATGCAATACCAAAACCTTAAGTCAAGTGCTCCAGATGTGGTTTGCAATATGTTCTCCGATTACTTCCTGTCGGTTTTCGAACCCGCATCGCCCACGTTGTCGACGTAAACCCCGCCAACTCACTGTGACGCTAACATCTTAATCGACAACATACGTATCGAGGAATCTAAATTACTTCAGGAGTTAAAAAACCTCGACCCTTCAAAAGGGGCTGGCCCTGATGGATACCCAGCTCTATTCTTTAAGGCTACCGCTAATAGTATCTGCAGACCACTTCATATAATTTACAATAAATGCCTGTGTGAAGGGGTGTTTCCTGAAATATGGAAACGGGCCAATATAACGCCCGTACACAAGGGAGGCGCAAAACATGATATTGAGCAATATCGACCCATATCAATTCTATCGACCTTGTCAAAGCTGTTTGAAAGACTCGTACATAACGAAATCCATCCAATCCTGCACAACGTATTAATTCCTGAGCAACATGGTTTTGTTAAACACCGATCTACTGTTTCAAATGTATTAATATTCACCAACTATCTTTTTGAAAACCTGGATAGACGTTTGCAAGTGGACGCTGTTTACACAGATTTCAAAAAAGCCTTTGACAAGGTCGATCATGAAATTTTACTTAATAAAATTGCATTCAATGGCATACGGGGAAACTTGCTCCGGTGGTTTTCATCCTACATTCAAAAAAGAACACAGAAGGTTGTTGTGAGTGGCCATCAGTCTGATACAGTGTCTATAACCTCTGGTGTTCCACAGGGCTCGATCCTGGGACCTCTTCTATTTAATTTATATATAAATGACATTTGGAAATGCTTTTTAAGTACTAAATTTCTTATGTATGCCGATGATTTGAAAGCTTTTAAAATTATTAATACAATAGAAGACTGTCTAACGTTTCAAGAAGACTTGGATAGACTCTCAGCATACTGCTTTGACAACAAATTACACTTAAGTATCTCCAAATGTCATTATATAAATTTCACAAAAAAAAAATATCACAAAATTTAAGTACAGGCTAAATAATGCCTTTCTATGTAACACCTCCATTGTAAGAGATCTTGGTGTTCTACTGGACAATAAGCTATCGCTTAATCAACACGTAGAAAGAATTGTTAATAATTCATTTAAGATGTATGGTTTTGTCCTGAGATCATCTACAGAGTTTAAACGGCCCTCCACCTATCTTTACTTATACAAGACGCTTGTACGCTCGCAGCTCGAATATGCTGTCCCAATTTGGAACCCGTTTTATAAGAAATATATAGATATGATCGAGAAAGTCCAGCGTAAATTTCTTCGCGCCGTGTACTTCAGGTGTTATGGAAGGTGTTTGTCATATTCACAATTACTAAATAAATATAATATGTTAACATTAGAATCTAGACGAAAATTTTTAGAAGCCAACGTACTACATGGTATTGTTCATAATCACCTCGATTCTATTGATCTCACGAGTAAGTTATGCTATGTGGTCCCCCGCACTGTAAATAAGCGTAGTGTCCGTGCAGGTACATTGTTCGCTGTAAATACCTGTCGGACTAATTCAGGATTGCGTTGCCCTATTCGTCGTATGGTGGAATCTTATAATAGCAACTTCATTGATATTGATATTTTTGTATGTTCCAAATCGAAATTTAAGTCCAATGTGTTTAAAATGTTATCCAATTATAATAAGAAATAGTGTGAATCCCTTATTATTATTAATTTAATTTATTTGAACCGTTTTAATTATTTTCATTAATGAATTGTATGAATTTATAATTGCATTGTATTGTCATTTTCCTTATTTTACATAATTTCAATTATTCTTATTTGTGATAATAACGAATAATCCCAAATTTTTTTTTTCTCAATTATTATGTTTCTTCTTAAATAACTTAATAATTGTATTGTGTTTATCTTAATAATCTGTGCTCTTTTTTTCTATTCTTAAAATTATAATAATATCTGAGTAATGCTAAATCTAGTGGCACTTTTTACCTTATCTTAGTTTTGTTAACATGCGGATAATGTAGTGGGCTGCAATATTGTTAATACCTCATAATTATGTATATTACTGTTATTTGTAAACATTATATATTGTAGCTGTTTATTGTCCCATAATAAATAAAATAAAATAAAAAATAAAAAAATGAACTCAAAATGAAAATCCAAGATGGCGTCCAAGATTTTTTTGGTTTTGTTATATATGTGGCCTCTTTGCTTCAACTTCATTCATTCTCTCATATATTTCTTTTTACATTGTCATTGTCATCTGGTTGTCACAGCGACTTAGAATGATTAAAATATTGAGTCTACTATGAAACTATTTTCTTAATTAGTAAATACATAACATTGGCGACGATGGAGGCAGGGACGAGACACATCCGCCGACTGATGAGGCAAGGGTTCGCTCGTTTACTGTTGGGCAGAGAGTGCAAATACGCAGCTACACAAACGACCAAATTAAATGATAAATGTACGCATCAATGACTCGAAACTGAAAATGGAAGTAGATACAGGAGCTGCTCTGTCATCTATATCTTATAAAGATTTTAAAACATTGGACACTACGATGCAAAATTTATAAAACTAGTATCACACACAATGAGAACATATACAGTAGAAATCTTCGCACCCCTTGGAGTAGCCTACGTTACGTGTAAATACAAAGACCAAACACTTGAGGGAAAATTATACATTATCAAACAAGATGTTGACTCTATCTTCGGTCGAGCATGGATACGAGCAATCAATTTGAATCTGGCAAATATAAACGCAGTTAATGCTAAAGAACATCCAAAACTGGATAGGCTACTCTCTGAATACTCAAAGGTATTTGATGGCTCCCTTGGGTGCATACCTGATTGCCATGGCCCTGATGGTGAGTATCCCAATGATGTAGTACTGCGCATGAAGGTTGATTTTGCTTTAATCGACATTCTCGACAACTTTTAACTGTCTTCTATGTCTTGATCCAAATTTCTCCAGAATACGTATCCACGCGCCAGTAATTTCATTTTTACTATTCCAAGATGTCCTGCGTGTAGTTCTTCTAAAACTTGCTGTCTCAAGGTTGCCGGAATCATTACTCGTGTTCCTTTTATAATACAACCGTCTTGTAAGGTCAATTCGTTGTCATTGTAGCCGTACCTTCTCACTGAGGTACCATTTTGTAAAGCTTCCAATAAATGGTTGTATTCATCATCGCGTTGGGTATTTTCGGCAATTTTTATACGGTCGACGGCAATTGTGTTCATTTGATTTAATTGAAATGCGCAATGTACGTCTATTAGGTTATTTGCTACTGTATCCACCGGAAATCTTGATAGATAATCTGCATTGCTATGATCATCTGATGTTCTGTATTCAATAGTGTAGTCAAAACCAGATAGAAAATGTGCGTAGTGAAAGAGCCTCATTGTGCTCATCGCTGGTAAAGTTTTGTGTGGATTGAAAATAGTAGTTAACGGTTTATGGTCTGTAATAAGTATGAATTTTCTTCCGTAGCAGTAGTGAAAAAATTTCTTTAATCCCCAGAACAAGGACGTCGCTTCTTTGTCTATCTGACTGTATTTTTTTTCACTACTCGTCAATGAACGTGATGCAAAAGCAATAGGCCGATCCGATCCATCCGATAACCGATGCGATAGAACTGCTCCAAGTCCAAAAGGTGAAGCATCTGTAGCGAGAACCAAGGGTTTTTCTGGGTCAAAATGCATTAAAACTCTGTTACTGAGGATTTCCTGTTTAATTTTCTTGAAACTCTCATTACATTTGTGCGAAATTGAAGCTAAATTCGGTATGAACTTATTGTAATAATTTGCCATTCCTAGAAATGTCCGCAGTTCGTTGATGTTGCTGGGACGTTTTGTATCCAGAATAGCGTTCACCTTATTTCTATTTTTGTGCAGTCCATTTTTATCAATGGTATGACCCAAGTATTCTATTATCTCTTGAAAAAAATGACATTTATCTTTATTGAGTTTCAAATTTTTTTCTTGTAATTTTTGTAATACCAAATTTAGTCTTGAAAGAAGTTCTTCTTCTGAATGTCCTTGAATAATAAATTATGTCATCGAAAAAACATTTCACTCCAGCTACTCCTTGGAGTAAACGATCCATAAATTTTTGCCATAAATTCGGGGCAACCTTGACGCCAAACATAAGTCTATTTACTTTAAACGTAACCTTATGGGTACTTAATGTTTGCATTATAGCGCTCTCCTCGTCCATCATCATGTTTAGATAAGCTTGACTGATATCAAGTGTGCAAAATATTTGACCTCCGTTCATCTCTACTAGAATGTCCTCTATGATCGGAATAGGGTATTGTTCATCCCTTATAACTTTATTTAAGGTGACTTTATAATCCGCGCATAAGCGTATACTGCCATTTGGTTTGATAATAGGAACCACTGGTGTTCCCCACTCAGAGCTGTCAACCTTTGTAATTACTCCTTGTTCGCAGAGTCGCGCTATTTCATCATCAACTTTATTTTTAAGAGCATATGGTATACGTCTTGGCTTAACAAAAATTGGTGACACTTCTTCCTTTAGGGTCAAATGAGCTTTGTAATCAGGTATGCACCCAAGGGAGCCATCAAATACCTTTGAGTATTCAGAGAGTAGCCTATCCAGTTTTGGATGTTCTTTAGCATTAACTGCGTTTATATTTGCCAGATTCAAATTGATTGCTCGTATCCATGCTCGACCGAAGAAAGGGTCAACATCTTGTTTGATAATGTATAATTTTCCCTCAAGTGTTTGGTCTTTGTATTTACACGTAACGTAGGCTACTCCAAGGGGTGCGAAGATTTCTCCTGTATATGTTCTCATTGTGATACTAGTTTTATAAATTTTGCATCTAGTGTCCAATGTTTTAAAATCTTTATAAGATATAGATGACAGAGCAGCTCCTGTATCTACTTCCATTTTCAGTTTCGAGTCATCGATGCGTACATTTATCATAAATTTGTCTGTGTTGTTAGATCGAATTAAATTCATATCCCAAGGGGTGGTGTCATCGACTGTATCTGAAGAGTTGTCCGTGTCCTGCTCCTCCAGGTTCTCAGGCTCCAGTTGATTGTTCCTAGGTGTTGATTGTAAGCAAACGCGAGCAAGGTGACCTACTCGTTTGCACTTGCTGCAAGTATCCTTGATGCTGCGACATTTGCTAGCTAGATGTTCCTTGCTTCCACATCGAAAGCATTTCCCTCGTAAGTCCTTAATCGTGAAAGGTTTATTCTCTGGCCGTTGATTGCGGTGTTTGGTTGGGGTCAGCTTGAACAGTTTTCACATGTAGAAGACCTTGGTTTGAAGAGTGTGCTGGTGACATATAGCTGCTGTCAGATTTTGCTAGTTCAATCGTAGTTGCTTTATTTAGTAAGTCATAAAAATCGGTCACCATTGTTTCCTGTAATATTTTGGTTCGAATATCGGTGTCATTTAATCCTCTTATAAATTGTTAGGTAAGAAAATTATCACAGATCGACTTTTTACAGTTCTTGCACGTGAACTCATAATCTTGAGCTAAATGTTTCAAGTCTGAGGAGTATGACATGATTGTTTCATCAAAGGCTTGAAGTCGCGAAATAAATTTATGTTGACGAGCCCAAATGCTCGGTTTTGGATCTATATAATGTTGTAATATTTGAACCAAGCTGCCGAATTCCAGTTCACAAGGATCGTTTGGTGCGCACAAGTCGTAAGCTTTCTGGTGTAATTCTGGTGGCAATAAACTAAGCAGCGTGAGGGTCTGGATTTGTGAATTGTGACAATTATTTAGCTTCATGTAGGTTTTTAATCGCTGAACAAAATTATTGAAACTTTCTCTTTCCTGTAACGGTTGGAAATTAATTCTTGGTGTCGTATCCGGCGTGCTTACACGTGAAGCCGTGACGTAAGTCGTCGGTGTGTTCGGTGATGTAGGGCGTAAGCCATGCAGCTTTAACTTTAATTGTAATATGTACTCTTCTGTAGAATGCCGCTGTTCAATTTCAGCTTCCGCATCATGTGTTTGTAATAATTCAATTTCATTTTGTACTTTTTCAAATTTTTGTTCATAATTTGTAAGAGTTGTCAAACGTGAACTTACTTCGTAATCCGAAGGATTTTGTAGTTTTGCAAGTGTATGTTCAAACTTGGTCAGCTGGCCGCGTATATTTGCGCGCAGGCTAGTAAGTCGCGCCAGTTCTGCCTCCATCGTCGCCAATGTTATGTATTTACTAATTAAGAAAATAGTTTCATAGTAGACTGAATATTTTAATCATTCTAAGTCGCAGTGACAACCAGATGACAATGACAATGTAAAAAGAAATATATGAGAGAATGAATGAAGTTGAAGCAAAGAGGCCACATATATAACAGGGCTGAGCCAGGCTCTCTACAAGACAAACTACTGGGTATTAAGGAACGCCTACGGAGGACGCCGAGCAGCAATACAAATAAAAGCCCATATGAGCTCATGTTTGGCAGGGAGATAAGAAACACCCTAAGTGTTCATTTCAAGGCGAGGACGAGGGACGAAACACATCCGCCGACTGATGAGGCAAGGGTTCACTCGTTTACTGTTGGGCAGAGAGTGCAAATACGCAGCTACACAAACGACCAAATTAAATGGGATTTCGGAACCGTTTTAAGGATATTAGGCCAATTGCACTATCAAATAGAGTGTGATTCTGGTCAGATTTGCAAAAGACATGTTGATCAAATGCTGGGTACATTAATACCAAGAGAAGAACAGTAACACCGAACGCCCTTCGGAACTTAACAACTAGACGATTTGGGACGGAGGTGTTATATATGTGGCCTCGTTGCTTCAACTTCATTCATTCTCTCATATATTTCTTTTTACATTGTCATTGTCATCTGGTTGTCACAGCGACTTAGAATGATTAAAATATTGAGTCTACTATGAAACTATTTTCTTAATTAGTAAATACATAACAGGTTTTTTCCGTCATGGATGTCGTTTTCATGGTTTTCGGGGTCGTTGATTACGAAAATGAGCTCAAAATGAAAATCCAAGATGGCGTCCAGGATTTTTTTGGTATTTCCATCGTGGGTGTCGTTTTCATGGTTTTAGGTGTCCCTGAATATGAAAATGAGGTCCAAACGAAAATCCTAGATGACGCCGAGGAAAATTTTTGGTTTTTTAATCATGGGTGTCGTTTTCATGATTTTCGGGGTCGTTGATAACGAAATGAGGTTGAAATGAAAAACCAAGATGGCGCCGAGAAAAAAAATCGGTTTTTCCGTTATGGCCGTCGTTTTCATGGTTAAAGGATAAAGAAAATGAAGTCATAATTATTTATTTCAATTAGGTCATTCAAAGGCACTTTTGAATGACGAATAGTGAAATGGATTCAATGATTTACCGTGCCTTTGGGTAAATCTGATTTCAACAAATCATTTTCATTTTCATTATCAACGACCCCGAAAACCATTGAAAACGACACTCATGACGGAAAAACCAAAAAAAAAACACCTTCAAGTAATAATAGGCGTGATGTTATGTTTACTCTACAGAGTAAACCTCAGTGGCCATTAAGTCGCGCAAGAGTCCAATCGTGCAAGTGTCCATTCGCGTAAGATTCCTTTCGCGCATAAGTCCATTCGCGCAAAAGTCCATGTGCGCATATGTCTTTTCGCGCAAGTGGGTGCGCGCAACAAGTGTTCTTTGCGCAAATGTCTTTCGCGCATAAGTCTCAGATCCTAATTTTAAGATGTATAATAATATATTTACTTTATTAAAATTGTCTCAGTAAGTTAAAATAGTGTTAAAAACGAAAATAAAGTATTTAAATCAATTAATTTCGTAGGGTACGTTTGCTCGATTTCTTATTTTTTTGGGTTGTGCACTGTGTTATGTATGTGGGACACTGTGGATGTATTATGAGACTCAAACGATATCAGTTTTGCGACAGGTTTGTACGGATGGAGCGACAGTATCGCTAATATTTAGATATCGGGATGAAAGTCGGAGCAATGACCTCTATTCCGATGTTAACTGGCACCAACCAACTCATAAATAACTAATCGTTTTTTTATTTATTTTACACTAGCTGACGTCCCGCGGTTTCACCCGCGTATTTCCCGTTCTCGTGGGAGTACGGGAATAAAATATAGCCTATAGCACTCACGAATAATGTAGCTTTCTACCAGTGACACAATTTTTAAAATTGGTTCATTACTTCCGGAAATTACCCCCTACATACAAACTTACAAACAAATGTTACCTCTTTATATTATTAGTATAGATTTAATGAACTGACCTTTTATTTGATTGTATACATTTAGCATGCCCTACAGTAGAATCACTTGAAACATGTAAATTTTTACAACACCATTGTAACAGTGTTTTCTGAAAAAATAAATGATTTGATTTAGTTACAGACACAGTTGGCATCAACAGAGTAGTAGTCATAGCAGCTGGTCTAAAATGCAATAAATTTCATCAAAATTCACACATTGCATACAGGGCGGAAATCAGACAGGACAAAGAGTACATTAAAGTGTGCCCTTGTCATTTTGAGTAATGAAAAATGGTACAGTCACCTTAAGGGTCCCTACAAGAAATTAAGTCATTTTGAACATTTTTGATCACTCCTTGTGAGAAAGGCAAGAAGAATTTGAACCTGCTTTATTTTTATTATAAGAGTCAGGTTCTTATTCTTGTCGACTGCGGGAACAATTGTTTTAAATAATGTATATATTAATGGCAATCACCCATATTCAAAACCCCTTTTCCGCAAAAGTAACGAGCGAGTGATGTTTGTGGTTCCCTGAACAAAGAACTACAAAATATTCTGAATATTAAAAAATATGAATAACATCAATATATGGTCTACTCGTAACATACGGGAAAACATTATTGATTTCTATACGAAATATAGCAGAAAAAAAATGTTGAAAAAACTTAATTTATGGAAAACGTCGGGCCAAAATGGTATTTTTTTCTATACCTTAGAAACACTTTAAAGAAAATTTAAAAATTACTCATTAATCTCAAGGTAGCCCTTTATTAGAATCTGAATTTTAATTTATAAATAAACAATAACTTCATTTCGTAAATTAAATGCAAAGTGAACTATATAATCGACCGCGCAAACCCGCTCCCGTCAGTAACGAAAGGGCTCTCCCAGCGTGAGGACGTATCACTTTGCTTCGCAAGCGCTCGCGAGTTATTACGTGAATATATTTCCGAGATATACACAGACTACCACATTTCGATCCAGTATTTATATTACAAATTATTAAACTTTTTGATTGTACATATTTAGATAAGATTTTTTTTGACGTTGGTTGTTTATTATGATTGGTAATATATTTTTTGTTTTTTACGGATTCGTATAGAGGAGGCTCGGGAAAGTAAAAACCAGTTTTCAAAAGTTGACCCACTTGTCCCCCTTCTCCCCCTTTTAGGCGGATCTCGGAAGTTGAGAGACTTGAAACATTTTTTTTTTCAGAATTATATAAAGGGGCAACGCGTTAGTCAAAATCATTTTTCAAAACTCCCCACTCTTCCCCCCTTCACCCCTCCCCCCATCGTATCTCGGAAACTAGGACACGTAGCGGCTTTTTGATTTTTACTATAAATTATTAATGAGGAGCGTTTAAATTTGTAAACGGAGGGTATCGTCCCCTCCCCAACCTCCCCTAAAAATAAAAGGGCTATAACTTCGTAACGGTCAGAGATAGCCATTGGGTGTTTGAACAAATATTATAGTAGGCGTCGAACCTTGTCTGGTGGTAGGTAGGTTCTGAGTGGAGCGAACCTGCGAGACCGAGTGGTGCGAAGGGGGGAGGTGGCGAGCGAAGCGAGCCAGCGACCTCCGCAGCGTAACGAAGGTTGAGTGGGTGAAGCGTAACTCAGGGCGACGACAAGCAAACTTTAGGGTAGTGTTTTTTTTAATGGGTCTGAGTTTTAAAAACTCAGACCAATAAGGTTTTTTTTATAGGTAATATTTTTTAAAATTGGTTTTTAGAGTGTTTTAGGGGTTCTTAAGGGCAGTTGTAACGGATTTCCCAATTATTTTAAGGATTCCTATGGATTCTCAAAATTTTATGTTTGTAAGGAATACTTCTCAAGAACACGACAAAAAGCGAGCTGCGCGCAGCTCGCGCACCCACGCAAATACTAGTATTAATATAATGTAGAAGTAAGTAAGTTTTGGGGTCGCTGATTATGAATATGACATCAAAATGAAAATCCAAGATGACGTCGACGAAAATTTTCGGTTTTTTCTTCATAGGTGTTATTTTCGTGATTATTGGGGTTGCTGGTTACGAAAATGAGGTCAAAATGAAAATCCAAGATGGCACCGAGGAAATTTTTTGATTTTCCGTCATGGGTGTCGTTTCCATGGTTTTTGGGGTTGCTGGTTACGAAAATGAGGTCAAAATGAAAATCCAAGATGGCGCCGAGGATTTTTTTTTTATTTTCCGTCATGGGTGTCGTTTTCATGGTTTTTGGGGTTGCTGGTTACGAAAATGAGGTCAAAATGAAAATCCAAGATGGCGCCGAGGAAATTTTTTGATGTTCCGTCATGGGTGTCGTTTTCATGGTTTTTGGGGTTGCTGGTTACGAAAATGAGGTCAAAATGAAAATCCAAGATTGCGCCGAGGAAATTTTTTGATTTTCCGTCATGGGTGTCGTTTTCATGGTTTTTGGGGTTGCTGGTTACGAAAATGAGGTCAAAATGAAAATCCAAGATGGCGCCGAGGATTTTTTTTTGATTTTCCGTCATGGGTGTCGTTTTCATGGTTTTCAGAGTTGCTGGTTACGAAAATGAGGTCTAAATGAAAATCCAACATGGCGCCGAGAAAAAAATTTGGTTTTTCCAACGTAGGTGTCATTTTCATGGTTTTTGAGGTCGCTGATTATTTTAATTTTTTTGCTTCCTCGGCACCATCTTGGATTTGCATTTCGACTTCTGTTTCGTAACCAGCAAACCCAAAATCCATGAAAACGACACACATGACGGAAAATCAAAAAAAATTCTCGGCGCCATCTTGGATTTGCATTTCGACTTCATTTTCGTAACCAGCAACCCCTAAAACCATGAAAACGACACCCATGACGGAAAATCAAAAATTTTCCTCGGCCCCATCTTGGATTTTCATTTTGACCTCATTTTCGTAACCAGCAACCCCACCAACCATGAAAACGACACCCATGACGGAAAATCAAAAATTTTCCTCGGCGCCATCTTGGATTTTCATTTTGACCTCATTTTCGTAACCAGCAACCCCAAAAACCATAAAAATGACACCCATGACGGAGAGTCAAAAATTTTCCTCGGCGCCATCTTGGATTTTCATTTTGACCTCATTTTCGTAACCAGCAACCCCACAAACCATGAAAACGATACCCTTGACGGAAAATCAAAAATTTTCCTCGGCGCCATCTTGGATTTTCATTTTGACCTCATTTTCGTAACCAGCAACCCCAAAAACCATAAAAACGACACCCATGACGGAGAGTCAAAAATTGTCCTCGGTGTCTCTTGGATTTTTATTTTGACCTCATTTTTGTAATCAGCAACCCCAAAAACCATGAAAACGACACCCATGACGGAAAATCAAAAATTTTCTTTGGCGCCATCTTGGATTTTCATTTTGACCTCATTTTCGTAACCAGCAACCCCAAAAACCATAAAAACGACACCCATGACGGAGAGTCAAAAATTTTCCTCGGTGCCTCTTGGATTTTTATTTTGACCTCATTTCGTTATCAGCGTCTCCTTAACCATGAAAATGACATCCATGACAGAAAAACGAAAAGAAAAAACCACCTTCAAGACACAGGGGTATGTTATGTTTACTCTACAGAGTGAACCTCAGTGGCCATTAAGTCGCGCTAAAGTCCAGTCGCGCAAGAGTCCATTCGCGCAAGTGTCTTGGCGCGCAAATGTCCGTTCGCGCATAAGTCTAATCGCGCAAAAGTCCATTCGCGCAAGTGTCCAGGCGCACAAAAGTCCGTTCGCGCATAAGTTCAATCGCGCAAAAGTCCATGCGCACATTTGTCTTTTCGCGCAAATGGGTTCGCGCAAGTGTCCTTCGCGCAAATGTTTTTCGCGCAAAAGTCCCAGATCCAGAAAAATTAAGTTTGTCCTTTAAAAAGTTTGTACGGAACCCTCAGTGCGCGAGTCCAACTCGCACTTTTATTTATCATTTTGTAAAATGTTTATATGTATCTAAATTCTTCTAATACAAAATTAAACCATTTTTATTTTGATTGTGATAAATATACAGTAGACACACATTCCAGACTTTTATTTCTAAACCGTACTGACTTTATTTATGTATCATAAAATAATATCGTCTACAGGATCAAAATGGTTTAGGCGATCACTACGCTCGATCTGCACCCGTGTGTGCGTGTATCTGCATGAAAAATGCACACAAACATAGGATCGCAACGAATTTGCCTAAACTCTAGCGACTGAATTTTTGGAAGGGGCTCTTAAGAATCCTCTATTCTTATAACATAGTCCTTAGTATTAGTATAACGGGCTGGTGTCCGTAACTCCACGTCTAAGCGCGTATTTTACGTAGGTACATAGTCCTTATAGTTAACGCTTACTGCCTCAAAAATCCACTTTGTTTACCGATGGATTAAATTGTCAAAATATTAGTGAAGTTTCGTAATATTGTGTCTGCAGGGAATGACACGCCTGCTGCTGACGCGCATCCCATACTACCGCAACGTGGTGGTGATGTCGTTCTCGTGCGAGGAGTGCGGCTACCACAACAACGAGCTGCAGTCCGGAGGAGCCTACGCGGAGCAGGGCGTGCAGTGAGTAGCACACTGTGTCTGTAGGGCTGGGAGTACTGCAGGAACGTGCTGGTGATGTCGTTCTCGTGCGAGGAGTGCGGCTACCACAACAACGAGCTGCAGTCCGGAGGAGACTACGCGGAGCAGGGCGTGCAGTGAGTAGCACACTGTGTCTGTAGGGCTGGGAGTACTGCAGGAACGTGCTGGTGATGACGTTCTCGTGCGAGGAGTGCGGCTACCACAACAACGAGCTGCAGTCCGGAGGAGCCTACGCGGAGCAGGGCGTGCAGTGAGTAGCACACTGTGTCTGTAGGGCTGGGAGTACTGCAGGAACGTGCTGGTGATGTCGTTCTCGTGCGAGGAGTGCGGCTACCACAACAACGAGCTGCAGTCCGGAGGAGCCTACGCGGAGCAGGGCGTGCAGTGAGTAGCACACTGTGTCTGTAGGGCTGGGAGTACTGCAGGAACGTGCTGGTGATGTCGTTCTCGTGCGAGGAGTGCGGCTACCACAACAACGAGCTGCAGTCCGGAGGAGCCTACGCGGAGCAGGGCGTGCAGTGAGTAGCACACTATGTCTGTAGGGCTGGGAGTACTGCAGGAACGTGCTGGTGATGTCGTTCTCGTGCGAGGAGTGCGGCTACCACAACAACGAGCTGCAGTCCGGAGGAGCCTACGCGGAGCAGGGCGTGCAGTGAGTAGCACACTATGTCTGTAGGGCTGGGAGTACTGCAGGAACGTGCTGGTGATGTCGTTCTCGTGCGAGGAGTGCGGCTACCACAACAACGAGCTGCAGTCCGGAGGAGCCTACGCGGAGCAGGGCGTGCAGTGAGTAGCACACTATGTCTGTAGGGCTGGGAGTACTGCAGGAACGTGCTGGTGATGTCGTTCTCGTGCGAGGAGTGCGGCTACCACAACAACGAGCTGCAGTCCGGAGGAGCCTACGCGGAGCAGGGCGTGCAGTGAGTAGCACACTGTGTCTGTAGGGCTGGGAGTACTGCAGGAACGTGCTGGTGATGACGTTCTCGTGCGAGGAGTGCGGCTACCACAACAACGAGCTGCAGTCCGGAGGAGCCTACGCGGAGCAGGGCGTGCAGTGAGTAGCACACTGTGTCTGTAGGGCTGGGAGTACTGCAGGAACGTGCTGGTGATGTCGTTCTCGTGCGAGGAGTGCGGCTACCACAACAACGAGCTGCAGTCCGGAGGAGCCTACGCGGAGCAGGGCGTGCAGTGAGTAGCACACTGTGTCTGTAGGGCTGGGAGTACTGCAGGAACGTGCTGGTGATGTCGTTGTCGTGCGAGGAGTGCGGCTACCACAACAACGAGCTGCAGTCCGGAGGAGCCTACGCGGAGCAGGGCGTGCAGTGAGTAGCACACTGTATCTGTAGGGCTGGGAGTACTGCAGGAACGTGCTGGTGATGCAGCCCGTGGCCACCTTCGTTAAGCAGGGCTTGCACCATTATTACTGCTGTTAGGTATAAGGGTTCATGGTTCGATTCCCAGGTCAGGCAAAATATCATTGAGATTTTCCATCAGGATATTCTTAGTAGGAGCCCATAGTCAGTCATACCATTTATTTCAATTAGGCCATTAAAAGGCACTTTTGAATTATTTACATTTGCCCATTCGCAAAGAGTTTTTTAATTAGTTGGTTGTGTGGTATCACTCAGATTGCATGTCTGCATCTTTCCTCGATCGTGTAAGATTACTGACCCATGTCATAGAGTGCGCCTGTGTTTGTGCACGCCTGTGTACTTGATTACTATCCACTGAGATGGTCCATCGTGTCACAAATTCCCAAGCACTATTGTTGTGAAATGATTTGATGAGAATTACTGTTACAGCTTTGCTTCTATAACCAATTCAGAATATATTCTTTATTCCTCTATGTGTTGACATTTTCTTGTCTATGGTAACCTATTGTCAATGTGACTGTTGTCATAGATGGACGTTGAAGGTGGAGAACGCCGAGGACTTGAACCGGCAGGTGGTGAAGACTGAGCACACCAGCGTGCGCATCCCCGAGCTCGACTTCGAGATCCCCGCGCAGAGCCAGCCCGGAGGTACGGTGCATTACGGGTTGTTGCTAAGTGTAACACTTCCTCAGTCTCTGTTTTTATTTATTTATTTATTTAGAGATAATTGATGAAAATTAAAAATAGTGTAGGCCCTAAAATACTCCCCTGGGGAATACCGTTATTAACTTCGCATCCTTCGCTCCGGAATTAATAGACCACAGCACGTTGAGCTCTGCCCCTCAGGTAACTTTCAAATAATTTTATCTCTTCTCCTTGAATTCCAAGGTGTTCAAGTTTTTTCAGTAACATTGGAGGACAAACAGAGACGTGTCAAAAGTTTTCCCCAAATCGAGAAAAATCGTAAGAACTTCAACTAACCAATACCATAGCATACGACTCTCCTTTTCCTGCAGAAACTAAGGTATTGGTTAGTTGAGCATTGAAAACAACTAATAGACGAAAATTTGTTTATTGTTTAAAGTATCTGAACACCGCCACATAGAACTTTTTTTTCTTTTGTAGGAAAAAGCAGTTTTTAGGGTTCCACACCCAAAGGGTACAAACGGAACCCTATTACTACCCACTGTCCTTCTGTCTGTCTGTCTGTCACCAGGCTGTATCTCATGAACCGTGATAGCTAGACAGTTGTTTCACAGATGATGTATTTCTGTTGCCGCTATAACAAAAAAATACAAAACACAATCAAATATATATATATTTTATAAATTACCGATGCTGTACTAGCTGTTTCCTTGATATGTGCAATATCTACATGCTCAAAATGTAATGAACCAGCTGATTATATTTTAGTTACGGATGAAAAATGTTTTGTTGCTGCTGGTTCAGACTGATGTACTAAGTACGTGGTAACCCGCTAGTGTGTCGGTGTCCATTCCACGTTGCATTTCTATTAAAAATAGAAGTTTATCATAAGTATGATCACTTGCAGAGATAACGACAATCGAGGGGATCCTATCGCGCGCCATCCGCGGACTGTCGCAGGAGCAGGCGCTGCGCCGCACGCAGCACCCGCAGGACGCCGCGCACGTGCAGACTGTCATCGACAAGCTGTCGGAGCTGCAGGCCGGCCGGGCGCCCTTCACCGTCGAGCTCGAGGACATCTCCGGTGAGTGCACAGTCTGTATCATCGACAAGCTGTCGGAGCTGCAGGCCGGCCGGGCGCCCTTCACCGTCGAGCTCGAGGACATCTCCGGTGAGTGCACAGTCTGTATCATCGACAAGCTGTCGGAGCTGCAGGCCGGCCGGGCGCCCTTCACCGTCGAGCTCGAGGACATCTCCGGTGAGTGCACAGTCTGTATCATCGACAAGCTGTCGGAGCTGCAGGCCGGCCGGGCGCCCTTCACCGTCGAGCTCGAGGACATCTCCGGTGAGTGCACAGTCTGTATCATCGACAAGCTGTCGGAGCTGCAGGCCGGCCGGGCGCCCTTCACCGTCGAGCTCTAGGACATCTCCGGTGAGTGCACAGTCTGTATCATCGACAAGCTGTCGGAGCTGCAGGCCGGCCGGGCGCCCTTCACCGTCGAGCTCGAGGACATCTCCGGTGAGTGCACAGTCTGTATCATCGACAAGCTGTCGGAGCTGCAGGCCGGCCGGGCGCCCTTCACCGTCGAGCTCGAGGACATCTCCGGTGAGTGCACAGTCTGTATCATCGACAAGCTGTCGGAGCTGCAGGCCGGCCGGGCGCCCTTCACCGTCGAGCTCGAGGACATCTCCGGTGAGTGCACAGTCTCTGTACAGGCCGTGTGTGACGAGCCCCCCTTGGGACACAGGTGGTACCTGTCTAAAACATGAGAAGATGGTGTTCTAGGAAGAAAGAAGAGTAAATTAGATGGTCACGCCTTCTTTGAGTTAAAATTTCTATATTAACGGTCATAGGATGATTTCTTCACATGACGGTAATATGTCTGAACAGGCGTTCATATATCCCTTCCCCTCGCACAATGGCCCGCCGATGCTTCGACGGAGCTAGGCGCGGCTGCAGTTCGCTGAGGAGTACCGCGGAGTGTGTCCGCACCGTGCCGCACTGTACGTCTACCATCTACCGTTTACTGATAATCCGCAACATAAGTGTAAAGACGAGCCATCTTAGAACATCATGACGCTCAGCCGCGAAGCTGCGGGCCCGTAGCGACACGCAGCAACCCCCAGGACCGTGACAGAACTTTAAGAGCGGCCAATCCGCCATACTTTTCGCGAGAATTTTGACAATAGCTCGTGCGTGATTATGCCGTTGTTAGACATATATTATCTTTTAATTTTTTCCTGATAGAAGCCTTGCAAATGTAGTGGAGATTCTAAATAAAAAATATTTATTTCACATACTTGTAAGACTAATTTAAAAACACGTATTTCCTGGAACAAGTTTTATAAATTTTCGAACAATGTTTTTCGCTCAATGTCCTCGCGTTAGGCGGTATGAGGTACGCGGGAGGGAAGTAGTGCAGGTTCGGGGCTAGTTAAGACACCCCTGTCTGTTGAAAGAAAGGAAGTTGAAAGAATACCACCGCTGTGGCTCTGGATGAAACAACAAGCTTTTCGACCATGCTCGCATTGACGAAAGGCGGGCCGAGAAGGGCCCTCTTAATATCTCCGCCCCGGGGTGTGATCGGTGAAGTGGTGCACCAAAAGAGACCCTGTGACCAGTGCTTAGAGCTAGAGCACGTGCCAAAAACCTCCAAGACGATCGCCCTGTTCATCATCAATCTAGGTTCTTTCAAGACGATTATCAGCAAATCTTCCAAAAACTACAGTCCATTTTAAATATAAAACAATGTCCAATCTTCTTTGGCCGTGTGGTATCCGGCAGAGTAGAATAGAACCAACCCATTACACTCGAGGGTGTCGTATAAGGCGACTAATGTCTGAGGCAGAACACCTTGCGCCTCCTTAGACCTGAGAATGGGCAGCAGCGTTTTCTGTTAGTCTTTCATCACTGCGATCTCCAATCCGCCTGCCAAGCGTGGAGATTACGGCAAATTCCTCCCATCATGGGAGAGGCTTATGTCCAGCAGTGGACGTTATTGGCTGTAGTAGTAGTAGTAGTAGTAGTCCAATCTTCATTCGATTCGATCGATTTTCACACCAGTAGGACTGGAGAGGCCAGACGGTAGAGTTGGATACGACCAAAAGGATTGATCTTCACTGGACCAACGAAAGCAATCAAATGTTTTCTTTGTACCCGAATTCAGAAATAAAGGATCTGTGTTGTAATTGTAACTTTAGGTTTGCTTTTTTTGACAGACTTTTAAAAATGAAGTAGTTTTTTTTTCATGTTTGTTCACCGATTGCTCCGTGATTGCTTATCATTGTAAAATTTCAAACGCCCATCCTGGGTAATGTCTACTTGACTGCGTGCAGTCAAAGCCACCGGCCCAACATCGGGGGGTCCCACCTATCAGCCAACGTTCTGAATCAGAATCAAAGCGTTTATTTCAAGTAAGCCAGTTACAGGCACTTTTGAATTGTCGAAACAAAGATGAGAATTAAATGTAGCTACAGTCCCAGTCACAAGACATAAAAACTGTGAAAGTACTGTAGTTGCCCATTCTCTAGCGTAGATCTCTATGGAGAAGAACGGGCAAGAAACTCCATGGACACTCTTTTAAATCAGAATAAAATGTTGGTTACATCATTCATTTCGTTCTACACTTGCAGTCTGTGGGGTCATTATACTCAAAAATCATACAGCGCCCTTCGCGTCCAATACAATAACGCATTCAGGTGTGTTGATGGGGTTGCCTCGATACTGCAGCGCATCAGGGATGTGTGCTGAAGCTCACGTAGACTGTTTGTACACGGTGGTGCGGAGCGGTAGAGTGCGGGGCAGCGCCAACAGCATCCTGTCTATGATAGCGAGTAGGCTGCATTGTGCGTTTGTGAACCACTGCTGCAAAGTTTCAGCTGGGCCTGTCACCTTGCGGCAATGATACTGTCACAATCTGTTTTCTGTTTTATTTTGTTTGTAAGTGTATTACTAACATAGTTTGTAAGTATATTGTTACTAACACTATGAGTCTTGTTGCTCGAAATAAATAAATAATTATTATTATTATTCATGTTGAGATGGTACTGGTGGTATGGCTCACTTAATAATGTAAGAACAATGTAGCAAGGTGTGCACGTTAAAAGTGTCCACAGTAAAAACACACAAAAAAAGAAATACAATTTAAAATAATTTATTCAAATAAGCCATGGCAACTAAGAGATGACCAGTCACAACTGACAGCGCCCGTTCACGGACATGACGCATGGATCAGCACCATTCAGCTCAACCATTTTGAAGGGAACTAAATGATCCGACACATGCGCCACCATTAGCATGACATACTCCAAACCGCCAGGGCACATTCAAGTCAAGAAAAGACGTAGGTTTTCAGTGAATGATAGCTTTCTAGTACATAGTACTCAGTACTCACACAATATGGGCTATGCAATTATATAATACTAAAGAGATTGAATCTATACAATGCAAAGATAGTTGTACAATCTTCAGCAGCTCCAACAATACAATTTAATGCTATCAATTTATGCGCCCCTGTCCTTGTGGAGCAGGACCAGCATTGAGCCAAGCATTTTTATCAGCGATATAATCGCTTAACTTGTAATATGCTTGCTTACATAGTGTGCGTTTAATGCATGTTTTAAATTTCGTTTCATTCAGTTCAAGAATACTTTGTGGAATTTTATTATAGCATCTCAAACAGTAACCCCATGAAAGATGAGTCTACTTTAGCGAGTCTGAAGCCTGGCTGAACTAGGTGTCTAAGAATGGTGTAAGGGCTGGCGCGAACACGGCCTAGCAGAGATGCGCATCCCTTGCGCATGAAGGCCGTAAAACTATCAACGTCCGTGCGCAAACACGCCGCAGCCCCAACAACACCCAGAACGTGTTGTTATATTGTGTGCGCAGACCATTATATTATGCCCGTTTCACATGTTCTGGTAACGCCGCTGCCAACCCAGCACAGCAATACAAGTGTTACGAGCTGGGTACGGGATAAATTAATTACTACCGATGAAACAACAAATAACTTTAATAATCACAAAACACTTCAAACACAATCACAAATACACTACTGATCACTATTCACTTAGATATCGCACTTCTAGTTCACTTCGATTCGCTTGGTACTGTAGCCAAAATAAGACTGCCGCTCCCTCAAACATGTCCGCTATTTATATGGTGACCAACCCTTCTAGAAAGATCCACGACTTATTCGACTTATGTTCTAGACAATTACATAGTCGGTCATTGTCCCTTCATAACTTGTACTATCGTGGACTTTTCCGCCTGACCGGTTTTTTTTTTTTTGCTTTAATCATGCGGAGGCACCGAGCCACGCCCCCTTAACAACAACAGCCCATAAAGTCCACTGCTGGACATAAGCCTCTCCCATGATGTCAGGAATTTGCCGTAATCTCCACGCTTGGCAGGCGGATTGGAGATCGCAGTGATGAAAGACTACCAGAAAACGCTGCTGCCCATTCTCTGGTCTACGGAGGCACAGGTGTTCTGCCTCAGACTTTAGTCGCCTTATACGACACCCGTGAGTGTAATGGGTTGGTTCTATTCTACTCTGCCGGTGATACCACACGGCTAACGCCCCCTTAAAGTTTGGGCCTATTAGGAAAGCGTCAACTTTGGCGCGTAAAATAACAATAACTCTCTTTTGGCGTGCGTCGTCAGTGCTCTCGGCCGATTCGGTATCTTTTCATTCATTATTTCTTTACAAAGTCAACGGGGCGGGGCTAGAGAGCGTTTCTATGTTGCGAGTGCAAGCAACAATTTGCTTAGTGGTGGTCAGGCGGGAGTGTCCTCGATAGTACAAGATAAAGAAGTAGGAACTTTATGCCCTCGACGTACGGTCGAAATTACAAGACCATTCCTATCCCTACCTACATCATTCGAGACTCGTCCTACGTACCTACCTACTACTATCTACCTACCTACTTGTAATTGTAGGTACGAGTACGACGTAACACAAGGTAGTGCTGAAATATAGTCGAAGTGACTTTATAGCCCCTGTATGTGAGTGTCTCCCTTCCCTTGCAGGGAACTGTTTCCTGGAGAACACGTCAGCCCCGCGGCGCGACCCGCGCGCCTGGCGCCGCCAGGTCCCGCGCACGCCGCAGCAGGACCAGGCGCTCGGCATCTATCCGCAGCCCGACCAGGAGGTACGTGGCTATGGAACTTGTGGCCGATCGTAACGGTTGACAACACCGAAAGGCACTCCTTCTCCCCGTCATTATCATTTCAGCCGAAAAACGTCCACTGCTGGACATAGGCCTCCCCCATAGGGGGTTTTGCCATAATCGCCACGCTTGGCAGGCGGGTTGGCGATCGCAGTGCGGTTGTTAAAAAAGCACAGAGAACGCTGCTGCCCATTCTCTGGTAAGTCCCTTAGTCGCCTCTTACGACACCCACGGGGAGATATGGGATGGTGCTATTCTTTACGTCCGACACCAACCCACCACACACAATACAACGCACGCGACAGACAACACAGACAATTGTACATTGTACAATTGTATTTGTACAGACAATACACGCGATATTTTTTTTATTGTAGGCCATACCTGGTATCCTTCTAGTTACGGAGATATTGGAGGTCAAAGTTACAAGTTAGGTATGGTGTAGAACAAAAAAATGATCGCAATGACGGGGAGAACAAGTGCCTTTCGGCTTCGTTAAGAGGTGTTTTACACCCTTTATATAATTGTTATAAATGTGAAAGTTGAGGGTGTATGGTTGTCTGGATGTTATGGATGTTTGTTACTCTTTCACGCAAAAACTACTGAACGGATTGGGATGAAATTTTGCACACAGATAGTTTATTAATTAATTAATTTATAATTTTAAACTTCATGTACAATAGTGGTAGTTTGATTGTATTTCGCTGAGGAAAATTGTAAATCATTTTGAATCCTGGTTGTTTTCCGAATTATTGGTTGAAATTAGAGCTTATCGAGCCTAGCATCCCCCCTTGAGGTATTTACCCGGGATAGTTAGTGCTTTTTGGACAAACGCCGCTTTGTGGTTAAGCGAGCCGCCCCGCGCGTGGAGTTTCATATTTCATATAAGGACATTGGTGAGAAGTGTGAACGATTTAGTTCAGGCCCGGAGCCATTTTGTGATCATCTTGGACAATTGTGGTGCATTCCGAGCTATTACACGCTGTACGGACCAGCGTCCCTTGGGAATATCGTCGGACTGGACACCAAACTTTCCACGCATTACACAAAGACACCTACATACATACACAGAACCGACGTGAACCCAGACAGGACATCATCACCAGCGCTAGGTAAGTACAAATAAGGCAAGAGTATTATTAATTGGCTCCGCGGATCGCGGATATCGACACCCAGAGCTTGCCTTGGGAATATCGTTGAACACATAGGATACTTTTTATCCCAGTAGTAAGATCCCATGGGACAGTTATTAATGTTAACGGGGGCTGGCAGAAGTTAGTTTATAGTATGTAGTGACGATGGCGTGTCCCGCAGGCCAGCAGTGAGAGCGCGGGGCACCTGCTGGGGGAGCTGGGGGGCGCGGCGGGCGGCATGACGTACGAGCAGCTCGCGGCCGACGAGGTGCTGACCTTCCGCACCAACTGCCCCGACTGCAACGCGCCCGCCGACACCAACATGAAGCTCACCAGTCAGTATACCGCACACTTACACAGTACCACATGTGGCCCACTGCAGGCCAGCAGTGAGAGCGCGGGGGGCGCGGCGGGCGGCATGACGTACGAGCAGCTCGCGGCCGACGAGGTGCTGACCTTCCGCACCAACTGCCCCGACTGCAACGCGCCCGCCGACACCAACATGAAGCTCACCAGTCAGTATACCGCACACTTACACAGTACCACATGTGGCCCACTGCAGGCCAGCAGTGAGAGCGCGGGGGGCGCGGCGGGCGGCATGACGTACGAGCAGCTCGCGGCCGACGAGGTGCTGACCTTCCGCACCAACTGCCCCGACTGCAACGCGCCCGCCGACACCAACATGAAGCTCACCAGTCAGTATACCGCACACTTACACAGTACCACATGTGGCCCACTGCAGGCCAGCAGTGAGAGCGCGGGGGGCGCGGCGGGCGGCATGACGTACGAGCAGCTCGCGGCCGACGAGGTGCTGACCTTCCGCACCAACTGCCCCGACTGCAACGCGCCCGCCGACACCAACATGAAGCTCACCAGTCAGTATACCGCACACTTACACAGTACCACATGTGGCCCACTGCAGGCCAGCAGTGAGAGCGCGGGGGGCGCGGCGGGCGGCATGACGTACGAGCAGCTCGCGGCCGACGAGGTGCTGACCTTCCGCACCAACTGCCCCGACTGCAACGCGCCCGCCGACACCAACATGAAGCTCACCAGTCAGTATACCGCACACTTACACAGTACCACATGTGGCCCACTGCAGGCCAGCAGTGAGAGCGCGGGGGGCGCGGCGGGCGGCATGACGTACGAGCAGCTCGCGGCCGACGAGGTGCTGACCTTCCGCACCAACTGCCCCGACTGCAACGCGCCCGCCGACACCAACATGAAGCTCACCAGTCAGTATACCGCACACTTACACAGTACCACATGTGGCCCACTGCAGGCCAGCAGTGAGAGCGCGGGGGGCGCGGCGGGCGGCATGACGTACGAGCAGCTCGCGGCCGACGAGGTGCTGACCTTCCGCACCAACTGCCCCGACTGCAACGCGCCCGCCGACACCAACATGAAGCTCACCAGTCAGTATACCGCACACTTACACAGTACCACATGTGGCCCACTGCAGGCCAGCAGTGAGAGCGCGGGGGGCGCGGCGGGCGGTATGACGTACGAGCAGCTCGCGGCCGACGAGGTGCTGACCTTCCGCACCAACTGCCCCGACTGCAACGCGCCCGCCGACACCAACATGAAGCTCACCAGTCAGTATACCGCACACTTACACAGTACCACATGTGGCCCACTGTTGCCCAACAACATTCTCCTTCCGAACCTTTGTAATCGACTTCTGCAAAAGGAGGAGGTTATGTATTCTACCAGCACCTTTTTATTTGGGTCGTTCTTCTTTTTTAGTGACAATGGTCTGTCACTCAGCTCATTTTGTGTCATATTAAAGTATGGATTATTATGTATTTATTGTTTGAATCTACATCCTCATCGCTTTATACCTTTTAATACTAAATAATCTTTAACTTTCTGCTGTTAATATTTTTTTTGCATGTGTTATTTTTCATTAAATACCGTGACAGAGTAGTAATTCATAATGATGTCCTACCTAAAAAAGACCACTCTGTCACAGTGTTTTCTCGAAAATAGCCACAAAACAATCAACATTATGGGCATGAAAACAAAGATTAAATGATTCAAATGAAAATAAATGCATTTGTAAAAAAATATCTAACACTGAAATCAAAATATTGTTACTTGAAAAACTGAAAAACACCCATTAATTGTCACGAAAAAAGAAGAACGACCCATTTATCATTTGTATCTACCGATTTCTGCATTATTACAAAGTTCTAGTTATGATTTAAAATAACCCGTATGCTCCCGGCCGTGCCTCCAGAGGCACAGTGCATTGTTATTTTAATTGTGTCTGTAATTGCGGGTATTGAAGTGATTGATACTTGATAAGTGTGTGAGATACAACAACTTTAAAATGGTAAAATAAAAAAACACTGATACGTGTGAAAGAACTTTACTTTCGGAAGTCTATAACCGGGATTAACACATGGAATACGTTTTATCTCGGTAGTACCATCCCTTGGGACATTACCTTACTCCAACTTCTGCTGACTACACGTACGTACAGGTCGCGGCACGAAACTCTAGCGCTGACCGTTATTGCGCAGAAGTATAAAATAAGAATATCTTGGTCAACGCACGCCGCGTTGCGCCGATTGGCTCTGCAGTCGTACCACATGCGCAGCTATCCGCGCCACGTTCCGTTCAGCGCTAGAGTTACGTGCCGCGACCTGTACTGCGGCACAATGCTGCTGTAGCCGTTCAGCCAATTAGCACATTCATTGGTTTGGCTGGAAGAGGAGCTTGTGGCTAAGTAATAACAGCTGCTCGGGTCCATCTTTAGGTTAAGCCGAACTTGCCTAGGCTGGGCTGTGGATGGGTGACCACCCATTACATACCTAGATTCCTCCTTGCCTCGGAAAGCACGTTAAGCCAGTCGTTAAAGGTAGTCAGTGGCTCGAAAAATCTGACAACCAGTCTTACCAAGTGATGTCGTATTATCCAGTACTAACTGGGTTGTGGAGGTCAGATAGGCAGTCGCTCCATGTAACATACTGTTATTTAGCTGCATCCGGTTAGACTGGAAGCCGACCTAACATAGTTGGGAAAAGGCTACGTAGATGATGATCGGTTTGGCTGGGCGTAGAGTTACCAGGGCCTAAAATCGGAAATCCGGTCTTGGAGGATGAAACATCCTGATTTTCAACAAAAAAGTCCGGTCTAGCCTAAAGTTTACCTACGATCAAACAAAAAACTGAAATTTTTATTTAAAGTAAGAAAAAAAAAACAATAAATCATGTTCAGTAATCAAAAGTTAAACGTAAAAGTGTTCAGTGTGTGTTATATTTTTTATTACTAGGAATAGCTTTTAAAATTAGGTTTTAACCGCAAAAATTTGATTGAAGAATTGCTCACAACTATAATCTTTCCAGTTATACTTCGTAAGTACAATGGCTCTAATGGACTCCAATGATAGTCTGTTTCTTTCTTTCGTCCGGCATGAGTTGAAAAATCCGGTCTGGCACAAAATCCGGACGAAATCTGGTATTGGCATTAAAAATCCGGTCAAGACCGGATTTTTCCGGTCAGGTGGTAACCCTAGCTGGGAGTCACCCCTGTGACGATGAGATGGCCAGGTGTGAACGTGTCGCATGTTGTTACAGACATCCCGCACTTCAAGGAAGTCGTCATCATGAGCACCACTTGCGACGTCTGCGGACACCGCACCAACGAGGTAACATCGTAGTACGTCGAAGGACATTAGTATCGATTCTGTTGTGCACAAACTAAACTTAATTTAGGCTATTGCTATCTTTTTCTCTCTAATAAAACGAGAAAGAGACGGACGTAATTTAGAGCTGTCAAATTTCGTTAAAAATAATATTTCCATATAAATGAAGGGTGCACGTAAAAACAAGGTGAAGCGCAAGGCATAAACTAATTTGACATCTCTAACTTAGTTCATAGCTATAGCCGTCCTTTTCTCGCACTGCCTTTTAGTAACAGATAGCAATAAAGTTTAGTTTGTGCACATCAGAATCGACACCATTATGTAGCTGTGCAGGTGTAATATATTGTGTGTCGTGTGCAGGTGAAGTCAGGCGGCGGCATAGAGGACAAGGGCGTGCGCTTCGAACTGCGCGTACGCAACCGGGACGACTTCTCGCGAGACGTGCTTAAGGTATGCGTTACCTTCTAATGTTATTTATTTATTTATACACAACCAATTTTACATGTTAAACTAGTGAGTACATGACCCTGTTAGGGCGCAGCAAGATAACTAAAAACTAATATTGCAGATAACTAGAATAAACTAATATTGAATTAAATTTATAACTAATATTGAATTAAATTTATAACTAATATTGAATCAAATTTATAACTAATATTGAATTAAATTTATAACTTATATTGAATTAAATTTATAACTAATATTGAATTAAATTTATAACTAATATTGAATTAAATTTATAACTAATATTGAATTAAATTTATAACTAACATTGAATTAAATGTATAACTAATATTGAATTAAATTTATAACTAACATTTCATTTCATTTACTAAAAACAATTATTGTCTGAATGTGTTAAAGTTTAAATTAATTAAATAAAATTAGTTAAATAAACAAAAAAACATAACTTGATTATTAATAAATAGAAAAAATATAACATCACTAAGTCAAATCAAATTAATAAAATCACAAATATACAATGTCAACATAATACAAATAAAAATAAACGATTCGATCATTTAAAATGTCGTACCAGAGCTTCATCGAATGTCAAAAATTTAAATCATAAACGAAAACATGTCATATAAAATAATAAATAATCACAAATAGTTTTTTACATAAAAAAAGAACCTATAATAAAATGAACACATGATATATTTTTTTAAATTCTATTTCAACATTTTTCTTAAATAAATTCTTGGATACTATAATAGCACTTTTCTAAGAGCAATGACTTTAGTCTAGCTTTAAATACACATACTGTTCTCGTGGACCGTATATTTTCAGATAATTTATTGTATATCTGTATGTTACGATATTCTGGCGTAAGCGATCATAGCGCCTGAAGTTCCGATTGAGTTGGTGTCTGTACTGCAGTCAGAGACGTGCAGCATGGAGATCCCCGAGCTGGAGCTGGAGGTGGGCGGGCGGGCGCTGGGGGGGCGCTTCACGACGGCCGAGGGACTGCTCAGCGCCACGGCGGCGCAGCTGCGGGACTGTCCGGGCGCCATAGGCGACGCGCGCGGCCACAACCGGGACAAGCTGGACAGGTACCACACACTTACATGGCTCACAACATACATGTTCGATTTAAGCGTTTAATCAATAAAAAAAAATCCATTCAGGAATGTTCCAAACAGGATTGTTCTACACAGGAATGTTCCAATCAGAATGTTCCATCCTGGTCTTGATCACAATCCATTCGTGGCTCATTCATGATTGCTTACAATTAAACTAGAGGTCCCACTGTTAACTACTAGAATACCAGCCGCCACAAGTCACATTTTTGAGTATTTTTATCTCATTCTGTGTCGTGAAGGACAGTGTGTGATATCGTGTAGCGAGAAGTGTTCAGTGAGTCACTCGCACCTGGGCAGGTTCGTGCTACAGCTGGAGCAGGCGCTGGCCGGCGAGCTGGCGCTCACGCTGGTGCTGGACGACCCCGCCGGGAACTCCTACGTGCAGAGCCTGGCCCCCGACCCAACGGAGACCGACGACGGTATGGACACACACTTCACGAGCCCGTCAACCGACCATTCTGTACATCAAACTAACTAACCCTACGCAAAAATGTTTGCTGGTCACTTTTTTTTAGGGTAAAAAAATCAGACTTTTCCGTAGAACTCAATGTAACACTCATAAAACATTGTTCTGATTGGGATTGGGGTCGTAAAGGTGTTTAAAGTAAAAATCTTCCATTAAAAACATATAAAGAGTGTAAAACACCTCTTAACGAAGCCGAAAGGCACTTGTTCTCCTTGTCATTGCGATCATTTTTTTGTTCTACACCATACCTGGGAAGCTTCTAGTTACAGAGATATTGGGGGTCAAAGTTCCAACTTTTTTTAAAGTTTTTTTTAAAATACAAGTTTTTAATGTAATATTTTTACTTTAAACACCTCCACGACCTCCGTACTATTCAATCCATCCATCAGCACAATGTTTTGAGTGCGTTACATTGAGTTCTACCACAAAACATGATTTTTCACCCCCCAAAAAAAAAAGTTGTTTCCCAGCAATAATTTTTGCGTAAAGTTACTTAGTTTGATGTACAGAATTCTTGGTTGTCGGCTTCGTGCACCTGCCGCTATCCCAACTTAACTCATAATATTACCGCAGGTGTGCTCATCACACACCTGCCGCTATCCCAACTTAACTCATAATATTACCGCAGGTGTGCTCATCACACACCTGCCGCTATCCCAACTTAACTCATAATATTACCGCAGGTGTGCTCATCACACACCTGCCGCTATCCCAACTTAACTCATAATATTACCGCAGGTGTGCTCATCACACACCTGCCGCTATCCCAACTTAACTCATAATATTACCGCAGGTGTGCTCATCACACACCTGCCGCTATCCCAACTTAACTCATAATATTACCGCAGGTGTGCTCATCACACACCTGCCGCTATCCCAACTTAACTCATAATATTACCGCAGGTGTGCTCATCACACACCTGCCGCTATCCCAACTTAACTCATAATATTACCGCAGGTGTGCTCATCACACACCTGCCGCTATCCCAACTTAACTCATAATATTACCGCAGGTGTGCTCATCACACACCTGCCGCTATCCCAACTTAACTCATAATATTACCGCAGGTGTGCTCATCACACACCTGCCGCTATCCCAACTTAACTCATAATATTACCGCAGGTGTGCTCATCACACACCTGCCGCTATCCCAACTTAACTCATAATATTACCGCAGGTGTGCTCATCACACACCTGCCGCTATCCCAACTTAACTCATAATATTACCGCAGGTGTGCTCATCACACACCTGCCGCTATCCCAACTTAACTCATAATATTACCGCAGGTGTGCTCATCACACACCTGCCGCTATCCCAACTTAACTCATAATATTACCGCAGGTGTGCTCATCACACACCTGCCGCTATCCCAACTTAACTCATAATATTACCGCAGGTGTGCTCATCACACACCTGCCGCTATCCCAACTTAACTCATAATATTACCGCAGGTGTGCTCATCACACACCTCCTTTCTATCCATACCATCCTTCACACAGTCCATCCATCGTTTCTCTGCTCTTCCTCTACTCTTATACCCATCCACATTCATACTCAGAACTTTCCTCACGACATGTCCTCATCCCTCCGCATCACATGCTCATACCACGACAACCGATTCCCACACAACTTCTCAGTCACCGGCGCCACTATCAGACTTCCTCTTATGTACTCCTCATTTCTTATGTTATCCATTTGCGTAGCACCACACATCCTAAGAGCGTTTTCGCACTACGCTCGATCAAAATACGGTCCGGAGTAGTCGTAGAACTATTTCTATGGTAGTTTACGCACTCGATCCCGGGCTTCCTTTCGATTGGTCAATTTCTAGATCCGTATTTTCACGGGTGCGGATCGGATCTAGTGCGGAAACCGCTCTTAGCATTATTTCATTCAGTCTATACGGTGGCGGTGGTTAGAGTCAGTTTTAGCGCAGTCAGAGTCAGTTTTAGCGCGGTCAGAGTCAGTTTTAGCGCAGTCAGCTAACGCGTGCGTCACGTGTCGCAGGTCTGAAGGTCTCGCGGTACGAGCGAACCTTCGAGCAGAATGAAGAGCTGGGCATCAACGACATGAAGACGGAAGACTACCATCAGCCCCCGGCCTCGCCCGCGCCTCCGCAGTCATAGCCCGCCGACCACTCGCGGTACTACTGACGATAATACTACAGTGGAATCCGTTTATAATGACGTCGAAGGGAAATAACAAACACGTGATATCATTTTGTAGAAAATAATGTAACTGTGTGTGTACTGTGTACTCATTTATTTTAATAGAGAGAAACAAAATAGAGATAAATAAAAATAGAAATTGTACGTATTTTTCATAAATCACTAACAAATAATACGTGACCTTCAACTATTATTTACTCACTGAGACTCGAAACAAAAAAAGCATGCACGCGCCGAACGTCGTCGGGTATCACGTGACTCTCCCGAATACTGCCGAAGTGTAAGGATTCATGTCGGTCACTAACCGCACACAATTGATTGAAAACACAAAAAATATGAAAAAAACGTTAAAAAACTTTTTTTTATTTAAATGCGGTAACAATAATAAAATAAACTTGATAGCCAACTTGAGAGCAATAGCCTAAATTAAGTTTAGTTTGTGCACAACAGAATCGACACCAATATATCCGACTTTGTCATCATCTGCCTAGCCTTTTCCCAAGTTTTATTGGGGTCGGCTTCCAGTCTAACCGGATGCAGCTGAATACCAGTATGTTACATGGAGCGACTGCCTATCTGACCTCCACAACCCAGTTAGTACTGGGTAATACGATACCCCTTGGTAAGACTGGCTGTCAGACTCTTTGGGCCACTGACTACCTAACGACTGTCAAAGATCACAAATGACAGCCGGGACCAACGGCTTAACGTGCTTTCCGAGGCACGGAGGAAACTCGGTATGTAATGGGTGGTCGCCCATCCACAAACCAACCTAGGCAAGCACGGCTTAACCTAAAGATCGACCCGAGCGGCTGCTATTATTTAGCCACGAGCTCCTCTATATCCGACTTTGTGTAGAATATTATTATATGAAAACCAAACTTTGCTGTGTAATTACTTCATAATAAGCGGTTGGTCAATACAGGCGGAGTCATAACAAACGGATTCTACTGCACCTCGACTCATACAAGAAAAAAAATATATATTAAAAATTATTCCGCGCGCTTTTTCTTTTCGCTGTAATGTTTTTGTTTTTATAACTACTTTAATAGGTGATTAAATATTTATTCGTTTAAGAATGTTCGAGTTTTATTTATTTCCTCGCAAATATGTTATAAAACGTCGTATGACATACGTGCGCTTTAATAATTACAGCCTCTGCTTTCTTGTAGCAATATAGCCAATTTTCAACTTACCGCACTTATTATTATTTTTTTGAGACAAGATCGCCACACTATTCCCTGCCCACTGTAACTCCTGTGCGCCAGAATCAACAGTGCTCGACGAAGTCCCAGAGAATGAATTTAACTGTCTTGGATCCCGCAACGACATTAATCAGAAAAGTATAGCGGAGGAGTAGGAAAAAACCGTAATTTCCACTTCCCTCCATATCAGCAGGAGACAGAACGAAACAAGGCCAATAGGCAGAAAGGGACGTTTTCAACTGGGATAGGCCCAGTTGCCTAGCACCACGGATAAAAATATTAACATTAATGGGTCCTAAGTTGTGAGCTGTTATATTTGATTCCAATAATAGGTATGGCATAAACGCTTGAACGCACGGAAATTTGTTCTAGTTTCTACAAGGTCTGTGTAGTAAATAACTCCGGATGTAACCTGTACACTATCCAACATAATATTGCGTTCATTCTGCCAAAGACTGCACTCCACAACTTACCGCACTTATATCATAATGTACTATTATTTTCATTTGAGTGTTCTAGAATTATCTCTTCCCTAAGACGATCCACTGACCGAGAAGCGTATTATTGATTTTATACGAAATGGTGATGAGCAAATTTCGGCTCTAGTTGATTATTTGAAAATATGGACAGGAGAGTCCAGGTAGATGCTGTGTACACTGACTTTCGGAAAGCTTTTGACAAGGTGGATCACACAATTCTTTTGGAAAAGCTTGCTTACAATGGTATCAGAGGCAATTTACTTCGTTGGTTTGCATCATATATTTATAACAGGACACAAAAGGTCGTTATAAATGGGTTTGAATCTGAGATTGTAACTGTCAAGTCTGGAGTTCCTCAAGGGTCTATCTTGGGCCCTTTGCTTTTTATCCTGTTTATTAATGACATAAAATATTGTTTTGTTAATGCAAATTTCCTGATGTATGCGGATGATATAAAAATTTACAAAGCCTGCCAAAAACTTGATGACTGACTATTGCTCCAAGAAGATCTTCACAGACTTGATACCTACTGTAAAGGTAACAAACTCTTTATTAGTCTTCCTAAATGTCATAGTTATATCCTTTACTAAAAACAAAAATAAAAACAATTATTTGTAGTGGAATCCGTTCGCGACCTTGGTGTGACTATTGATTCATGTTTGCACTTTGACCTGCATATTGAAAACATATTAAATAAAGCCTTTCAGATGTATGGTTTTGTCATAAGATCCTCGAATGACTTTGTGCGGCCCTCTACTTTTATGGTATTATATAAAACATTGATAAGATCACAATTAGAATACGCGATTCCTATTTGGAATCCGTTCTACCTCAAATATAACATTAAATTAGAACTAGTACAGAAAAAGTTTTTACGTACTGTGAACTATAAATGTTACCACTCGAGAATTCCGTACACACAGTTCTACAGCAGTATAATGTTTTAAGTTTACAGTCTCGGCGTTTACTTCTGGTGGCCATGATGCTGCATGGTTTGTGTAACAACAGATTTGACTGTATTGAAATCACAAATAAGTTACGCTATACGGTACCAAGAACTGTTCTCAGACGGGCGGCCCGCGTGCCCCGGTTGTTCCACGTGGATTCATGCAGGACCAACGCCGGGGCACGTGCCTCTTCGTCAACTAGTGGAAACCTATAACACACACTTCATGGACATAGATATCTTCTCTCTTTCTAGTAACAAATTTAAACACTGGCTATCAATATTCTTTCACCACAGTCTTAATCTAAAATTAATTAATTAATTCAAAAAAATATCTGTCCGTACTTTATTTGTTCATTTATTAATCCGTGGACAATGGTGTGGGTTATATGTTTACCAATTTATGTAACTACTCATAATTTTAAACCTGAACATGTAACTGTTTTTTTGTCCCTAATAAATAAAATAAAATAAAAATTTGGAAAACCACCAATGAAGGGCGAAGTTTATCGCAGGTAAAGATCTTGCAATTATTTGTTTTGACCATTAACGCCCCACTCTAGGGCAAAGTATGTCGCCTGATGTAACAAAATATTTTTTTTTATAGATAGAGACCATGTAGCTCTCGAAGTTGCTCAATTAAGGTGTACGTTACCCCAGCAGGAAAGTGCCTCCTAGAGCTATATGAGTGGAACGTTTAATTAGTGCCTTATCTGCTGTAAATGTGCCCCCACATAAAAAATGTGTGCCCCCTGTCGTTTTGGAAAAAAACGGAAAAAACGATTCCTGCTGGGGTAACGTTTTTCCAGCAGGAAAATTCTAAACGAATGATCGGAGAGAGAAAAATTGTGCATGGCCTTGTAGCTTATGTTAGTGCCACAATGTGCCCCCAAAAATAAAATGTGTGCCCCTTCAGGTTTTCGAGATATTGCATTTCCTGCTGGAGTAACGTTTTGCAGAATCGTATATCTCTAAAACCATTGCATGTGCCTCTGTAGAATAAACATACACGAGTAGCTCTTAATGTGTGCCCCTTAGTGCCCCAATTAGATTTAAGAAAATATTTATAATTTCCAAGTTATCGCGGTTTTATGAAAACTCGAAAAAACATCGCAGCGCCTAAACGAGACAAGGTATAAGCTCGCTGAAAACTGTATTTGGTCCGTCTTAACGCTAGTAATAACCATACAAAGTTTCAAAACTGTTCATGCATGCGTTTTTGAATTATCTTGTTTTAAGTCAAAACGATGGTGACATAACTTTGACGGCAAAATACAAGGAACCAGCTCAATCCCAGATGTGTGGCTGTATACCAATAATGTGTGCCTTTAGTCAAAAATATATGGTGAAAATATTCAGCTTGGAATGTTTCGCATTAAGTAAATATAAACAAAAAACAAAACATGTAAACAACGAATGGTTATCCGACCAAATTCGAATGACTACTAAAAAGCGACGGATTCATACATATCGATGACCTTCCTTATTGGACGTATTATACCTAAGCTGTTGTCCGTACAGTCGCGTTCAAAAGTTTTGGGGGCTAATTAAAAAATATATTAAATGCACCTTGTGACCATACTGTATCGAACAGCTTGTGATGTGGAAATTATAGATGAAAACAAAACAAACATGATTTAGAACATTTTGTTTGAAAATAAATAAAGTAATGAAAAAAATCCAAGTAAGTACTTGATAAGTGTACCTAAATACTTTTAAAGAGTCAAGACAATGCCATTAAATACTTTCCATCGCAAATCATGCCATCATTGTTACTATATTTTACAAAATTCACCACCCCTACAACCACATTATTATACTATATAAAGCTCGATTACCACTGACTGACTGACTCACTCACTGACATAATTGTTCTCCCAGATGGTGGATGGGGAGGTGGGTATATTTTGACAGATTCGTAAACAAGTAACTCCCGCGAGTATGGGAAAAGTGCCCAACCTCCCCTTTTCGCCCCCCTTCCTCCCCCTCCCTATCGTATCTCGGAAACAAAGAGACTTGGAACATTTTTTTTTTCAGATTCGTATAGAGGAGACTCGGAAAAGTAAAAACAAGTTTTCAAATTTGACCCCTTTTTCCCCCTTCTCCCCCCTTTAGGCGGATCTCGGAAATTGAGAGACTTGGAACATTTTTTTTTTTAGATTCATATAAAGGGGCAACGCGTTAGTCAAAATCATTTTTCAAAACTCCCCACTCTCCCCCTCTTCACTCCTCCCCCCATCGTATCTCGGAAACTAGGACACGTAGCGGTTTTGTGATTTTTACTATAAATTATTATTGAGGAGCGTTTAAATTTGTATACGGAGGGTATCCTCTTCTCCCCAACCTCCCCTAAAAATAAAAGGGCTATAACTTCGTAACGGTCAGAGATAGCCATTATGTGTTTGAACAAATATTATAGTAGGCGTCGAAACCTGTCTGGTGGTAGGTAGGTTCTGAGTGGAGCGAACCTGCGAGACCGAGTGGAGCGAAGGGGGGAGGTGGCGAGCGAAGCGAGCCGGCGACCTCCTTAGCGTAACGAAGGTTGAGTGGGTGAAGCGTAACTCAGCTTTTAACGTTTCTAATGATTTTTTTTTTTTTACTTTTTTTTTATTGAGTTAGGTTTTAGAATGTTTTAGGGGTTCTTAAGGGTTTTCATACTGATTAAGGGGTAGTTGTAACGGATTTTCCAATTATTTTAAGGATTCCTATGGATTCTCAAAATTTTATGATGGTAAGGAATACTTCTCAAGAACACGACAACACGCGAGCTGCGCGCAGCTCGCGCACCCACGCAAATACTAGTCATTGTTATAAAATGCTTAACTATTACGCCACTTTCATCCAACTGCTGACGTTTAGGTAGGTATCTGTCTCTGTCCCACTAATACCGTATGCGTACTAGCTGTCTCACTTTCTCCAAGCTAGACAAAGCAATTCCTTGCGACACGACGTCCGCGGATGGAGTGCGGCCAGAGATACGCAGCAGTGAGGAGGCGAAAAAAGGGAATCTTCTATTAATGATGAAAAACTTAATGTTAATTTATCTAAGCTACGGCTTATTACTTATGGCTTTCTTTTACTGTTGTGATAATTGTTTTTTTATTACTATACAAAAAAGAGCTACCTCTTTTTCGTAGTAGGTATTCATCACACATTTCATGAACTATATTTTTTTTTAAAACGTCGCCAATCATATTTTGGCTCAAAGACCTGGCAAATATTTGGATGTATGTATTTCGTTCACACATAAATTATACTGGATGTATTTTAATGAAATTTTGAATGAAGAAGATAGCTTACCTAGGAATAGCACATGCTACTATTTAAAATGTACATAGTCATGTGCAGTCACAGAAACAGCTAGTAGAATATAATCCAATAACAACTTTATATTATTACATATTACTTTTCTACTTCAGTGTACTCATGCACAACACGTATGAACCGGTTAGTGAGTAAAGTAAAGAAGGTCATCGATATGTATGAATCCGTCGCTTTTTAGTAGTCATTCGAATTTGGTCGGATAACCATCCGTTGTTTACATGTTTTGTTTTTTGTTTATATTTACTTAATGCGAAACATTCCAAGCTGAATATTTTCACCATATATTTTTGACTAAAGGCACACATTATTGGTATACAGCCACACATCTGGGATTGAGCTGGTTCCTTGTATTTTGCCGTCAAAGTTATGTCACCATCGTTTTGACTTATAACAAGATAATTCAAAAACGCATGCATGAACAGTTTTGAAACTTTGTATGGTTATTACTAGCGTTAAGACGGACCAAATACAGTTTTCAGCGAGCTTATACCTTGTCTCGTTTAGGCGCTGCGATTTTTTTTTGAGTTTTCATAAAACCGCGATAACTTGGAAATTATAAATATTTTCTTAAATCTAATTGGGGCACTAAGGGGCACACATTAAGAGCTACTCGTGTATGTTTATTCTACAGGGGCACATGCAATGGTTTTAGAGATATACGATTCTGCAAAACGTTACTCCAGCAGGAAATGTAATATCTCGAAAACCTGAAGGGGCACACATTTTATTTTTGGGGGCACATTGTGGCACTAACATAAGCTACAAGGCCGTGCACAATTTTTCTCTCTCCGATCATTCGTTTAGAATTTTCCTGCTGGAAAAACGTTACCCCAGCAGGAATCGTTTTTTCCGTTTTTTTCCAAAACTACAGGGGGCACACATTTTTTATGTGGGGGCACATTTACAGCAGATAAGGCACTAATTAAACGTTCCACTCATATAGTTCTAGGAGACACTTTCCTGCTGGGGTTACGTACACTCAATTAAGGCTGGACGCTATTGAAGCCAAGGAACGTCGGCCCTTGTTTGAAATTAACGTTTCTAGATCGAGTTTTTTCCAGAGAAATCACCATATTTAAATTCTGAAAATGCTGATCTTCGGAGATATACAATGGAACTCTTCAATTCATCATCTGCCTAGCCCTTTCCCAACTATATTGGGGTCGGCTTCCAGTTTTACCGGATGCAGCTGAATACCAGTATTTTACATGGAGCGACTGCCTATCTGACCTCCACAACCCAGTTAGTACCGGGTAATACGATACCCTTTGGTAAGACTGGTTGTCAGACTTATTGGGTCACTGACTACCTAACGACTGTCAAAGATCTACAAATGACAGCCGGGACCAACTGCTTAACGTGCTTTCCGAGGCACGGAGGAAACTCGGTATGTAATGGGTGGTCACCCATCCACAGACCAACCTAGGCAAGCACGGCTTAACCTAACGATCGACCCGAGCGGCTGTTATTATTTAGCCACGAGCTCCTCACAATGGAACTCTTCAATTATAGACAGCAAATCGCTTGAATGTTTATTTTTTTCACCACATCATAATATAACTTCACGCACTTATGCTCTGAGGGGGTTAGCTGAATTGTCTACAGTACACCCATAATTCGACAGTTAGGTATGTTAGGTTCCATTTCATTGGGGATAAGCCTGTTACCATGACATGTATTGACAATATAAAATTAATGACTACTTCATAGGTCTAGTGGTGGCGACTACTGCGCATGAGGTCCTGGCTTCGATTCCCCGGTCGGGCAAAGTGTTATTGGGGTTTTCCATCAGAAATTTCTCAGTTGCACCCGCGCTCGTCCCGTATTACATGCAATGATATAGAAACTATAGATACGTTGTCCGCACTCTAAAATGACAACATGAAATGAAGCCAATTGGCCACATCGCGCTTAGTTACGCACCAACCTGTCGCGCGACGCTACGTTTGTTTATAATTTAATAAATCCTGTGACGTGACTGAAGATGTATATTTATCTCCCTCTCGCAACAGGGATCCCGCCGTTCGGTGTCATATTTTCTTTCTCTTTCTTCACGCTTATAAGTAGTTCTAGTATTTTCGCCGTTTTTAAGCGCCGCGATGTTGGTTCATGACCTGTCTATATATAATACGTCATTGATTACATGGGACTAAATGGTAACTGGTGTAATGTGGGTTTAGGTACTTACACCTACTATTGGGTACACCTCAGCCCAACTCTTCGGGGATTACAGGCGTGATGATACGTTATGTTTAAATATATGTACGTATATGTATAGCTAATATTTATAAGTATCGGATATTACAACTAAAACCGGCCAAGAGCGTGTTGGGCCACGCTCAGTGTAGGGTTCCGTAGTTTCCCGTCCGTCACAATAAGTGTTCCCACTTATGAGTTTAAAGGTGGGTGATCCATTATGTAAAAATGCTTGCATATACGAATATACTACAAACTTAGTCCAGAAAATATTTTGTACAACTTTTTGTCTTTTTTGTACAAAAACTGTTGTTTCCATCAAGTTCAAAATGATTTTCCTAGAAAGTCCTTATAAAGTTCTACTTTTCAGATTTTTTTTATATTTTCTAAACTTATGTTTCAAAAGTTAGAGGGGGACACACATTGTTTTTTACTTTTGGAGCGATTATTTCCGACATTATTGACATTATCAAAAAATGATTTTAGGAAACCCCTATTCATTTTTAAATACCTTTCCAACAATATATCACACGTTAGGGTTGAAATCTACCCTAATAAAACATTTTTTTCCAATTTTTATTTTACCACTTTGTCGGCGTGATTGATATACATATTGGTACCAAATTTTAGCTTTCTAGTGCTAACGGTCACAGAGATTAAGCGAGGACGGACAGACGGACGGACAGACATGGCGAAACTATAAGGGTTCCTAGTTGACTACGGAACCCTAAAAATGGAAAAATAAAAAACTTTTTTGTAAAAATAAAACCGACCTATAGATACGGTTTTTTTTTTTTGTTTTTTTTTTTTTAAATGTTTATAAAACGACATAATAAAGCAAAACATATTTTATTAGAATTTGCGACAGACCATAAACCTCTAATTTATTTATTCAATTTAATTAAAAGGGTTGTTTCTTCGCTGAATATTTTATGTTGTGCTAGTTTAGTTTCTTTACATGATTTCAGGCTGTGTGTTATGCTTTCTTCCAGGAAGTTGTAGTAGTTTTGGATATTAGTTATTTCTTCAATGTTTGCTAAGCTTGTTTGTAGATTTGCGATGTAATTTTTAATTTCAATTTCCGTTTTCGGAATGTTGAGTGATGTTCCAAGTTTTTTCTGCTCTTTATTGGGTGACTTAATAGCACTGTTGCTCTTACTAGCCTATGATCAGAAGGAAACTGTGTGCTTAGTACTTCAATATTTGTTATTAGTTTGGGGTTGTTTGTCATTATGAAGTCAATTTCGTTTTTAGTTTGTTGATCAGGTGATATCCAGGTCCATCTGCGATTCTCTTTTTTCTTAAAAAATGTATTCATTATCGACAATTTATATTGAAAAGCATAATTTATGAGACGGTCTCCTCTGTTGTTATTGACTCCAAAACCATATTGACCTAGGACTGAATAAGGTTTATTTTCGGACTTCCTATTTTTACATTGAAGTCTCCCATCACTATAACTTTTTGTAACGAGTGGAAGATTTAAAGTCATAATAACAACAATGTGCGAACTGGTTAAAAACTAGCGTTATGCAAACAAAAGGACAGCGAGAAAGGAATGCGTAGAAAAAAACAAATAACTATGCATAAACAAAAACGGCCTAAACAAATCTCCGCTTAAAGTCAAGGCGATGGTAGAAGCGCCGGTACCTACGAACGTAAATCAGCTGCAATCTTTCTTGGGGTTGGTAAATTATTATAGGAATTTTGTCCCCAACGCGTCCAGCATATTAAATCCGCTATATGATTTACTGAAAAAGGGAGTTAAATGGGTTTGGTCGAAAGAACATAATAAAGCGTTTGTCGCCATTAAGGAATGTCTGGCTTCGGAACAGGTGTTAGCCCATTTTAACCCGGCCTCGCAATTGGTGCTCACTGTAGATGCTGGGCCATCTGGATTAGGGGCGATATTATCACAGATCGACGCCGACGGTGAACGTCCGATATCTTTCGCGTCGCGAACTTTAAACGCGGCCGAGAAACGATATTCGCAAATCCAGAAGGAAGCGACCGCGATCATTTTTGGGGTACGCAGGTACCACCAGTATTTGTATGGCCGTGCCGTTCCGTTCACCCTCCGGACGGATCACAAACCCCTTTTATCGATTTTTGGCCCGTTTCGTGGCATACCGGAAGTGTCCGCGAACAGGCTGCAACGATATGCGATGTTTTTAAGCGGTTACAATTTTAACATTGAATACGTTCGGAGCGCTGACAATAGTGCGGATTTTTTATCGCGAGCCAGCCTGCCCGAGCGGGCGGGGACGCGCGTGGTGGAGGGGGGCGCGCTCGACGACGCTGACGCCGCACAAGACATACCAGATCGCGCCTCGTACATCAATTTCGTCGTAGAAGGTAATTTACCGGTAACCCTATGCCAGCTGCGCGAACAAACTCGTAAAGATGCAACTTTGCAAAAAGTGGTTCATTTCATCTTAAACGGTTGGCCTACGAAAATGGTAGATGTTACCTTAAAACCGTTTCATTTATGCAGATTACAACTTTCTTATGAAGACGGTTGTGTTATGAGGGGCCACAAGGTAGTTATCCCTGAAAACCTTCAAAATATGGTGTTAACCGAACTTCACCGGTCACATCTAGGTATAGTAAAAACAAAGGCGGAGGTCCGGTCTAGGTTCTGGTTTCCCGGGGTTGACGCGGCACTGGAAAGCATGATAAATTCGTGTGATGTGTGCCTACAGCTGCGTCCGACGCCAGCGCGCGCGCCTCTCGCGCATTGGCCGTACCCGCCGTACCCGTTCTATCGAGTACATTGCGATTTCCTCGGCCCTATTAACGGTAACACATTTTTAGTTATTGTAGACGCATATACCAAGTGGGCAGAAGTGTATAATATGAAAAACGCGTCGACGTCTGCGGCAACAATCGGAAAATTGTGCGATTTTATGTCTAGGTTCGGAATTCCTTATACTTTGGTTAGTGACAATGGCACGGCATTTACTTCGCGAGAGTTTAAGACTTTTTGTGAACTGAACGGTATTTCGCATGTGACGTCACCGCCGTATAATCCAGCTAGCAACGGACAGGCGGAATCCTATGTTAAAATAATTAAGAAGGGCATTAAAGCTAGTTTGCTTAGCGACAAAGGAGTACAGAATTCGTATAAAAATCTTTTGAAATACTTGTTTGATTATAGGAATTCTGTACATACGACAACTGGAGTTTCGCCTGCCGAACTAGTATACGGCCGCAAACTCAGGTCACGCTTAGACCTGATTAACCCTCATGCGCCAACGCCCTCATCTCCGTCGCTTGCTAACGTTGTACAAAAAAAACAGTGTTCACAGAATAAGTCATCAGGAGGCCATAACAAACAATGTTTCTCACAGGGAGACCACGTAATGTTTAAGAAATATACAACAAACGGCAAATTTACATGGTGTCGGGGTACAATTGTAAAGAAAGTTGGCAAAATCGTATATATAGTAAGAGACAATATCACATCAATGACTTTTAAAAAGCATAAAAATCAAATACTGGCGTACAAGGGTTACGATAGCGCGCGTTACGACTATACGGATATAGACATGGAGATCCAGTGCGATGACTCATCACCTGATGTCGGTCGAACGCCGACGGAGGACACGCAACCTATCACGGAGGAAGAAAGGAGAGATGACCCTGTTATTAACAGCCACAACCAGGCACAGCCAGGAGGAGATTCGCATGAGTCATCGTTAATACAAGGCCCGGACCGGTTGGATGATGACGAATTCCAGGAGGCATTGCCTGACCTAGAACCAAGCGTACAGTCAGCAGAGCCCACACAAGGGTCCAGCAGTAGTACCCTGGCAACCACTCCTCGATCTAAACGCAATCGCCCTAATGTTAATTATAAGCAATACTTTTAGGTTAAGGGTTAGGTTATTGTGTTTTCAATTGACGTGTATATAACTAAGGGGAGGAGTGTTGTATATGTGTGCGTGTGGCACACACCCGCCATGTTATTTTGTGAATACACGTCAGTACGCTAACAGCAAGCAGTGGTTTCACTTGTCCCCATCCCACGTATCTATCGATCCAGTGCGATGACTCATCACCTGATGTCGGTCGAACGCCGACGGAGGACACGCAACCTATCACGGAGGAAGAAAGATTGCAGCTGATTTACGTTCGTAGGTACCGGCGCTTCTACCATCGCCTTGACTTTAAGCGGAGATTTGTTTAGGCCGTCTTTATTAATTACGTAACCCAGATAATCGACCTCATCTTTAAAAAACTCACACTTCTCCCTCTGCAGTGTGAGGCCTGCGTCTTGTAATCTTTTCAGCACCTCATTGAGCCTAAGCAAGTGCTGTTCAGTGTTTTCGCCAGTGACAAGCACGTCGTCTAGCAAACACAACGTGCCCGGCACGCCCGCTAACACGCTCTCCATGGCCCGCTGAAATAAACTCGGTGCTGAAGAAAGACCAAAAACCATTCTTGTATATCTGAAAATTCCACGGTGCGTGTTGATACAAGTCAACTCCTGCGATTTCTCATCTAATTCGAACTGATTGTACGCATTTGATAGGTCTAATTTAGTAAATTGTTTACCGCCGTGCAATTTCGCAAACAACTCGGTTATAGTTGGTAAGGGATACTGATCGACAATCAGCTGTTTGTTTACACCTGTTGAATAGTCGGCGCAAATCCTAATCGACCCCGATTTCTTTAAAACTGGTACGATCGGTGAAGCATACTGCGCATGACTCACCGGCACTAACACGTTTAATGACAACAATCGATCTATTTCCTTATCTACTTTTTCTCGCAAAGCGAATGCTATCGGCCGCGCGCGAATGAAAACCGGTTTCGAGTTGTCCTTTAATTGCAGACTAACTTTGTATTTATTAAATCGTCCTAATTTATCGGAAAAGACCGATGGGTATTGATTTTCTAGCCTAGACACTATTCCGTTACTTCCGTTGGTTTGTTTACAATAACGAACTGGTAACAGTTCCAACTTGAAACGCGAAATAAAATCGCGGCCTAATATCTCCGCAGCGGCATTCCGTACGACATAAACACTAAGCGATTGTGTTTGCTGCGCGTAAGTAACTGGTAAGAGTACTACCCCCAAGCACGGAATCTTATCACCGGTGTAAGATAATAACCGTTTTTTTGTTAGTGACAATGGCACATTCGTAAAATATTTTTTGTACGTGCTCTCGGAGATCGCTGTAACGGCTGAACCGCTGTCTACTTCAAATTTAAGTTGAACTCCCGAAATTGAAATCGTTTCGACCATGGGTTCACCTTTCACTGAACGAATATTGTAACACTCACCGTCATCGCCCTCATCCACGTCACTCGCTTCCAAGAAATTTACATTTTTACACATTCTGCGTAAATGTCCGACCGATTTGCACTTTTTACATTTAGATTTCGCAAAACGACACTGAGATGTTTTGTGGTTGTAATAACCACACACTTGACACTGCACTTTATCACCTGCGGAGCTGCGTTCGGCGGTGTTCACTCGCTGCCGTGCTTGTGTAATTTTGAACAGCTGTTCGTGATGTACCTGTGCTGGCTGCGCGGCCGCCGCTCCCGCGCGCGCGCAATGTAAACTCTCCGCCAACTCCACGGCCTTGGCCAGAGTCAGGTCCTTAAGGTCCTGTGCGAAGAGCTTATCCCTCTCCGGCCCAGAACTCATTCCCATGACGAATCTGTCTCTGAGAGCTTCGCCCACGTTAGTGAAACCACAGTGCGCCGACAATCCGCGCAGGCGCGCTGCCCACTGAGTAAACGTTTCCCCCGTCTGCTGCGTAGCCGCGTAAAACTTGAACCGCTCGCTGAAGCCACAGCGCTTCGGAGTGAAATGTTCGTCCAGCAATCCGACGATATCTTCGTATGGCACGTCCTGCAGCTGCTTTGGCAGAGCGAGGTCAGCTGCCAGTTTGTACGTGCCATCGCTGAGCGCGCTAAGTAGAATCGCTCGTCGCTTCGTTCCCGCCGTATCTTTAGTCGGATTTATGTCATTCGCGATGAACCACTGTGAAATCCGAGCCTTGTACGTTTCCCAAGACTGGGTATTATGGTCAAACGATGTCAAAATCCCGAATATTGCACCAGACATTTTCCGTAACTTTTTTTTTATAACGTAGGTAAGTAGGTACTCGTCGCCACTGATAGATACGTGGGATGGGGACAAGTGAAACCACTGCTTGCTGTTAGCGTACTGACGTGTATTCACAAAATAACATGGCGGGTGTGTGCCACACGCACACATATACAACAGTTCTCAAACCTAATGAGGCGGAGTGAGCGATGTTCAACTTACCAGGACGTTGAATCGACATTCTCAGTACAAGAACTTTTAGAATAAGAACTTTTTTAAGTCTTGCTCCGTCTTGATGTGGAGTTTTGGGGATTTTTCTTCGAAAAATCTTGCACCCCGTGACCCAAACGTGCTCAAAACCGCGTTCTTTGGCTCGAGCTTTGGTCTGATTCAGGCGATTTTTTTTATCTAGCGTAATATAGATCCTGTTTGTGCCTTGCAGACCTAGATGAGCAGCATTTAAGGTTTTGTGCTTTTTCGCAGCAGAAACAAAATTATTTTTGCTGTAGCTAATAAGCACCGAACAAATTATATTTTTATGAAGTGGATTACTACGCATTGGAATTCGGGCTATGTAGTTGATCTGCTCCTTGGGTATATGGCATCCAATAACATCCCCGATTTAAGCCATTATTGAAAATAAGTTTTCATCGCTAGTTATTGGCACTCCTTTGATTTCGATGTTGTTCATCCTGGACCTCTGTTCACCCTCCCTTTGAAGGATCTCTAATTTAGCAATGCGGTCGTGCAACTTTGAGATGTCATGTTTGGTCTTCTTCATTGACTCAATATCCTGCTCCAGAGTTGTTACTTTGCAGGCCAGCTCATCCATTTTGTCACTAACAAACTGTAGCGACGTTTTCACCTCTGAGTATTCGACCTTTAAAGTTTTGAGCTCCACAAGTTCATTTTGCACAGCTTTGACGCTTTCGACCAGAGCCGGCAAGGCTTCCATTTGTAAAGATAGCCGCTTGAGCTCAGTTATTTATGATGGTTTCCGTGTCTGCTGGTGAGTTCTTGTCAGAATCAGCTCGGGGACTGGCTACGTCTAGCGTTGATAATTTACAACTGCTGCATTTCCATGTAGTTTTACGATCTCCTAGTCTTCTCCGTCCTGCTTCCGTGATGCCTGAGCAGGGGAAGTCGAAAGGTCCCGCACACACAGTACATGTTGCGCCGTCTCTCCACATCACACCGTTTACAAGTAAACATCTCGGAAAGTTTGAGAAACTCAGTTGTGTGGTCGAACGTTGAGTGAGTCACCAATTCGTCGCCGAGTAGGTAGAGTAGGAACCAAGTAAATGCGCGCGCGTACGGTTTGCTGTCTACCGACGTACTGATAATATTATGTACTTATAATATTACGTGCTAGTGATATTATGTACTTATTATTTATTTTAGAACGGACACGAGAAGGTTGGGATATTTTTGTTTTGTCACAGAGTAAGCAATAAAAAATCTAAAATGTCTCGGTTGATCAGGTAATTATTCAATGAATTTGTAAACTAATCTCTGAAGTGCATTGTTTTTATTAACCCCTTGATATGTCTGTGTGTGTGTGTGTGTGTCTGTCTGTGGCATCGTAGCTCCCGAACGGATGAACCGATTTTGATTTTGTTATTTAAGGTTCCGTACCCAAAGGGTAAAGACGGGACCCTATTCTGCCGTCCTTTAACTAGAAGGCCGTTAGGCCCAAAAAGTTGTTTCTGAGAAAATGGCAAAAAACGTGGGAACCGTTGTTTCTTAAAAACTGTAATACTTACGTTAATGATTGTTGCACACATCGATTGATATTTCTTTCGTTTATCCTAAAGAATCCTTTCTGTTCAGAAACTCTTTTTAATTAATTTTAAAATTATTTTTTCTTCTTTTGTTAAGAGTTTAATCTAGTTATTGCATCTTATTACTGTACTAAAAGGCCGTTAACCATACCGTAGCGGCTTTTTAGTGAAGTAATTTTTTTTAAATTTTAACCTTCATAATGTTCGCTAAATTTGTTTAGAAATACTTAACTATAAAGTTGTTAAGTTAACATAACTGCTTTAGAGCCATGAATTCATTTCGATTTAAATTTGAATAACTTTCCTAATGAGCGGTTACGGGACTTTAGATGCTTTTAAGCTAATTGTTGCCAATGTTTTATGGAACTTTTGTAAAATCTTAACTAAATCGTGGCTAAAAATGTATCGCTTGGGGTTAACTTCTGTGCGGGATTGATCCAGGTATAATTTCGGGAATAATGAAAAATACGTTGCTTGATGTGTACGTAAGTTTAATGAGTGAATAAATTACATATGTAGGTAGCCGGTCGACAAAAGTTGAAAAATAAAATGATGAGCAATAATCCACGCAGCTTCAACTGTAGCTATGAAAGTTTCTGTAGGCGCTTGCGGGAACAACTTCTTTATAGTTTAGCATTCAAAGGGAAATGTGAAAAATTAAAGACGTAATAAATTATGTTCGTTTAAAAATCAAAGGTATATTTCAAAAGGTAAACGAAAGGTTAACCTGAACATAATTTTAGTTGTCAATAATCAACTGATAACTAATTAAGATCTTACAGATCATGAGATCACTATTCAATTACAAAACCGTCGGTTTCCCCAAAGAGGTCACCGAAGCGCAGCCAGGATACGGACGTTAAGAAGTCTACATCGGCCCCATGTAGGGCCCGGTAAAAGTATCCGTGAAGCCCCTTGCCCTGCCATTCCTCCTTGCGGTCATTAGTGTCTTATAATTTAGGCTTGCGCCAGTTCTCGTTAGCCAGGGAGAGCGGGGTGAGGCCCTTGTCCACTGAGACCACATCTCGGTGCATCTCCACGTTGGCTTCTAGGAAGTATTCCCTGAGACTGCATACCTTACGGTTGTGCAGGGGTCTTAGCATTTAAGAAACAGTCTTATTACCGATGACCGTGGGTGATGCATTCGATTTGCGGTCAGCAGCGTGCGAACCCTCTTATCCAGGGCATCAAGTTCCGTCTGAATCCATTTAAGTATGCCGAAAGAATACATCAAATCTGGCATGACCCAACCATTGAAGGCGCGCACCTTGTTTCCACCTAACAAAAGACTGCAGCACCTTATTGAGGCGGCCAAAAAAGCGCTCCCTCAACGATTGTTTCATGTCGGCAATATCTTGTAGGTTTCTTTTTTTGAGGTTTATTTCTGTTGTAGAGAGGGGTCTAACGTGTATGGAATCCGAGAGTTGAGTTCCCATGGATTTCATCATCGCCCCTCGCTTCACATGCATGCCTGCATATTTATCCACACCAAATTCCCCTGAATCTGTCGACATCCTGAATAGCGAAGAACCATTCTCATCTACCCCATACATGACTCGACATACTTTATATAACTCGAGCACCCTCATGAAGCATGTATGAGGCACATAATCATAGGCCTTATAATCTATCCAACTTGTAGGCAGATCCCTTCGGGAGCGTCAAACCTGTTGACTAATGGCCATATCAATGAGGAGCAGACATGATAGAATTACTCTCAATTATGTTTGTTGATTTTAACTCTCAAAATGGATGTAAAAACTTTATAGACCGTTGTTAAACAAGTGATTGGTCTATCTATAATTTTTAGGCTCCGCATAGAGCATGCACCCGGTTCTACCCGGTTCTTTCAATGTGTGTGCAGAAGCGGTTCCGGAAAGAGTAAACCCGGTTCCCCGGTTCTTTAAAAAAACCTTTACTACGTGGTTTCGCGGCGCAGGGTAACTACTAGATGTTACGAGAACGGAGGATGTGAGAAGACTAACTAAAATGCGTTTTATTTTTCGAAATGGCAACTCGCATTTTAACCTAGAGAGGTTGGGGTGCCTTCAGTGCAGGGCCTCCAGCCAGGTCATAAAACTAACAAATTAAACGACTACACGCTAAGGGCACCCCTGCGGGGTACGGGCCTCGGCTTAGGGCGTCAGTCAATAAAAAAAAAACTTTTTTGCAAAAAATAAAACCGACTTCAAAAACACAAAAAAGTGAAAAATAACTTTAGCTTCAGAAGTCGGTGACAAAAAAACTAAATCAATCAAACAAAAGTAACCGACTTATTCGTTTTTAGGGTTCCGTACCCAAAGGGTAAAAACGGAACCCTATTACTAAGACTTCGCTGTCTGTCCGTCTGTCTGTCCGTCTGTCTGTCCGTCTGTCCGTCTGTCCGTCTGTCTGTCAGCAGGCTGTATCTCATGAACCGTGACAGCTAGACAGTTAAAATTTTCACAGATGATTCATTTCTGTTGCCGCTATAACCACAAATACTAAAAACAGAATTAAATCAATATTTAAGGGGGGCTCCCATCGGAGGCTCTACGCGGGAGTCGTGCGGTCCATGGCCCTTTACGGGGCCCCGGTGTGGGCGCGTTCATTGAGGCGGCGAGCCCGGGGCTACCGCACGATTGCCCGCGAGGCGGCGAGCCTCCTTGCCGGATTGCCGCCATGGGATCTGGAGGCGATAGTCCTCGCGCGCCTACATGAACGGCGCGCGGAGGCGCTAAGCCGGGGGGAAACTCCGCTGCCGCGGCAAATTGTCGCTCAGCGGACAGACTTCCGGCGAGATCTCATGGCGACATGGAGAGAGCGACTGTCGCAACCCCGTGCAGGGCACGCCACGATAGTGGCGATAAGTCCCCTCTTTGAGGAGTGGCTTGAGAGACGCCACGGCGTCCTCACCTTCCGCCTGACGCAGGTCCTCACCGGACACGGAGTGTTCGGGAGGTTCCTGCACCGAATCGGGCGGGAGGAAACGCCCGGGTGCTTCCATTGTGAGGATCGACCGGAGGACACGGTGGAACACACGGTGGAGGTGTGCCCCGCGTGGGCGGAGCACCGCCGTGTCCTCGAAGCGGCGATCGGTGGCGGCGACCTCTCGCGTCCAGCCCTGGTGCAAGCCATGGTCCGGAGCGAGACGGAATGGGACGCCGTCACCTCCTTCTGCGAAGCAGTAATGCTAGAGAAGGAGGTGGCGGAACGTGAGAGGGAGAGAACCTCTCAACGTCCCGGCCGCCGCGGGAGACGCCCCGGGCGTCGGGGGCCACCACCACGTGGCCCCCGGCCACCGTAGGCGCGGGCCTGTGGACGGTGGGCTATGAGCTAGCTCGCCGTCCGTCCGTCTCATGACGACAGGCCGTGTCGACGGTGCGTTCGTGTTCCACGCGCGCCTCAAAGAGAGTCAGCAAAAAGGAAGGGGTCCGTAAAGAACGATGCCTGCCGGGGTTGCGGGACTATTCGAAAGAGATACCGTGGCCCCGGAACACAAAGGGCGATGAAGGAACATGGATGGGTTTTAGTCAGTAAAAGTCTGACACTCCCTCCTGCTCCGCCCAGAGCGGGAGGGGTTATTTGATGATTTCCCATCCGAAAAAAAAAAAAAAAAATGGGGGCTCCCATACAACAAACGTGATTTTTTTGCAGTTTTGTCTAATTTTGTTTAAATAATGGTACGGAACCCTTCGTGCGCGAGTCCGACTCGCACTTAGCCGGTTTAAATTTATTTCTCCATTTTTAGTTGTTCCCAAACAAATATTTGCCATAAATTTATTTGGCATTGTTAGCAATACATATCATGGATTACCATGGACCAATTTATGGAACATAACATAGTTACCTTTTTTTTTCGGATGGGAAATCATCAAATTACCATAATTAGTCTGACATTCCCTTCCGCTCCGCCCAGAGCGGGGGGGGCTCTGGGCGGAGCGGAAGGGAATATCAGACTTCTATAACTGACTAAAACCCATCCATGCCCTTTGTGTTCCAGGGCAGCAGTATCTCTTTAGAACAGTCCTGTTTGTGTGAGACTGCACCAGCAGACTCACGATGTCCGCGATTACGCGGAGCCCTAATCAAAATAATACTTGTCCAATCGACAAGGGGAACAACTATTAGATACACTTACCATCACGTTGGAACTGATGTGTGGCGTAGTCCCAGGTCTGCCTGGTCAAACCTTCCAAGATCACACACGTGGCACTTTACAGTCAATGTCCAACTGAATCTTATCCCGGTTAGCCAACCCAAGTGGGGATTTTCAATAGTTCAGCACTAAGTTTAGGAAGTCACCGGCGTCCAAACGACACAAAAGCCGGCTACTTAACCAACAAATTATTCGCGGTCACGACCCAAGATGGCAAAATGTCTCAATTTTCACTCAATTATCAACAAAATATCAAACACCGATCAAGATTGTATCGGATTAACATTAACTCAAAGTTTTAATCAATAATTACACGACAACAGCGTGCATCAAAAACGAACAACGGAAGCGACCATTTTTCCAACCAAGATGGCACTGACAACCAAACGTCATCGCACTGACAACTGAAACGTCATCTGTCAAACGTCAAAAAACTGCGTTCGGAAACTTATGGGATGAAACACTGTTTGCCGACATCTCTTTGATGCGTGCGCGGAACACGAACGAACTGTCGAAATCTGCCGGGTGTGTTGTACACATCTGCGTACCCCCTCAGAGCATACAGGCGTGATGTTACGTCATTTAAGGCGCGCGCGGAACACGATCGCGCCAACTTACCATACCAAACTGTCGAAATCTGGGTGTATTGTACACATCTCAACAACAACACCACACCAACAACAACACACCAACAACTCGCCAACGCCGCGTTTGTCAACATCACACCTGTCTGCTCTGAAGGGGTGCAGAGCATACAGGCGTGATGTTACGTCATGATGTTGTATAAACCATAAACATCCAAGCGATTGCAACATTCACGGCACATTTGCCGTCTATTTTTGTAGAGTTCCATGAGATATACCAATATCTCCGAAGATCAACATCAGATGTTCACAAATGATTGATTTTAAATGGGACCACACGGGAAGCACCAGCTTTCAAATAAAAAAGGAATCGTCAAAATCGGTTCACCCAGTCGAAAGTTCTGAGGTAACAAACACAAAAAAAAAAAATACAGTCGAATTGAGAACCTCCTCTGTTTGGAAGTCGGTTGAAAAAACTGAAACCTGTTTCTAACGGGATCCAGTATTTTTTTTAGAATTCATCCCCTAAAGGGGGAAAAGGGGTGACAAAGTCTGAAAATCAACATGGTTATTGTTTGCATGGTGTATCAAGCCGGGTGTATTACAAAAACATCGATTTTAAGATTTAATGTGGCGGACCTGAAATACCATCATCCCCTTTTGGGGTGCGATAGGGTTGAAATGTCTAAAAATCAATATGGGTGTTGATTCCGAGATTATCAGGGGTTTTGATTACGAATATGGCATTTATTTTGGGACCCAGAAAATGTCAGATTCAACTTCTATACAGGGTTATTGTTGATTTACTGTGATGATTGTGATAACGATGATGATGATTGTGATAACGATGATGATAAATGTGATAATGATGATGATGATTGTGATAACGATGATGATAAATGTGATAATGATGATGATGATTGTGATAATGATGATGATGATTGTGATTACTATATAATGATTGTGATTACGATGATGATGATTGTGATTATGATGATGATAATGATGGTGATTGTGATAGTTATGGTGATTGTGATAGTGATTCTGATTGTGATAGTGATTGTGATGGTGATGGTGATGGTGATTGTGATGGTTATGGTGATTATGATAGTGATTCTGATTGTGATAGTGATTGTGATGGTGATGGTGATGGTGATGGTGATTGTGATTGTTATAGTGATTTGTGATTGTGATAGTGACAGTGATAATGATGGTGATAGTGGTGGTGATTGTGATGGTGATTGTGATAATGATGGTGATGGTGATTGTGAATGTGATAATGATGGTGATAGTGATTGTGATTGTGATGATGATTGTGATGATTATAATAGGTTAGATGACACCTTAAAACAATAATCCCAAGACACCTAATTCTAAAAAAAAAACACTATTTGGGTCTGAAAATCCGTTTTTTTTTTTTTTTTAACTAGCGGACGTTACGCGGTTTCACCCGCGTAGTTCCCGTTACCATGGGTGTACGGGGATTAAAATAGTGGCTTTCTAATTGTGAAAGAAGTTTTGAAATCGGCGCAGTAGTTTTTGAGTTTATTCATGACAAACATACACACAAAAATGCAAATCGTTCCACTTTATTAGTGTAGATTAATTGCCATATTCGATTTTTTGTTGCTTTGAAATCAATAATATTAGAATCAGAATCAGAATGTTTATTTGTAAACATAGGTAGTTACAGTGACGTGTGAGGTGTTACATTTTCCTAAGTGCTCTATGTTTTGCCATTTGGCGTACAAATATTATCATCAATTTAAATTAAATTCAGTTAATTACTTGCAACAAAGATAGATTAATGCATAGTGTAGATTAATTGCCAAATTCGATTTTTTGTTGCTTTGAAATCAATAAATAGTTGAGTCATTGATTCAAATAAACAGTGACGTCACAGTTTGCTATTGGCATACAAAATCTATGAGAGAACCGCGTTTTGACAGCTCTTAAAAAGTATTTCAATTGATTGGTGTGTCATCTACCACATTATGATGATTATAATTGTGATGATTATGAACTTTGGCACAATAGTTTATAACCTACTACTATTTATTCCAAATGATCTCGTGGGACAGTTACCGACCTTCACACGGGCGAAGCCGCGAGCAACAGCTAGTTAAAACATATTTTTTATAGGCATAACAAAGAAGCATAATAATAACTCCTAAAATATTAGACATACCCTGATTGGATATACCAATTTATTTTGACGATTGGAAAAAAAACTTTATATTGTGAAGCATGTAATACATAGCATATTAGTTTTGAACATAGTTGATAAAAAACATAGTTGAAAGAAGATTCAAGATTAAAACAAATGGATCATATTGAATCAATCAGTAATTCAATATTTTTGTCCCCACTGGATGGTAGTGACCTAAAAAAAATAGTGATGTCTCTAAATGATTCCAAAGCTAGTGGTTATGATAATATTCGCACTGACATCATAAAACTGTCAGTCAACATAATTCTAGAGCCACTTTTACATGTGGTGTCTCTCTAGAAAAAGGAATGTTTCCCGATCTATTAAAGCGATCAATAGTGAAACCAATATTTAAAAAAGGGGATAGCACTCAAATGGACAATTACAGACCCGTGACTTTGATACCTATATTTTCAAAAAGTTTTGAAAAAGCACAAGACTATTAAGGACGAACAAAATGGGTTTCGTAAAAATAGAAGTACATCTTTGGCAGCCTTTCAATTAATAAAAAAAATAACAGACTGTATTGATAAGAAAATACCTGTTACAGTTTTATTCATGGATATGAGTAAAGCGTTTGATCACGTCTCTCATGAACGATAATTGGAAAAGGTTTCCAGATATGGAATCAGAGGAACAGCATATAACTGGCTGGAATCTTATTTGTCCGACAGAGTACAATCAGTGGAAGTAACGAATTATAATGAACAAACTAAAACCTTAGAATCATTCCAATCTTCATTTATATTATAATGAACAAACTAAAACCTTAGAATCATTCCAATCTTCATTTATGTGTAATAGATATGGCGTGCCACAGGGCAGCATTTTGGGGCCGCCATTATTTTTGCTCTACATAAATCATTTCCCAGAAGTTATAAATCATAAATGTGTACTGTTCGCCGACGATACTACAATTATAATTAAAGGAAGAGATAGAAATTCGTACTAACAAGAAATAAACACCGTTCTTCAAAGAACTATAGAGTGGCTAGAGGCTAATAATTTAAAAGTACTTAAATATTAATAAAACTAAATTCATGTAATTTCATACCTATCGATCAAAACCGCTGCCCCTAAATATATCTTATAAAGGTGTCGCCCTGGCAGAAACTGACTCTGTTAAGTTTCTTGGAATCAATTTAGATAAATTTTGTTCATGGAAAAATCATATAAATGACATCTGTGTTAAAATAAATAATTTTATATATCCTCTGAGACGTATTAGCTGCGAGGTATCCAGAAATGCCGCAATAACGGCTTTCCATGGCTATATAACCTCCACTCTAAGGTATGGTGTTATCCTGTGGGGTCGTTGTGTGGAGATAGATCAAGCATTCGTAATGCAAAAAAAGTGTCTAAGAGCTGGGTTGAAACAAATAGAGTCATGTCGTCCATTCCTTAGGAAATATAAAATACTACCATGTATTAATATATTAGAATGCTGTAAATTTGTTTTCAAACATAATAGACTTTTCCAGCAAGCGACTAACTACTATGCCCCACGATCTATGTATACTAATAAGTTATTTAAACCGAGAACGAATCTCACACTTACAGGTTTGTTTTTTTGTTATTATGTGCATAAAATTGTATAACAAAATACCGAATTCCATAAAAACGCTACCATTTTCTAGATTTAAAAATAATTTGACGAGGTTTTTAATTGAGAAATGCTTTTACAGTGTACATGAGTTTTTGGATTATAAGTTTTGATAATTGCACGGTCATTTTAAATAATTATTGTGGCGAATCTCTCCCATTACCGACATTATTATTATTGACATTATGCTTATTAGTTTTTCATTATTGACATTTATTCTATAATACAAATTTAATGGGATTATCTGTTTAATGACTGCATGATTATGATGAATAAATTAATTTAAATAAAATACAGTGTAGGTACATGAGCTTTTGGGTTATAAATTGTAAGTTTTATAAACTGCACGGTCATTTTGAATTATTTTTGTTATATTATTGGATGGCGAATCTCTCCCATTATTGAAATGATTACTATTGATATTTATGATTATTAGTTTTTTAATTCTTTTATTCCATTTATTCATCTTTATACATATTTTTAACATTTTTAAATATTTCTTAATAAAAAAACATAAAAAAAAAACATTTAAAAATATAAAAAACAGTAGCCCACCAGCGCTGGGAACAGGATCCGAGCTGCCGGCGGTCAGGGCTCTTGAGAGAGGAACCTCCTAACGATACGTGCCGTGTCCAGAAGTACTGCTTTCTGAATCAAGCCCTTGATCCAGCTGCCAAGCGAGAGCCTCCTAAGATGTTGGTCGAGGCTCTTGGCTATTAAGCCATTGGCCGACACGACTATCGGCACAATGACTGCTGTACCCACGTCCCACATGTTGACAACCTCGCGAGCCAGATCTAGATATTTGAATTGTTTATCTTTCTCTGCTTTCACGAGGTTCTCGTCATGCGGGATCGTTATATCAACAATCATTGTGCGACGCTCCAATCGATCTATCACCACAATGTCAGGCCTATTGGCAACAACAGTCCTGTCAGTGGTGATGGGTCGGGCGCATACTTATAGTATGGCACTTCTGATTCCACAAGGTTGTATTTCAAAGCAAGTTGCTGGTGGATAATCCTGGCAACAAGGTTGTGTCTATGCAAATACTCTCCGTTAGCCAGACTAGAACACCCAGAAATAATGTGTCGGATCGATTCTCCCGGACGGTGGCATGCCCGACATATGTCAACCGTGCCATCTTTCACAATGTATTTCCGGTAGTTATTCGTCATCATAACTTCGTCCATTATTGCACAGATAAAACCTTCTGTTTCCCCGAACAGGTCACCAAAGCGCAGCCAGGATACGGACGCTAAGAAGTCTACATCGGGGCCATGTAGGGCCCGGTAAAAGCGTCCGTGAAGCTCCTTGCCCTGCCATTCCACCTTGCGGTCATTAGTGTCTAATACTTTAGGTTTGCGCCAGTTCTCGTTAGCCAGGGAGAGCGGGGTGAGACCCTTGTCCACTGAGACCACATCTCGGTGCATCTCCCCTTCGGCTTCTAGGAAATATTCCCTGAGACTGTACACCTCACGGTTGTGTAGGGTCTTAGCACTTAAGAAGCCACGACCCCCGCACTTCCGTGGGATATACAGTCTCATCACCGACGACCGTGGGTGATGCATTCGATTTGCGGTCAGCAGTGTGCGGACCCTCCTATCCAGGGCATCAAGTTCCGTCTGAGTCCATTTGAGTATGCCGAAGGAATACATCAAAACCGGCATGACCCAACCGTTGAAGGCGCGCACCTTATTTCCGCCTGACAAAAGACTGCCTAGTACCTTATTCAGGCGACCAAAGAAGCGCTCCCTTAACGATTGTTTCATGTCGGCAGTATTGATACCTAATGCCTCCGACATACCCAAATACTTGTAAGTTTCTGTTGAGGAGAGGGATCTAAGGTGTATGGAATCCGAGAGTTGAGTTCCCTCGGATTCCATAATCTCCCCTCGCTTCACATGCATGACTGCACATTTGTCCACACCAAATTCCATCCTGATGGCGCTACTGAAAGTTTCTGTTACCTTCAGTAGCTTCATCAGTTGCAAATTGTTGGGGGCAAAGAGTTTCAGATCATCCATGTAAAGAAGGTGAGATATGACCTGACCATCTCTCCTCAACAGATAGCCTAGACCTGAACGCTCCAGCAGTGTGCTGAGAGGGTTCAAGGCTAGACAAAACCACAATGGACTCAGACTATCACCCTGGAAAATACCACGCTCGATCCTTATTGGTTCGCTGTTCCCCTGGATCTGTCGACATCCTGGATAGCGAAGAACCGTTCTCCAGTGTCCCATACATGACATCAGGAAGGTACGTAGAGTTGCATCTATTTTATACAACTCCAGCACCCTCATGAGCCATGTATGAGGCAATGAGTCATAGGCCTTCTTATAATCTATCCAACATGTAGACAGATTCTTTCGGGAACGGCGAACCTGTTGGCTAATGGCCATATCAATGAGGAGCAGCTCCTTAGTGCCGCGGGACCCGTTCCTACATCCATTCTGAGAGGCAGACATAATAGAATTACTATCAATATGTTGGTTGATTTTAGCTCTCAAAATGGATGTAAGAACTTTATAGACCGTTGGTAAACAAGTGATTGGTCTATAATTTTTGGGCTCCGCAGCACTACCTGATTTATGGAGCAGGTGGGGTAATTCCTGTCGTCAGGAACTGGGGCAGCGACCCTGATTCTAAGGCTGATTGAAACTGGGACGCCAAACGAGCGTGTGATCTTTGGAACCACTTGATCCAAAAGTTGTGCAGTCCGTCCGGCCCTGGAGATTTCCAGTTAGGCAACGGACGGACTGTACGAGCTACGTCTTGGGGGCTGATGATGATTGCCCCCATTTCTGGTATAGGATCACACGCTTGTTCAACCTCCCGGGTCCAATCGCCCTCAGTGTGACTGACAGGCACCGACCAGATGTTGCGCCAGAATGAATACATCGCGCTATCATCCGGCAGACGCGTGTCAGTCACACCTTGGTCCGGTCGCTCCCAAGCCCTATATACCCACCTTTCATCGCTTTGGAATGCGCGATTCTGAGTGTACCGTTCCACTCGCCGCTTGTACCAACGAATACGGCTTGCCCATGCACAGATCTTCTGCTTCAGGGAGTCGATACGCTCTGTGACGCGGGCCAAGTAATCTCGGAAACTTATATCAGTTCCCGAGAACGCCCGCCTCACAAAGCGCATCACTCTAGGGCGAGTATTGCCCTCCCTGAAGCAGATTAACTTGCCGATGAGTGCCCTAGCCTCACCGATACGCCGCTCAATCCTGCACTGCCAAGCTGGAACAGCTAATTTGGGTCGTGTAGCTCCGTCGTTGTTGGGGAATTTGACGTGAGCTACACGACATGCCGCTACAGCTCCGTAGTACAATATTGAGTGGGTATCGGTGAGGTCTTTGCTGCTGTCAAAGCAATTTGACAGCTGCGAATCTAGAGCACACATCAGCGCCTTGTTTTTATTGTGCATAGGCAAACGAGGCAAACGTGGCCTAAGTTCTGGCGGTGTGGAACGATACTCCCGAAACGCACCTTCCAAAGCGCTCCTCAATTGGGCGTTGCACTGGGTACTCACGGAAATAACTTCGTCACGATCCTCTTCACCATCGTAGTCGGATCGCGGCGGCGCACTGGGAATATTTTGCTGCTGCACTGCGATCATTGGCGAAGCAGGTGTAACAAGGTTACTCCGTGATTCGGAGCGTAGTTGATCAAGTACGGTGTCATCCAACATATGTTTACGTTGGATGACCCGCACCTGATCCGACAGTCGTTGTGCCTCTACGCTGACAGCCGGCTCAAGTACCTGAAACAGAGAGAGCATCCGACTACGGTACGCAGTCAAGTTGCTTCCCCCCTCAGTAGCCCCATAATATGCGCGCATGACGTTTTCATTCATGGACTGAGTCCATCGCATGCGCGACACATTTCCACCGGCAGCGGGGACCCTGCTCGGGGCCTGTTGGCCTCGAGGTCCCAAGCCCGCTGGTGGCCGTCCTCTTCCTCGTCGTCGTCCTCTTGGTGGTGGTGGTGGTGTCGACGGCGGGGAGAAAAACTCGTCGCTCGAGCTCGACGCAACTGCAGCGACCGGTGACACGGAGTTCACGGGTGTGGCGCGTCCCGGCGGCTGCGAGGCGGAGCTGAGCAACGAGCCCGGAGATGGTGGGTGTGCCTCTTTTTGCAGTTTTGCCCGGTGCCTTGTCAGCATAGGTGACATTTTGACTATTTTGATTTGGTTTTAACGAATTCCATGTCCATTTTGAAAATCACCTTGTCCAGTATATTTGAGCTTTTTTTTTTCTTTTCTTTACCATTCTATAATATTACTCATCTGGTTTAAATTGTTATATAATAAATTAAAATTCAGAACAGGAAAAATTTGTCTTGTCAGTTTGACACTCGGGCCACAGATTCTTTTATTATTATTTTGACATTTATTTAATTCAGTAATACAATTTTAATGGGATTATCTGCTTAATGTCTGCATGATTGTGATATATAATTAATTTAAATTAATAAGAAATGCGTAACTTTAGCTTATATTTGCACGCCGAAATTAAAGGCAGAATAAGAGAACAATTTCATGTATTTCACCATCTTTATGAACATTATTTACGCAAATAAATGATTTGTGATTTTTTTTTTTTTTGATTGTGAACATATGTGAGCTTTTTCCTTGTAAGAAGCATGCAAACAAGCATACACAATGCATGCAGTAAGCATGTATGCAGCAAGCCTACAGCATGCAAGCAAGTATGCAACAAGCAAGCATGCAGTATGCAACATGCAGCAGGCATGGTTTCTGTCATGGCTCCGGCGCTGCGGGGCTCCGGCGGCGGCGGTCCTACGCAAGCTTATCATCGCAGATGTGTTTTACGCTCGCCGCCGCAGCTGAGGCTGGCCGGCAAGCCGAATCTTAAAACCACGTGCTCCTCAGCTTGCGGGCCGCCTCGCCCCTCCACGCCTACGTGGGCTTAGATTTCACTGTAGAGGTAGGGCAGACAAGACAACGTTAAGTCGGTTTTGCAGCGATTCGTTTCTGTCACTAAGTTTTGTTGCACAACTCAATGCAATTTTAATTTTAAATAAATACGTATAAATAACTCAAATTTGATTCCGGTATTTCGATTAATTGTATGCCTAAATATTATTATGCTAATAGTCATTATGCCTAGTAACATTATGAGAATTCAATTTATGCCAAAACAAATTAGCCTTCAAGATGATTATGACAACAAACTGAATGGAAAAAAAAAATTGGCAAAGTATTATTGTGGCAAAACAAATTATGCCAAAACAGTTATGCCAAAGTGTATTAGGAAAAAGAACATTTTATTAACAGCTTCGGTTTGCTGGCCGGCTTCGCCGGCCAACCTCAGCTGCGGCGGTGGGCGTAAAACACATCTGCGACGGTAAGCTCGCGTGGGACCGCCGGAGCCCTGCAGCGCCGGAGCCGTGAAAGAAACCATTTCTGCTGCATGTTGCATACTGCATGCTTGATTGCATGTTGCATGTTTGTTGCATGCATGCTTGCTGCATGCATGGTGTATGCATGTTTGCATGCTGCATGCATGGTATATGTTTGTTTGCATGCTTCTTACAGGGAAAAAACTCGGGATCCCTTCTTTTTTCATAATGTTTTTTTTCCTAATATACTTTGGCATAACTGTTTTGGCATAATTTGTTTTTCCATAATAATACTTGGCCAAATATTTTTTTGGCTTTGTTTATGTTGGCATAATCATCTTGAAGGCTAATTTGTTTTGGCATACATTGAATTTTGCATACTGTTACTAGGCATAATGACTATTAGCATATTAGTATTTAGGCATAAAATTAATATAAATATCGGAATCAAATTTGAGTTATTTTTACGTATTTATTTAGAATTAAAAACTCATTAAGTTGTGCTACAAAAGTAAGTGACAGAAACGAATCGCTGCAAAACCGACTCCACGTAGTCTTGTCTGCTCTACCCCTAGAGTGTAATCTAAGCCCGCGTAGGCGCGGAGGGGTGAGGCGGCCCGCAAGCTGAGGAGCAGGTGGTTTTAACGCTCGTCGCCGAAGCTGCGGTGGTGAGGGTAAAACACGTCTGTGACGATAAGCTCGCGTGGGACCGCAGAAGCCCCGCAGCGCCGGAGCCGTGACAGAAACCATGCCTGCTGCATGTTGCATACTGCATGCTTGTTTGCATGCCGCATGCTTGCTTATTCACAATCAACTAAGTATGTTTAAAACAAATATCTTATGTATTACTTGCTTCAGGAGATAATTATGCTTTTTTAGGGTTCCGTACCCAAAGGGTAAAAACGGAACCCTATTACTAAGACTTCGCTGTCTGTCCGTCTGTCCGTCCGTCTGTCCGTCTGTCTGTCACCAGGCTGTATCTCATGAACCGTGACAGCTAGACTGTTGAAATTTTCACAGATGATGTATTTCTGTTGGCGCTATAAGAACAAATACTAAAAACAGAATAAAATTAATATTTAAGGGGGGCTCCCATACAAAAAACGTGATTTTTTTGCCGTTTTGTCTAATGTATAGATAATGGTACGGAACTCTTCGTGCGCGAGTCCGACTCGCACTTGGCTGGTTTTTTTTCCAATCTTCAAAATAAATTGCTATATCCAATTAGAGTATCTCTAACATTTAGGAGTTAATTATTATGCTTGTTTGTTATGCCTATAAAATATGTTTTAGCATAGTTATGCGTAAATAAATTTATGCCTTAGAATGTTATGCTTAATCATTATTATGATTATAGAAATTATGCTTAAAAAAATGATGCGAAAGCTGTTATGCGAAAATATAATTAGGAGTAACAAAAGTATGCCAAGTTATTAATTATGGTCTTAAAATTTTATGCAAATGGATATTCCGGGAACCCAAGTAGATATCACTAAAACTAGTTAATTATTGTTCAAGAAATCTAAAAACCGGCCAAATGCGAGTCGGACTCGCGCACGAAGGGTTCCGTACCATTATCTATACATTAGACGAAACGGCAAAAAAATCACGTTTGTTGTATGGGAGCCCCCCTTAAATATTAATTTTATTCTGTTTTTAGTATTTGTTGTCATAGCGGCAACAGAAATACATCATCTGTGAAAATGTCAACTGTCTAGCTGTCACGGTTCATGAGATACAGCCTGGTGACAGACAGACGGACAGACGGACAGACAGCGAAGTCTTAGTAATAGGGTTCCGTTTTTACCCTTTGGGTACGGAACCCTAAAAATTTTAAATATTAAGAAATACCTCAAAGCACTAAAGACGGTGATTGAAAAAAACATAGAAGCATTCCTAGCGCCCGATAATGACCCAATGCAGATTGTGTTACGGTAGGCGGGGCTTGCCAATGAGGGATTTTCTTTTTAGCTTTTCCCTTGTCGCTGGATAGATGGCGCTAGGAGTTAGTATGATAATGCAAGGAAAGGAACCTAAAAAAAATGATTTTAACAAAGCGCGAGAAAACTAGGTTATATTCGGAAGGTTAAGCAAATGAAAGTGTCAGTCAACGAGAGTATGTGACGTGACACAATGTTTTTTTTCCAAGCGTTTTGGCTTTGGCACCAACTATCATAGTAAGTTCAACGCCATCTTTGAGTTGAGTTCTTGGAAACTAAGTTTTTTTTTAATACCTCAAAAAGAAAACCTCTCATTGTGTTTCGAAGCAGTTTAGTTCGGCTGTGGCGGCACGTCATTGTTCGTATTTTTGTTCAGTTTAAAACTGCAAATTGTGCCTTCTTGCGCAGTGAAATGGTGCATAGATTGATCTCATCTACATAATAAAAATGCTGGAATTAGTTATCACCTGTAAACAGCCCCTAAACTACAACATTAACATTATTTTTATATTAATTATAAACATGGATCAATGAGGATGGCAAGTGTGGAACTAATGGCGCTAGCATAGTTTGTTCCAAGCATCGTAATGAGAGGTTTTCTTTTTGAGGTATTAAAAAAAACTTAGTTTCCAAGAACTCTATAGATGGCATTGAACTTACTATGATAGTTGGTGCCAAAGCCAAAACGCTTGAAAAAAAAAAACATTGTGTCACGTCACATACTGTCGTTGACTGACACTTTCATTTGCTTAACCTTCCGAATATAACCTAGTTTTCTCACGCTTTGTTAAAATCAGTTTTTTTAGGTTCCGTTCCTTGCATTATCATACTAACTCCTAGCGCCATCTATCCAGCGACTAGGGAAGAGCTATAAAGAAAATCCCTCAATATTATTTCAAAATGGCTTGACCTCATTGGTCAGATTGGGAACAAACTATGCTAGCGCCATCTGCTTGTAGCTTTCACCGGCCAATGCCATTTTTTTCTATGGGGATGGTGTTATGCCCGATGGACTAAGTAAATTAATTCAATTCAATTCCTTTTATTTCAATCAACAGTTGGATCATATAAAGGGTTTACACCCTTTATATGATCCAACACCTCTTCAACGAAGCCGAAAGTCACTTGTTCTCCTCGTCATTGCAATCATTTTTTTGTTCTACACCATACCTGGGAACCTTCTAGTTACGGAGATATTGGGGGTCAAAGTTCTAACTTTTTGACAAGCTTTTTTTTTTAAATACAAGTTTTTAATGTAAGATTTTTAACTTTAAACACCTCCACGACCCCCGTACTATTCAATCCATCCATCAGCAAAAAGTTTTGAGTGCGTTACATTGAGTTCTACTACAAAACATGGTTTTTCACCCCAAAAAATAAAGTCGTTTCTCAGCAATAATTTTTGCGTAAAGTTACTTAGTTTGATGTACAGAATGCTTGGTTGACGGCTTCGTGATGAGATCTTTTACACCCTGAATACATATCATATATAATCATATATGCATTCATCATCATCATTTCAGCCTTCAGACGTCCACAGCTGGACACAGGCCTCCCCCAAGTGTCGCCACATGTCCCGGTCCCGTGCGACTCGCATCCAGCGGATCCCCGCAACCTTCACCAGGTCATCGATCCACCTAGTGGGAGTCCTTCCAACGCAACGTCTTCCGGTTCGCGGTCGCCACTCCAGAACTTTTCGGCCCCATCGGCCATCCGTTCTGCGAGCAATGTGCCCTGCCCACTGCCACTTAAGTTTGGCAATTCTTCGGGCTACGTCGGTAACCTTGGTTCTCTTGCGGATGTCTTCATTTCTGATTCGATCACGCAAGGAAACTCCGAGCATAGCCCTCTCCATTGCCCTTTGGGTGACTTTAAGCTTTCTGATGAGGCCCATTGTGAGCGACCACGTTTCGGTCCCGTATGTAATCACTGGCAACACACACTGGTCATAGACTTTCGTCTTGAGACACTGCGGTAGGTTGGACGAGAAGATACCGCGCAATTTCCCGAACGCTGCCCAACCGAGTCGGATTCGACGATTGACCTCTTTCTCGAAGTTAGACCTACCTAACTGGACCGTTTGTCCCAGGTACACATAATCGTCTACAACTTCGAGAGTAGAGTCTCCGATCTTGATAGGAGTGGGTGTGACATGGGCATTCAACATGACCTTAGTCTTGTCCATGTTCATTTTTAGACCCACTCTTCCGGAAGCTCTACTGAGGTCATCGAGCATTGTACTGAGGTCCTCCATGGTCTCAGCCATTACCACTATATCATCGGCAAACCGAAGGTGAGTGATGTACTCGCCATTGACGTTGATGCCTAGCCCTCTCCAGTCCAGAACCTTGAAGACATCCTCCAGTGCAGCGGTGAACAGTTTCGGAGATATGACGTCTCCCTGTCTCACACCTCGCTGCAGGAGGATAGGTTTCGAGGCTTGGTCCTGAAGTCGGACTGACATGGTGGCGTTTTTGTACAAACACTTCAACACCTCGATGTACCGATAATCGATTTGGCACCGTTGGAGAGACTGCAGTACAGCCCAGGTCTCGATCGAATCGAAGGCTTTCTCGTAGTCCACAAATGCTAAACAGAGAGGCAGGTTATACTCTTCTGTCTTCTGTATAACTTGCCTGCTTGAAATCGTCAAACCTGCGCGCGAGACGATTCGTGATGACTCTAGAAAACAACTTGTAAACATGGCTTAGAAGTGAGATGGGCCTATAATTCTTCAGTCGGGCATTGTCACCCTTTTTGAAGAAGAGCACCACCACACCCCTGCACCATGCCTGTGGCGTTTTTCCCTCAAGTATGACGGAATTAAACAGCTTCTGAAGGGCCTTAAGTACCGGTTTTCCACCCGCCTTCAGGAGTTCGGCCGTAATTCCGTCATAACCCGGTGCCTTGTTGTTTTTGAGCTGCTTCAGAGCCATCCTAATCTCGTACAGGCTGACGTCCGGGATGTCTTCGGTATAGTGTCGGGTCTGTCTAGCTCTTGGGTCGTTGGCTAGATCTACGACGGGTTTACTGGTTGACGTGTACAACTGTCCATAGAAGCTCTCGATCTCCTTCAGAAGCTCCGGTTTGGCGGATAAGATCCTACCATCGTCGGTCTTCAGTTTCGTGAGCTGGCTCTGCCCAATAGCCAGATCCCTTGCAAATACCTTGGAGCCTTTATTCCGCTCAATCACGTCTTTAATACGCTCGGTATTAAAGCGGTGGAGGTCGCTCTTCAAGGATTTAGAGATCCGTCTATTGAGCTGCCGGTATTGACACGCCTCGTCTGAAGACTGCAGGATCATCTCACGCCGCTCCTTTATGAGCTTGAGAGTGTGATCGGAGAGCCTCTTGTTCTGATCTGTACGACGCGCCTTGAAGAACTTAGACCCGGTCGTATGGACAGTTTCCACGAATCCATCGTTGTATTCGTCCACTGAGCTTCCTAGGCACTCCAAACGGTTCTGGAGTTCAAGCTGAAAGCTCTCGGGGTTTTGGATTTGGATCTGTGCTGGACGGAGCGTAGACTTCATCAGTCGATACCTTTCAAGCTTGATATTGATGTTCAATGTGCCTCTTACCATGCGGTGATCGCTCCCGGTTTTCACCGAATTGATCACAGAGACATCATTGAACATTTGCTTCTTGGTTGACATGATGAAGTCGATCTCATTTCTAGTTGCACCATCGGGGCTCTGCCAGGTCCACTTCCTGTGCTCACGCTTTCTGAAGAAGGAGTTCATCATATAGAGGCCCTCCTTCTCCATAAAACTAGCCAGTTGGTGACCCCGGCGATTTTGATGTCCAACTCCAAATTGCCCCACCTGCAGCTCATCCCCGTCTCGTTTGCCCAGTTTCGCGTTGAAGTCCCCCATGACAACTGTGAAGTGAGTTTTGGAACCATGTATGGCTTTAGATATATCCTCATACATGGTCTCCACTTCGTCGTCGGGGTGTGCCGAGGTCGGGGCGTAGACCTGTATGACCTTCAGCGAATATCTTGAGGATATTCTGAGTATAAGGTACGCCACCCTGGTCGACACACTCTCGATCTTCACCACGTTGTTCACAAGGGACTTGTGGACGATAAACCCAACACCACCCTGGGACTGCCGGTCACATATGCATTAGGTACATTAAATTAAATTATTAGAAAAATAAAAATAAGATAAAACACAACACACACCTTCACTACTTATTACTTAAAAATTAAATTGGCAGTCAACAAATTAAAATTAGAAATAATCATAAATGTAAAAATGATAACTCATATAAAAAACACTATACAAAAAACACTATATAAAAAATATTTAATAATTATCATTTATTCAAGATTTTAATATCGTAAAATAGAAAACAGGGACAGATAATGAACACTAATGTGTTATGATTAATTCATTTTCTTGTCATTGTCACTACTGTCATTAAGCATACAACAATGGTTAATGTAGTGACAGTCGAACCTCTCAGCCAACATCCTCAAGATGGTGCTGGACCTGGCGCGGACCCTGCGCGCCAAGGATGTGCACCGCATCGTCGCTTAGAAGCAGTCAATGCGTGACTCAGCGAACATCCCCGACGCACTGCAGTACCGAGGCAGCCCCGACAACATCCTGTAGGCATTGTTGAATTGGACTCGTAGAGCGCTGTACTGTTTTTGAGTATAGTTAGCCCACAGGGCGCTCTAATAAAAACAGGTAACAATATGGTCTGAAAAGAGTGTTTTTTGCTTCCTTCGAGCATCGTGAAACCTGCAAGCTATAAAGTTCGCCCTAACAGCAACTAGATATACACACACAAAAAAAATATACACACATCAACAGAATCTAGGGATATTTTATATTTCATCAAAATATCTAAAAATCTATGAAGAATTTTCTGATATAGTAAATGGAAGAATGATAGGTTATTTTAAGGCCTATAGTAAAAAACCAGCCAAGTGCGAGTCGGACTCGCGCACGAAGGGTTCCGTACCAATTATTATAAAAAAATCACGTTATTTGTATGGGAGCCCCCATTAAATATTAATTTTATTCTGTTTTTAGTATTTGTTGTTATAGCGGCAACAGAAATACATCATCTGTGAAAATTTCAACTGTTTAGCTGTCACGGTTCATGAGATACAGCCTGGTGACAGACAGACGGACAGACGGACAGACAGCGAAGTCTTAGTAATAGGGTTCCGTTTTTACCCTTTGGGTACGGAACCCTAAAAATAAAAAAACATTTCGTGATTTTTTTGTTTTAAATAAAAATGTTAATTTTTTTAATTGCCGTAGCAAATTAATATGGTAAAAACCGGCCAAGTGCGAGTCGGACTCGCGCACGAAGGGTTCCGTACCAATTATTATAAAAAAATCACGTTTGTTGTATGGGAGCCCCCCTTAAATATTAATTTTATTCTGTTTTTAGTATTTGTTGTTATAGCGGCAATAGAAATACATCATCTGTGAAAATTTCAACTGTCTAGCTGTCACGGTTCATGAGATACAGCCTGGTGACAGACAGACGGACAGACGGACAGACGGACAGACGGACAGACGGACAGACGGACAGACGGACAGATGGACAGACGGACAGACGGACAGACAGCCAAGTCTTAGTAATAGGGTTCCGTTTTTACCCTTTGGGTACGGAACCCTAAAAACTTCATTTCTTCTTATAAAGCTATTAATTTTAATGAAAATTGAAAAAATCTTATAAAATCTAATTATTAATAATCAGTGTTGCCACCTCTTACATTAATTACACATCGACATCGATTGTTCATGCTTAAAATTAGATTGTCAATGTCTTGCTGCGGTATGAGGTCCCATGTTCTTTGCAAGTGTTCGTAAAGTTGTAGTACACCTAGCGAAATAAATTCCTGACAAACCCGACATATATATATCACGGCAAGGAAAGCCTAGAGGAACACTCTGCCCATATACTGGCGACATCCGCCGCCAATCCGCCTTTGTCTTTCAGTCTCTACTTCTCTAGCCATCACATCGCCGTGCGACACCTACAATTCTTCATTGTTGGTAGAGGTAGGTGGGTATTTGAAATCACACACAGCACTTGGCTCAAATTCCAAACGTTTATTTCTGTGAAACCATTTAGGTACAGAAACTGATTAACTATAACGTTCACTTCATTAAACACTTATAATTACATAGTATTTCAATTGTTTTTGCTAATCGTAGGATAACGTGACTGCTCGTTGCTGACGCGTCCATTCTGCCTGCGTGAGCGAAAGTACCACAATAACCGTTCAGCAACTTATTACAATAGTAAATTCAATCAGCCTCACAAATAATACTGAAACACTTTACAATAATTGTGTTACTATTAAATAATGACAGAATTCACCAATTTGAACACGTTTTCAATTATTAATAATAAACTAGTTGTCTCATTACTTTTTAGTCTTTAATCTGTGCTATCATGGAACATTTCCGGTGATGTACAACAGTTATGTTAAACAAAAGCTTTTTACTAATAAATCACTGTGTAAAATAATCTTATTAATTTATAGTTGGGAATCTATTATTGAGACTTACTTAGTTCTCGTACTTAATTTAAGCATTCAGGTATTGATGGTAAAATCACAGTCGGCGCCATTTTCCCTGACAGGTAACGCCGTATCATAAAGAAACATAATGTCAAGTGATTAACTATCAATTGCTAATATGAATGAAACCCTAAAGTTGTTAAACAAATATTCTATGTTAATTATAGCGATAGTTTTAAATAGAACATCGAGTTTAGTTTGATAATTGATTTTCAAGTGATACTGATTAAGATAAGCCAACAGATGCCAGCTGTTGCTCTTGATACTCAAACGAAATTAGTCAATGGCACTCACAGGTGTTATAATAGTTGCCAGAGTATCTCACAGATAGCAGTATTATCGTTCATGGAATAAGAAATTATAATTTAACTAGTTACAATCAATAACATTATGTAATAAGCTTAGCATAAAGGTGTCCTCGCGGCGACATATCGTCCCCGTAGTTGGAAAATTAAATAACTCTGATTTTGTAGTTCTGAGATAAACGCGATTTAGTGTTTTTTTTTTAGTTAATTACATTTGTTAAAAAATGTGAGACAATTTCACAGTCGGTAATTTTATATTTTGTGGACCTGATTACTTTTTGCATTATGCTTTAACAAACTGAACTCTATCCTTAACTTTAACTAATTATCACATAAAAAATCAAGTTGTTTAATTTTGCCACAACTGTTATTTATAACGTAACTACAATTACCTACTTATTTCGGCTATTTATTTAGTTTTCCTACAAGCTAAATACATTTGGTAGAGTAAAATTTGGTGAAATAAATGCAGTTATTGAATATATCGAACTCGAAATAAAATTTAGTGGCTTTGTACGTTATTATTACTTTAACTATTATGAGACTGTAGGCATTGTGCCAGTATCTTCGTCGTAGTCGGCCACATCCCGATAACCTAATAATGTTGTCGCACCTCGTTGATGGTGAGCTCTGTACCGCTGTGCTGTAGGCTTCTGTGTCCAGTCTATATTAACTGGGTGATGCGATGGTCACCGTGTAGAATGGGTGGTTGCTTCGCATCGTCGGCTATTTCGTGGATGGCGGCGATACGACTTTTCAGCCGTATGACATTGTCTATTAATTTTATACGAAGCGGCCTCAGTCGATTATCCTTTTCTATGGAATTCTGTTGCTGTAGATTTGATCTTTCTTGAGAGAACGACTGTTGCTGTGAGACCTGTATGAGTAGTGTCTCTGTTTTTCGGAGAAGTTCTGCTTCAATAGTGTATTTCTCGACCCGAGTGCCTCATGTCTTCGCCGTCATCTTGGGAGGGGTTTGGTCGCCTTCTTCTGTCAGAATCCTTTTCTGTATTTTTCTGTGTACATTTGTAGAACGTTTTCTCCGTTTTCTTTTAACAGGGATATATGAAGCGTAGGACGCTCGCTGCAGCACGAAATAGTCACTCCCACTTCTTCACGATCTGGAATAACTTCTGTCAGAGAAGGGCTGTTGTTGCCTTTTCTATCAGTGACTGTGAGTGTTCTTTGTTGATTGGAGGTTTCTCTGTAGGCCACGTACAGAAAACTATAGAAACGTATAGGTTTGTCGTACAGAAAACTAGGTCCACGGAACCACTCATGATGCGAGTCAAAGTGGTGTGGTACGTCACGAGTGGTGCTGTCAGCTATGTTTATTTTCGTAGGTGCCCATCGTCAGTCTTCGACCTTGCTGTTTTCTTCTATAGATGCTGTGCAATGGGCGAAAAACGGTTTGTATACTCGCGATCCTCTTCGAATCCACGTGAGGACGGTTTTGCTGTCTGTCCAGTACGTCATTGATGCGAGTTTGATGCCGTGTTCTTCTATGACGGCTGCTGCTATGCGGGTTCCCAATACCGTAGCCTGTAGCTCGAGGCGCGGTATTGACTGTAGTTTGATTGGTGCCACTTTCGCCTTTGCCATGACGAGAGTGACGTGCTGTTTACCGTCTGCTGTTGTCGATCGCCAGTGACAGCTGCTGCGTACGCCATCTCGTTTGCGTCGGTGAAGACGTGGACTTCTGTTTCTGTAGCTTCACTGTATCTCGGATAGCATCTTGGTAAGTCGACGTTCTTGAGCTGTCGCAACTTCTCTACTAGGCGGACAAGTCTGGTTCGAGCGCTTAGTCCTAGTTGGTTCCTCGCCTCCAAGCCTCCTGGAGAATCTGTTTGGCTCGAATAGTTACTGGAGAGGCGAGGCCCAGCAGGTCATATAGTGACATGACGATTTTCAGTGCTTCTCTCTTCGTCGGCGCCTCCTTGTCCAAGATGCCACTCGGTAGACGTGCCAACGTAAGGTTGAAGCCTAGCGTGTCCTCACTCGGATTCCATATCAGTCCGAGTATCTTTTCTGTACTGTCTGTTTTCCCGATGTTGACTACTTCAGTCCTGTTCTGTGTCGGGTCTATATTTTCTAGAACTTCTGTGCAGTTTGAAACCCATTTTTTGAGTTCAAACTTCGCCTGTAGGTGTATGTTCTTCACCGCTGTTGATATGCGTGTCGCTTCTGTAGCTGTCGAGGTAGTCATCCATGTAATTACTCTGTATGATGGCTTCCACCGCTTCTGGTTGACTTTCGCCGTGCCGTTTCGCGTTCCAATTTTTTGCGTAGATGGCTATGCACGGTGATCTTGCCGCGCCGAATATTATAGACGTCATAAGGTATTCTTCAAGGGCGCCTTCTCTTCTATCGTCTCTCCAAAGACAACGAAGGGCGCCTCTGTCCTGTCTACGCACCTTCACTTGTATGAACATTTCTGTTACGTCGCCGGCAACTGCTATTGGGTGTCGGCGGAATCTCATCATGACGCAGGACAGCGACTGTAGTAGGTTTAGACCCGTGAGTAGGAAGTCGTTCAGTGACATCCCTCCTGATTTGGCTGCGACGTCATGGACTATACGGAGTTTTTCCGGTTTCATGGGATTGAACACGTCAAAATGGGGTAGGTACCATTTCCTACCAACTGTGCTTGTCTTGGGCGCTTTTTCAGCGTATCCCTTGCTTATATACGAGTTCATCTGTTTTGTATATCTGTCTCGAAGAGCAGGGTTGCTATCAAGTTTTTTCTCTGTTGAGACGAGCCTCTTGAGTGCTGTCCCGTAACTATCTGGCAATTCGATGTTTTCGCTTTTCCAGAGCAGGGCTGTTTCTTTCCTCAGGTGTATTTTGTTTTATGGAAATTATATAAACAACTTAATTTATTTAATTTTATTTGCCTAGCATCTTATAAATTAATCACTATCTAGTTGTAGAAGAAATAGATAACATCAAGTATTTATAAATTAGTTACGTTATAATCAGAATTATTAATAGCAGAATTAAATAAACAGAGTTATTTAGTTTTCCTAGAACTTAGTTAGTTTTATGAAACAATTTATAAGTTGAGGAAAAATTCAACAACTCATGTTATTTAATTTATTTGACATTCAACTTATCATTGACCACAGTTATTGATTTATTTACTGAGTTATTTATTTTTCCTTTAAAAAAATAGTGTTTGTCTGAAAATATTTATTATTCCATCTGTCCGACAAAAATGGCTATATTTTTGGAACGGATTAAGATACGAAAATGCCTGTAAGGCTCAAATATGCGGCATGTTTTAGGTGTTTTGAAAATAGGGAAAAGTGAAAATCGCCAAAATCGGACTTATTTAATTTTCCAACTACGGGGACGATATATAAAGGGTGTAAAACACCTCTTAACGAAGCCGAAAGGCGTTCTTGTTTTCCTCGTCATTGTGATCATTTTTTTTGTTCTCGCCAAACTTGGGGGGAACCTTCTAGTTACGGAGATATAATGAGGGTCAAAGTTCCAACTTTTTGACAAGTTTTTTTTTAATACAAGTTTTTAATGTAATTTTTTTACTTTAAACACCTCCACGACCCCTGTACTATTCAATCCATCCATCAGCACAATGTTTTGAGTGCGTTACATTGAGTTCTACCACAAAACATGATTTTCCACCCCAAAAAAAAGTCGTTTCCCAGCAATAATTTTTGCGTAAAGTTACTTAGTTTGGTGTACACACAGCAAATTAGTTCGGTTTGCAGAGCACACCAACATAATGTTGGTGTGCGTAAAATCAACTGGTGTATTACTTCGCCTCACGTCTCACAATATGTCAGCAGCACGTGTGTGTGTGTGTGTGGCTAATCTTCGCTAAGATTGGCCGTCGTAATTGAAAACGGTTAGGTCTATTTTCTAGGCAAAGAATATGAAGCATAAATTTCACAATGTTACTAACTGGTCTGGTGGCGTAGCTGTAAAAGCAATCGACTGATAAAGCAACGTTCGTAGGATTTAATCCCGTTGCCGACATTAGCTTTTGCATTTTTAAAAACATTTGTCGTCATTTTGTTGATTTTTTTTTTGTATTTTATCTGATAATAAGAAAAAAATATGGAAGTGGAAATTAAACAATTTGTAATAAGAAATCAATAATATTTATTGACTATGTTTTTTAATAAGTATAACTACAAATAAAAAAGTTTTGTGCCTGACAAATATTCTAAGTCGGACAGGAAATAACGTTATTTTTCATATTCAAGTGGGTAATTTATTTATTAGTGACATGAATAAACATGTTAGTAAGAAAGATATTAAGATACAGGTATCCTAAATTTTTATCTCACCAACAATAACATCACTCACCTAAAACAAATTACCCCCTGATATTTTTATTAATAGCCGATTGGTGCGCCTTCACTATCTATTACTTGTTGCAATCGTGTCCTCATGCTAGCAACCATATTTTTGCACAAGTCAGATCCACGAAACGATTCCCATGACGACATAACGACATCATCTAAATTGGATTTGGACCTGACTTCAGACGAGTCCCAATTTAGCACCATATGACCCCCATAGGTTTTCAATGGGGTTCAGGTCAGGACTTTTTGATGGCCATTCAATGACAGTAAAATTTTCTTGAACGTAGTTATCATGCACGAAGTAAATGTGTTCTTGCGGGTATGCAACGCGCATACTTGGTAGCATCAGGTTATGTAAAACGTCCAAGTAACCTTCACTGGTATTGCGACCTCCATCCCCAATATCCCAAAGTAATGCGGCCACTAGACCTGCATGGAAGAATATTTTTTTTTATTATAGCGTTCATCATCTTTTCGCCACAATATTTTGCGACCGTCTCTGTCTGACTTAAAACATTTTTCATCGCTAAATATAACAACATTATTGCACCAATCGAAATCCAAATATTCTCTTGCGAAGCGTACCCGGTTTTGTCTGTGAATATCTGACAGTAATATTTTATTGGCCGGCCTACGACATTTCACACTAGCTCCACGCAAGTGGTTCCGTACAGTTTGTAATGTCACGTCATGTTTAGTCGCCGTTGAACGAGTAGTGAGGAAGGGCTCAGCGATGTGCGTCGCAACTATATCACGGTGCCGCTCATTAGCATCTGTGTATGCTAATCCAGCTTTTGGTCCCGGTCGGCAAGGATCAATGCTTCCCGAATCTGCATAACGATGGACCCACAATTGCACAGTCCTTCTCTGTGAACAATAATAAAATATTGTTACGAATAACAACAATCAATAGGTAACATGTGGATTATATTAAAAACACATTAATCTTCTAAACATATTAATAACATTTTGTTACTTACCGATATTTTTAAACGCCTCGCAATTTCACTAATTGAAACGTTTTGATCACGCAAAATAATAATCTCAGCTCTTAAAAGTGTAGTTAGGTGATTCATAATGGTTAACAAATAAAAGCACTGCTCAAAACACGCAGGGTATAATGTCTAAAAACGTAACGAAAGCCCGATAGTCAATAGCATTATGACGATGAACTTAAAACTACTAACTTACACATGATTTGTCATTTTTAGAGGGTAGATCTATATTAATATATTCTAACTCAAAATAAAGGAAACTTGCCAATAGTTAAGCAATGAATTGAACAAACAAATGTAAAATGTTTTATTAAACATACAAAAACATTGAAATGTTGGCAGTCGGATTCGAACTTACTTACTAAGATATCGTTAACCGCATGTCCGACCATTGCGCCACGGAGACGATTGTTAAAATGGCTAAATTTATGCTTCATATTCATGCAACATCAAGTGACAAAAAATTGCAAGTGTGTGGGTGGACAACGGGTTATTGTGAAGCGCAAACACTAATAAATAGGCGAAGCCAGACCACGTTGATTTTACGCACACCAATAACTATGTTAGTGTGCCCTGCAAACCGAACTAGTTTGCAGTGTGTACATAATGCTTGGTTGACGGCTTCGTGATGAGGTCTTTTATACCCTCTGTGTGTGTGTTTTTTGAGTACTTTGCTGTGTGTATAATAATTGTACATATGGCATGTGCCAAATATATTTTTCCTTCTTTTTTCTTTCCTTTCTTCGTATGATAGTCGATTGTGCCATGTTATGTAAATATAAACGTTAACTTTTTGTTGTTATGCATCTACATCAAACGCAAAAGAAATAAAAAATACATAATAAAAAATATTCAAATTTTTCATTGCTACTGTTTATATAAATCGTCCACTTTGACAATTCTTGCAGCCCGTCAAACTAATGTCATGTGTTCATTTCCAGCGCCAATGATGCTATTGTTACCACAGAGTACATTTTATATAGCTAACCGGATTATTACTATGCGTTGCCTAGCCAATCAGAGACGAGCGTTGACAACCTACCCAATCATAACTTCGTGATGTTAATAGAGAACAAACTAGCTGTTCAAAGAAAACAAACGTCGTGGGGCCGTCTATCAAAAATATTTTGAAGTTACTCTTTCATGTTTTTTTCGTTCACCGACTAAAGATCTATAAGGTACTAAAAAATGGTAGTTGAAACACTTGTGATGCAATTCCCTAAAACTATTTCCAGGGTATTAATACACCTTGCTGCGATGACTTGTATATTTACAATACTAAGTCTCAAAACAATAGTTCGCTACAACTGGTCAAACACTTACGGTCTGCGCAACTACGCACATATACCTGCTGAGCTCATACAAACACAACTGTACAAGCAGATAACACCAGAACTAGTGCTGAAGAAATCTAAAAATGATTGTAATTATGATAAAATACTTAAAAGTAATAGACGTTTATTGAACTGGGAAGTACCAAGAAAATTCGAGGATTTCTCAGCAGAAGGTTTAGTGAATGGTAGCTATGTACCAGAACATTGCAATCCAAAGTTCAGTGTTGCTATATTAGTACCTTACAGGAATAGACAAAGTCAACTGGACATATTCCTTCCGTATATCCATAACTTTCTGAGGAAACAGAACATACACTACAGGTGAGTGTTTTATAAATAAATAAGCCGTATTTTCTTCCATCTTACAATTTTATTTAGTTTACATTTCAAATAATATAAATGTTGGGAAGTATGTAGTTTACTAGTTTACTTATATTTAGTTAGTATTAGTAGTTTATGGGGGTAATGGGGGAGAACGGACAAACCATCTTTCCGGCCCCAACCGTCAACCTCACCTGCACGCGCGGACAACACATCATCCGCGGCGGTATTCCTATACCGTGGTCCCCCTGCTAGATAACAGACGAGGCAATGGCGACCGAGCAGTGGCGGTATAACCACATTCCTGACCAGAGATCAGAAGAGGCTACAGGGGCCTTGGGGTATAAATAACTCCTAAAATATCTGGCGCAGAAGGCAACGGGAAACCACTGCAACTAACCTCCCGATCGTGATGAAAGTAGACACAAAAGGATCACGATTGCCATGCGAACCGCCTAGCGAGCGGCACCGCGCCACGTCCAAGGCGAGCGGTGGGAAATGGACAACCGGCCATGATAGAGTAGGAGACCAGGCTCCACATGGAAATAATGCTACTGGAAACTCCCTCAAGTAGCGAAAAATCCAGAAGATAGGCACGTGGAATGTTCGTGGCTTGCTAAAACCCGGTAAATTTCATATCGTAGAGAAGGAAGTTACCAGATGTGGTTTATGCATTTGTGGACTAGCCGAAACCCACTGGAGAAACAACGGGCATTTCGGACTTGGGGTACGAAATGAAAGAGGTGAAAGATTCATGCAGTTCGCAGACGAGAACAACATGGTGGTAGTGAACAGTCTATTCCAGCACCATCCCCGTAGACTGTTCACCCGGACGTCACCTGGAGGCAGAACTAAAAACCAGATCGACTACATCCTGATTAGATCACGTTGGCGCACCTCCGTTCTCAATGCCCACACACTTTCTGGGGCTGATTGTGGTTTCGATCATGAACTCGTCATCGTAAAGATACGGTTGAAACTCAAAGCTGCCCGATCCTCCAAGAAAATAAGACGGATTGAAGTTGTAGATAACGAAAAGTTCAATACAGCCTTTGAGCGGAATTGGAGAGAATGGACCGATGTGAACCACAATGAAGCTACACCAGACACGCTATGGAATAAGGCTAAACATCTCATCCAAAATGCAGTGGCGGAGTCTAATCCAAGATCAGAAACGCGCAAACGTCAACATTGGATGACGGATAGTACTCTTGCTCTAATAGAAGAGAGGCGCCATAAGAAAGCCGCGGGAACAGACATAAGAAAACTAAATAAGTTGTCTGCTAACATCCAAGCCTGTTGCAGTCCAGACCACAATTCCCACCTTCGTAGCATTTGTGAAGAGGTCGAAAAACATGCTATGAAGCATGAGTCTAGAGACCTTTGTGTGAGACTGCACAAACAGACTCACGATGTCCGCGATTACGCGGAGCCCTAATCAAAACATATTTGTCCAATTGACAAAGGAAAAACAACTATTCAATACACTTACCCATCACGTTGGTACCGGTGATGTGACGCAGTCCTGGTCACGTCTTATCTGGGTGGGGTGTAAGTATAACTGTGTTTGTGTGGTGTATGTATAGTCATGCAGATTCGACAGCAACCAAGGGACGCGCGCGGCTCGTACCGTCGACTCCCGGACAAACCTTCCAAGATCCCACACGTGGCACCTTTCACCAATGTCCAACTAAATTTTATCCCGGTTTGCTAACCCAATCGGGGATATAATAGTCCAGCACTGAATTTAGGAAATTACCGGCGTTCAAATAAAACACAAAGGCCGGCTACATAACCCACAAATCACTCGCGGTCATGACCCAAAATGGCGAGATTTCTCAATTTTCACTCACTACATCAGCCCATAACGTCCACTGCTGGACATAAGCCTCTCCCATGATGGGATGAATTTGACGTAATCTCCACGCTTGGCAGGCGGATTGGAGATCGCAGTGATGAAAGACTAACAGAAAACGCTGCTGCCCATTCTCAGGTCTACGGAGGCGCAAGGTGTTCTGCCTCAGACATTAGTCGCCTTATACGACACCCGTGAGTGTAATGGGTTGGTTCTATTCTACTCTGCCGGATACCACACGGCTATTTCCACTCAATTGTCAACAAAATATCAAACACCGAACAGGATTGCATCGGATTAACAATAACTCAAAGTTTTCAACCAATAATTACACGGAACAGCGTGTACCAAAAATTACAAGCACGGAGCGACCATTGTTCAACCAAAATTGCACTGACAAGCAAACGTCATCGCACAGATTCGCACAGACAACGAAACGTAATCTGTCAAACGTCAAAAAGGTGCGTTCAAAAACTTGGTGGATGAAACAACCTTTATCACAAAATTCGTCTCATTACTAAATCTCTACCTGCTAAAACCTGGACTATTGAGGACGACAAAAATGAAGTGATAACAGAACTCGAACAAATCTCTGAAACGTGGAAGAGCTACTGTCAGTCACTATTCCTGGACCCGCAGTCACAACAGTTTGAAAGTACAGACCCAGAACTAGAGAATTTGGAACCAGACATCCTTCTGTCGGAAGTAAGAGCTGCCATAAAACACCTGAAAAGCAAAAAAGCAACTGGTAAAGATGCAATTCCTATAGAGACAATTAAAGCCTTAGGAGAACGTGGCGACCAGATGTTTCATCTTATCTGCAACATAAGGTATGGCAGACAGGAGTTTGGCCTTCAGAGAGGACACATACCGTATTCACACCCCTGCATAAGAAAGGTTCGACGAAGAAATGTAACAACTACCGCCTCATTGCTCTGATATCACACGCTAGCAAAATAATGTTACATATTCGCAACGAGCGATTGAAAACTTACCTATCTAAAGAGATCGCTCCAGAACAAGCCGGTTTTGTAAAGGGGAAGGACACTCGAGAACAAATTCTCATCGTACGCCAGATCATCGAGAAGTCAAGGGAATTCAATAAACCCATATTTCTTTGCTTTATTGATTTCTCCAAAGCATTCGACTCGGTGAAATGGCTGGTTTTGTGGAAGACCTTGCTAGACATGGGCACACCAAAACATATTGTACACCTTTTGAGACGTCTATATGAAGAGGGCACAGCCTCAGTTCGCACAGATGATGTCCTGTCAAGTGACTTCCATCCTAGTGCCGGAGTACGCCAGGGGTGCATTATATCACCGCTCTTATTCGAGATAATAATGCGTATCACTTTGGAAGACTGGACGGATGGTGTAACAATTGGTGGATACAAGATTGCAAACTTGCGTTACGCAGATGACACCACCTTATTTGCAACCAGTTCGCAACACTTTAAAGAGCTACTGTCAAAGATGGAACGAGTGAGCCATGAGTTTGGCCTAAAAATTAATCGCAGCAAGACCAAGGTGATGATTCTTAACCGTGCCAGGAATAATTCGCCTGAAGTGACCCAAATCGCGAATTGCAACGTGGTCCAATCTTATATCTATCTTGGGGCTCTAATTTCGAACAATGGCGGGTGCATCGATGAGATCAAACGACATGGGCATCACAAGAACAGCGATGGACAAGATGCGGAAAATATGGAGGAATAGAAACATAACTAAAGCCATGAAGACCAGGCTCGTGAGGACGCTTATATTCCCCATATTTCTTTACGCAGCTGAAACCTGGACCTTGCGAGATGTGTAAAGGCAGAAAATAGATGCTCTGGAAATGTGGTGCTGGAGAAGAATGCTTGGGGTTTCGTGGACCGAGTTTCGCACGAACATCTCGATACTCACAAGAACTTGGTATCAGACAGCGTCTGTTCTCGATAGTACAATCTCGCATCCTGACATTTTTCGGGCATGTTTCCCGGCGTGACAATCAGTCCATAGAACGCCTTGTCGTCCAAGGGAAAGCAGAAGGCACTAGACCGCGCGGAAGGTCACCCACGCGTTGGACTGACCAGATCAAGTCTGCCATTGGGGGTTCAATTAACGAATGCAGCAGGATGACCTCTAGCAGGCAGCAGTGGCGAAATGTCGTGAAGTGCATCACATCTGCCCCTTGCAATACTGCTACGAGTACTTAACGATCACGACCGCTCTGTCAAGAGCGTACCGAATAAGAAGAAGTTAGTATTACTATTAGTTTCTAGACTTGGGTTGAGACACGGACCCCATCATGGGTGAAGGCCTGCTCTAGATTTATCCACTGTCTTTGACTATTTCTAACCATATTATGCCTGTCATTTGCACGATATCGTCGATCCATCTTTTTTAAGGTCTATACAAAAGTACAAACTCATCTTTACTTCTGGGCCTTTCTATTTTGTGGTTTTAATGGTCCATCCAGGTTTTTGATTGTCATCGTCCGTCTGTTAGCATTACCATTCTATCACCACTTTATACCATTCTAGGATATATGTAATAGAACAACAAGATGAGAAGAAATTTAATAGAGGTACTCTATTTAACTTCGGAGCGAAGACAGCGATAAGAGACAAGTTCCCATGCCTCATCCTACATGACGTGGACCTGCTGCCGCTGGACGAGAGCAACCTGTATGCCTGTTCGGACAAACCGCGACACATGAGCGCAAGCATCGATAAGTTCCGATTTGTACTCCCCTATGAAACCCTAGCAGGTGGAGTGTTTGCTGTCAAATCTGAACAATTTGTAGCAGTCAATGGTCTTTCTAATAGATTTGAAGGCTGGGGCGGCGAAGATGACGATTTTTACCACAGACTGACTGCACATCAGTTTAATATAGTCAGGTAATTACCAACTAATTAATTATGCTATTGTTTTCATTGGCTGACCAAACGTGTTGTGTATTATAATTTAATAATAGGATGCACAGTCGGCCTTTCCAAGGGACTAATTAATCACCAATACCTTATTAAAAATGCGCCTTGGTGGTCTAGTGGTCGAAGCTTGACCGCTAAGCAAGAGCTCCTGGGTTCGATTCCCAGGTCGGGCAAAGTGTAAGGTTTTTCCATAACGAATTTCTCAGTAGCAGCCAGAGAGTTTGGGTTTGTCCTCTGTTAATGGCAATTGACTCGCCCCTATTATAAACTTTGACATTGGCGTCCGTCATGTGGGTGTCCTATCAGTTGCGCCCTATCCCAATGGGGATTAATGAATAAAAATGTAATCATAGTCATTTATTTATTCACGCATTATAAAATGAATACTCCAATAAATATTATAGATATCCTCGTGAAATGTCTCGCTACACGATGCTAGAGCACCAACAAGAGCCTCCAAACAGCGCACGCAGACGCATCTTGAAGGAAAACCTACACCTTGGCAGCATCGAAGGCCTGAGTACGTTGCCGCACGTCACCACAAACGTGAAGAACCATCGCTTGTTCACACTCATCGGGGTCCAGTTATAGCGGTACAGGACTCTGAGCCGAGATAAACGGGCCACTGCCAACGGCACGCGACAACTAAACCACTATTATCGATTTATATTTGGGAATGGTATACTTATGTAGAAGTCAGGTTCACCAATTGATGTTACATGACTGACATGGTGATGAGATCTTGTTATCATGCTTTGTGAACTTGATGTTTTGTTGCTTTACACCAGTCATTATTACTTTTAATAGTTCTATGAAAGCTAAATATTATGATGTTTTCAGGTTATAATATTGATCATACTATAGGTAAGGTAAGGTGTATTCATTAATAATATTTAACAAAATGAAAGTTGGATGTAAAGTATCCTCGAAGCATAAAATCGTTTCTAAGCCAGCAGTTGGGTACAGTACACTTGCACGAAAAGCATTTGATCGTTAAACAAATTGCGTGTCGGGCACTACGGCCCATATTCGATGATAATTGGGCCAGCCCTATACAAAGGAGTGCTGCGGGCTGCTACCCTTAGTCGAACGGCCATAGCGCAAGTGTCCCGCTTCCATAGCAATTGCATCTATTTCCGGGGGTGCCTGTACTGTTGACGTCGTGATTAGTCGCCCCGGGCCCTTTAAATTTTTTTGTCGCTGTTCTAACTTAACCGCTATACTAGTCCGGGTGCCTTATTATCGTAACTGCGCCCAATCTGTGGTCTAATTGCGTAACACACTCTTATTATCGTAACTGCGCCCAATCTGTGGTCTAATTGCGTAACACACTCTTATTCCCAGTATACAGGGTTAGTTTGCAATGACCAGCCAAAATTTAAAATTAAGATCTAGATATCAAACCAAAAGTGAATTTTAAATATTATTGTCGAAAAATATAAAATAAAATAAAAGCATTCATTTGAAAATGTCCTAAAAATTTCCTAAATCATAAACCTAGTGGGAATCAATGCACTTGTGTGCGTGCATGCACCGCCAAATTTATGTGTGTGGTAATTGCTACCTATCTAGGTTGTTGAACTGAATTGTGCTGTTGCAATATCCACACGTTCGCTTTTTAGTGGTGGACAGGAATGAAATTTTATTTAAAAAAATGTTGTTTTTTTTTTCATTATATCGAAAACATTATGGATCCATCTCGGATGAAACCTCTAAAAATTTGGCCGGTCATTGATAAATGATGTTTATTTTGCAAGTAAGTTTTAACAAACACCTTTTCACGTCATTTTTAGGGTTCCGTAGTCAACTAGGAACCCTTATAGTTTCGCCATGTCTGTCCGTCCGTCCGTCTGTCCGTCCTCGCTTAATCTCTGTGACCGTTAGCACTAGAAAGCTTAAATTTAGTACCAATATGTATATCAATCACGCCGACAAAGTGGTAAAATAAAAATTGGAAAAAATGTTTTATTAGGGTAGCCCCCCTATATGTAAAGTGGGAAGTGATTTTTTTTTTAATTTCAACCCTAACGTGTGATATATTGTTGGAAAGGTATTTAAAAATGAATAGGGGTTTTCTAAAATCATTTTTTGATAATGTCAATAATTTCGGAAATAATCGCTCCAAAAGTAAAAAATAATGTGTCCCCCCCCCTCTAACTTTTGAACCATAAGTTTAGAAAATATGAAAAAAAATTGAAAAGTAGAACTTTATAAGGACTTTCTAGGAAAATCATTTTGAACTTGATGGAAACAACAGTTTTTGTACAAAAAAGACAAAAAGTAATACAAAATAATTTCTGGACTAAGTTTGTAGTATATTCGTATATGCAAGCATTTTTACATAATGGATACCCACCTTTAAACTCATAAGTGGGAACACTTATTGTGACGGACGGGAAACTACGGAACCCTACACTGAGCGTGGCCCGACACGCTCTTGTTTAAAACTAGATGGGGTCGGTGTTTCGTACCTTACTACCTGAGAAGAAACAGCCGAAACAAACTCATAGGTGATAGTCTCTTTTGAAGTCCATCTATGCAGATTAGTGTCTGAGATGGTCTTTTGAAGAAAGAACCATACAGATTTGAGTGGATCTGTCCAGTCAGTGCAAGCATTTGACAGTTAACGTGTAGCTCGACTTATAACTCAAGGAGCTCAACGAAACGACGATCAATACCAAAGAAAGGACATTTGGATTGGTCGCTTATAGTATTCAAACTGCCAGACAGTTGTGGGAAAAACAAAAAAAAAAAAAAAATGTGAGCCACATGGTCCCCACATTCACAATAATCAAATAAAATTAATGACAAGTTTTTCATAAATAAACTGAGAGGGCACAGTAAGAATATTAGTCTCTATAAATCTGGGACTTAATTTATAAATTGAACGAATTGCCCTTTTTTGCAAAACACACAAACATTGAAAACTAACCCTGTCTAACTATGCTATTTATGTTGTAATTTCATCGAAATACATTTTACACGGCTTTTTACGTTATCGAGCAGACAGATTTTTCAAACATTATTACGTTTTGTTTTTAATCTGTCAGAATGCGATAGAAGTGCGTTACGCCAGAGTGCAACTTCCGAGCCTAGTTATTTCTTTCTTGAAAGTGCGTCCAGCGGCGGCTATATTATTTGAGTACCTACCACATTGAGCTATTACTACTACGTGTAGAGAAGACGCCGCCCCATCACTCTGTGCTCCGTTCAACTGCGGTCGGCCGGCCGCAGTTCACTCAGGCTCTTGATCGCCACACCATCTAAAGGGTGTAAAAAACCTCTTAACGAAGCCGAAAGGCACTTATTCTCCCCGTCATCGTCATCGTCATTGCGATCATTTTTTTGTTACACACCATACCTGGGAATTTTCTAGTTACGGAGATATCGGGAGTCAAAGTTACAACTTTTTGACAAGTTTTTTTTTATTAAAGTTTTTAATTGAAAAATTTTACTTTAAACACCACCAAAACATGATATTTCAACCCAAAAAAAATGCGTGCGTAAAGTTACTTAGTTTGATGTACAGAATGCTTGGTTGACGGCTTCGTGATGAAGTTGTTTACACACTGTTTAAACGGGGTTAGGTTAGGTTAGGTTAGGGTTACTTGTGTTGTTAGTTAGTTGATTAGTTTGTTAGTAAGTATTGGTCATATCTTGCAACAGTATTTCAAACCAGTTCCCCCCAACGGATTGAGCTAAAATTTTGGACACACTTTTCTTCCCATAATAAGACCCCTTAACATAACTGCAATAATTCAAGCTTATCGTACTTTTAACTTGTAAATGAGAATCATACTAACGAAATATGGTAATTATAAATGCAATAACTCTACCTATTGCAGAAATAGTTTGTACATTATTTAAAAGCGTAAATAAGGTTCCGTATCATATCTGCAATAACTCAAACTTATTGCACTTATAACTAGTAAATGAATATTACAAATGACGAACTATGCTAATTATAAATGTAATAACTATACTTATTGCAGATATAGTTAGTAAAACTTCATAATAGCGTAAGTAAGTTATTCCTATCTATAGTTATTTCGGTCTTGAAATGTAAATCATAAAGCACCAACCTAGATATTGCAGTTATGCTTAGTATTAAAACCGGCTACGTCATAGATACGTAAAAAGTGTTTAAAAAGAATATGTAGATCTCGATCTGCAGATTCCGAATATGTACCTACTTAACTCAATTTGGGGCAAAACTCGAGTTAATGCACTTTTCGTAAGGACGACAGTTTTGACCATGCAATTTTATGACAGACATCGTTCCTCATGAAAGATCTCCTCAACGGTTAATATCACTGACACGGAACTTTGTATGTTACGCGTTTAATGTTGATAGATATGACTAATTATCTAATTACTTGTTTAAATAGGTAATAAAAAACGGTTTAAAACTAAACTTATATTGTCACTTACGGGATATCTTCCGTGATCCGTATCGGGAGCTCAAAACAATTTCTAATCACGGAAGATATCCCGTAAGTGACAATATAAGTTTAAAAAAGTTTAATTTATTTTTAATACTATGTAGTATCCATGTGTGTTTGCATTACTAAGTATGTTATGTTTGTATGCACGTACTATCGGGGTCCTTTCCGCCTGACCATTTAAAAAAAAAATTGCTTATATCATGCGGAGGCGCCGAGCCACGCCTCCTTAAAGTTTGGGCCCATTAAGAAACCGTCAAGTTTGGCGCGCAAAATAACAATAACTCGTTTGGCGTGCGTCGTCAGTGCGCTCGGCCGATTCGGTATCTTTTCATTCATTATTTCTATACAAAGTCAACGGGGCGGAGCTAGAGAGCGTTTCTATGTTGCGAGTGCAAGCAAAAATTAGCTTAGTGGTGGCCAGGCGGGAGTGTCCTCGATAATAGGTAACTTGGAAAATTGTAGGGAACTGCAGGTATACTTAAGTTATTTTTCACCTGATTTAAGTATTGGCAGTAAAAGTTGTTTACAATGATGTAAGTACTTAATAAGTATGGCCTTTTCTCAGGTTTTTAGTTATTGCAATTACGCCTAGTATAGGTCTGTAATGTTTTAATTAACGAGGGCTGTCTGTGTAACACTCACAACAAACAGTACAGTAGTTAACTTTCTACAATTTAATAACAATAAATAAAATAAAATAAAAATTGTTTATTTTCAGAAAACTAAGTCCATAAAAGAGGTTATTATTAGAAGTCTTATAAACTATGTTAGTACCAAAAAATAACAACATATGTGACTGGTTAGTATAACAGATATCTTACACACTATGTTAGTACAATAAAAAATAACAATCACAATGGGAATAATTTATATAATTCTTCATTTAACCTGCACCTGTCACATGCAGGTTAGTGAAGCGACGCATGACCGCCGAGTCCAATCTATCAGCTATCATTTTCAGGATGCCGTTACGCTCCCCCTCATACTGTGCAGTGTGCACCACAGACATGGTTTTCCTATGCATAATTAAACATGCAGCATGCAAACAAGCATACACCATGCATGCAGCATGCAAGCAAGCATGCAGTATGCAACATGCAGCAGGCATGGTTTCTGCCACGGCTCCGGCACTGCAGGGCTCCGGTGGCCCCACGCGAGCAGATGTGTTTTCCGCTCACCACCACAGCTTTGGCTTGCTGGCCGGATTCGCTGGTCAGCCTCAGCTGCTGTGGCGAGCGTTAAAACCTCCTGCATCTTAGCATGCGGGCCGCTTCGCCCCACCGCGCCTACGCGGGCTTAGCTTACTTCTTGGCTTACTCTAGGGGTGGGGCAGACAAGACTACGTGGAGTCGGTTTTGCAGCGATTCGTTTTTGTCACTAACTTTTGTTGCACGACTTAATAACATTTTAATTCAAAATAAATACGTAGCAATAACTCAAATTTGATTCCGGTATTTCTATTAAATGTATGCCTAAATACTATTATGCTTATAGTCATTATGCCTAGTAACATTATGCCAATTCAATTTATACCAAAACAAATTAGCCTTTAAGATGATTATGCAACATAAAGTGCATGCCAAAATAAAATTTTGGCAAAATATTATTATGGCAAAACAAATTATGCCAAAACAGTTATGTCAAAGTATATTAGGAAAAAGAATATTATTAAGTATATGTTTATTTATTCAACTTGCCTTGGTCAAATCTTGCAACTGAATTTTAAACCACCTTTGGTTCAGGTGATAATTTATTTGTATGATAGACAATACCTAATCCTGAAATCAGGATCGTCTCCTCACGACAGAACTATTCAATTAGCGCGGACATTAAACTTTATACACACGTTTACCTCTATTTATTTATTCTTCTTAGCGTGTCGATGGCAATCTAAATTGAGTCGGCCCAGAACTGAGCCACTAGTTTGGCGCTTTCGGTTGCGTCGCGATCAGCTCCTGTAGTGAGCAAACAACAGGACACGCAGGACACGATAATAAGTGCCCCATCGTTTGTGGAACAGCACCACATTTACACTCCAGGGAAGAGTCATTAATAGTTTAATTTTCATGATTTGAATATACATAAGTACTTTAGTTTACTAACATAGTTATAAGTGGAATTGTTACTAACATTATGAGTTATGTTGCTCGAATAAATAATTGAATTATTATTATAATTATTATTAATGAATTATCATTTATTATCATCATTATTTATTGTCATTTATTTATTTAAACTTCATGTACAAGAGTGGTACATAGGCGGACTTAATGCCACAAGGCATTCTCTACCAGTCAACCTTTGGGTTAAATACGAAAACATAGTGATAGGGTACAAAATAATGTCTGTGAACTTCTTGTTAACGAGAATGTATATACTTATATTGATACTAATACACATATACACATAAAATAAACTAATAGATATTCTATCAAATACCAAAAATTAAAAATAAAATAGCGAGAAAACTAATAATAATTATTATGACTAGACTTCGATTTGAGAGCCATTTAGTCTGACTTAAATAGTAGTTACGAACTTTTCTTTTGAAAGTGAATTTGCTTTCAGCCTTTTTAATGCCAAAAGGTAGCGCGTTCCAGAGCTTTATAGTAGAGATTTTATTTTATTTTATTTTACTTTATTGGGACATTTAACAGTTACACATTACAATAAAAGTATGACAAAATAAGTTTAAAACTAAATAAACGTGTAACCCACACCAATATCCGCGAAATAATATTAAGGAAATAGTTAAATGCGTGCATTATTAATACAGAAAATTAAGTACGAACTCATTTGTAATTTAGGGATAGTATAATAGTAAGTATCAGATGGCTACTTTAAGGATTCAATAGCCATCCTTTTGAACTTAAAGTGCGAGAGCGCGAAAATATCAAGTTCGATAAAATGTGTGTTATACGTATCTACGATGCGTCGGAGAGGCGCCCGTGCGCCAGCGTGAGTTCTACACCTTGCAGTGTGGAACAGCTGGGGCACGCGCGCCTCTCTGCGCATCACAGTTCTAGGTACAATGTAACATAGGTTATTAGTCATTTCAGGACAATCGAATCTGTTGTTACACAGACCGTGCAGCAGCATGGCCATCAGTAGGTTGCGTCTAGACTCCAAGCCTTGAATGTTATAACGCTTTAATAATTGAGTGTATGATAATTTTGACTTAGTGCATCTGTAGTGCATAGCACGTAAATATTTTTTTTGAACCATTTCAATTCTTTTTATATAAACATCAAAAATGGGACTCCAAATCGGTACTGCGAATTCCAATTGAGAGCGGACCAAAGCTTTGTACAGAAGTAGAAAAGTAGACGGTCTTTTAAAGTCGTAAGAAGATCGCATGACAAAACCAAACATACGATACGCTTTGTTAACAATGTTATCAATATGAAGATTAAAGTGCAATTTCGAGTCCATTACAACCCCAAGATCTCGAATGTGGTCAACTCTTTGCAGACGGATACCTTGTAGACTATAATCAAAAAGATAGCGTAAGAATTTGACATAAAGCCTGTACGGTGTGAAGGAATTGCCCAACACTTTGAAATAAGTCTTTAGATAATCGGGAGCACGTGGATCGTTCAAAATCGTGAAGAGCAAGCAGCAACCATTTAAGCTGAGAACGGAAGGAAGAAATGTGATCGTATTTACGAAGGCCAAAAACAAACCGAATACAATTGTTGAGAAGTCGATCCAATTTATTTAGAAGTTCTTGGGGAAGATCAGAGCAACAAACATCAGCATAGTCTATAATGGGAAGCACAAGTGACTGGACCAAAGAGAGTTTAGTGCTAGATGGGAGGAAATGCTTAAATCTATAGAGAGACCGCAGTGAAAACGAGACTTTCTGGCTAACCTGAGCCACGTGTTTATTCCAACTTAAACTGCCGTCAATAAGAATAATAAGAATAAGAATAAGAATAATTTATTTATAAAAGTATTACAAAAATGTACATTTAAGTGCAGTAGTGTTATTTCTAAAACAATGGTATAAATAGTGCATAATGGTAAACTATAACTAAAAATATATTTAACAGGTGCAAAAAACAATAATGTGGAATTCACAAATTTGTTTGCTAGCGACCTGCCCGATCTAGGTTTATTTAAACCTGTGTTTCAGGCCATCACTTTACATAGCACAAAATTAAGTAGGACAGTAAATGTTATAAAATAAAAGAAATCTATTAACAACTATAAGAATAATGTAAGTGGTACAAAAATCAATAAACATTAAAACTAAATTAAGTAAAATACCTATGTACAATTAGATACCAGGGAATAACATAATCAAACCAGGACTTCTAGCAGTTTTTCTGTGTCCGTGTAATTAAGTATCGCTAAATAATCCGATATTACAAAACTACATTTCCTATAACTAAGACTGTAGAAGTTTAGATTCTTGTTGAGTCTATTATACAGAAAAGGTCCTAAAAACGCATAAAATCGACTAGCGAAAGCATGTCTAGTTTGAGGCTTTGTGCAAACCAGGTCCTTCCTTCTCCTATCGTCAGGGACTGGGTCATAGGGAAGTGTAGAGTGCTGCTGTAGTATGATGTGAAGAATAAATAATTGCCGCACTGTGAGCACATTACATGCTCTATAGAGCAGGTGTGTAGGAAATTTTAACGGACGAAAGGTAGCAAACTTTAGAATTGCTCTTTGAGAACGTTCTAGAGGGAGACGAATCGAATTTCCCGCCCCCCCCCCATGACGTTATGCAATAGGTTAGAATAGACTGACACAACGCTAAATAAACCTGTTTTATTAATTTATAGTCGGCTACATTACGTAAATACTTAAAAACAAATATTAGTTTGCGCACTCTAGCACATAGCAACTCGATATGTTTACGGAAATTTAGATTCGAGTCAATAGTGACACCAAGATATTTCAAATGGTCAGCTCTTTCTAAAGTAGGGCAAGAACATGCAGTGTCAGCGTACGTGCTACAGGTATGCGCGTAAATGATTAGGTTAGTAAGCGGTGTGTTAGTATTTCTCATTGTAAATGAAATGTATTTTGTTTTGTCAGCATTCAGTGTTAGAAGATTATTCTGGAGCCAATTAGATACAATGTTGAAACCATTCCGAGCATGTTCATAGGCCTCAACTCTTGATTTAGCTGAAAACAACAGGGCAGTATCATCCGCATAGGACATTACAACACCATTTTCGAGTGGCAGGCTGCAAAGGTCATTAATATAGATCAAAAATAATGTAGGACCTAATATGCTGCCTTGTGGTATTCCAAAACGAGTATTAGAAAGATCAGAACTTGTATTCGGACCAATTTTAACACATTGCTGTCGATCGCTAAGATAATCAGATAATAGTTGAAGCTGCGCTCCTCTTATCCCAAGTGTTTCAAGCTTCAGCAAAAGAGTAGCGCAAGAAATAGTATCAAAGGCCTTGGCAAGGTCTAGAAAGATACCAACTGTATGCATTCCACTATCCAGATTCGTAGAAATGTAATTAAGCAATTTGTTTACTGCTTGGCTAGTTGATTTTTTAGGCCTAAACCCAAATTGATTATCTGAGAGTAGTTTGTTATCTTCCAGATATTTTATCAGTCTACTATTTATGATTTTTTCTAAAATTTTTGATAGTCCCGTTAGTACTGAAATGGGTCTGTAGTTAATCACACTCATTTTGTCTCCAGACTTGAAAATAGGTGTGATCACAGACTTTTTTAGAACTTTTGGAAATATCCCTTTAGATAAACATAGCTGAAAAATGTGAGTGAGCGGAGGGGCCAGTATGTGTTTAAATCTTTTAAGTACATTATTGGGTATATCATCCCACCCAGTTGCGCAGACATCCTTTAAGCCGTTTATAATTCTAATTACTTCGTTGAGGTCCGTATCTAATAAAACAAAAGAATTTAACGTGGAAGATGTCCTAGTTGGGTTTTGAGTGTGGGGACGGCTAATATTTATGGATTTTTCAGCCAAATTTTTACCAACATTGACAAAATAGTGGTTTATCTTATTTATTGCTTCGGATGGGTTTATTTCTGTTGATAGTAAATCAATCGGAGGTTCGGAATTTTTACACCTCAATGTATTGGTTTTTATAAATTTCCACACAAGTTTACTATTTTTTCCCGCCTTCTCGAGTTCATTTTTATCGTGCTGGTTTTTTAGCTTTTTCAAAAGGTTATTACAGAAATTCCGATATCTTTTATATGTAACAGAAAGTATTACGTCATCAGGTGCAAGTTTGGATTTTAGGTGGAGTTTGTCTCTGTGTCTTATACAACGAACGAGACCGGGTGTGATCCACGGTTTTATACAACTATATTTTCTAGGGATTATCTTAGTGAAAGTGTTTTTTCTTATTACGTATTGTAAAGAATTGATGAAATATTGTAAAGAGATATTTGCATCAGCAGAAACGTAAATAGGGTTAAAATTAATGCCGCGTATGTCACATTCAAGGTTTGTCATATTGACTTTAGTATAGCTACGCTCGCAGTTTTTTCTAGGTGAACTTATTTGCATTGTTAGTAAAACAGCTTGATGATCGGTTAGCGCAGAGTTAGTAACCAATGTTTTGGATGGATTTTTTGATTTTAGAATGATATGGTCTAAGCAAGAACCGCTTTGATGTGTGGGGTAATAGTGAGCTGGTAAAAGTCCATGAAATGCACAAATATTTAGATAATTATGTGTATGGGTATCGGGTTTCCCGGAGGAAATGTTTATGTTGATATCTCCCACAAGTATTACATTTTTGAAAGTACTTATGTTTTTTAAGTTAGTGTCAAGTGAGTCGAGAAAACTGTCGATATTAAGAGAGGGAGGCCTATAAATAGCCATGACTACTGTATCGGGAATAATTTTAATGAATAAGCAATTACTATCTTGGGATAGTGGTTCTTCTTTGATCGTTCGTAGATTATTTTTAACATAAACTACAACTCCGTCGTTTTGGTTGGTGTTTTTCTCTGTTTTATATGAATAAAAACCGTTCAGAGACGGTAAGTTGACTGTCTGTTTTGACAGCCAACATTCTGTTAGTACGATAATATCACAGCTTATGTCAAGACTTTGTAGTAACACTTCAAAACCGTCCATATTTCGGTTTATGCTGCGAATATTTTGTGTAAGCAAGGTAAGCGATTTGTCGCCAGAACGAAGAAGGTATTTACAGTCCTCAACATTACAAATTTGGGATTCAGACACAGTAAAACTATCTAGATCACTGATTAGCTGATTGCTCATGATAATTAAAAACCAAGAAGAAATATAAATAAGGGATGAGCTACCTGTTTGTGTGCCTACTAAATATAATATACTGTGGCGCTCTTAGGCGCCCTCATAGTCTATTGAGTTGATGTAGTTGGTCTCTGCATATTTACGTGCCGGGCAACTTACATCACCGGTTGGATGGTCACATTTCCTCTTGAATCTTTTGCACGTCGCACACTGGGAGGGAGAAGATTTGCTACTGCATTCCTTCACGGAGTGTCCCGTTTCTGCACAGTGGTTGCAAGTAGGACTCGTTTCACGGCAAAACTTAGCTGCGTGGCCAAACTGCTGGCAATTGTAGCACCTAGTGACTATCGTAAAATCTCTCACCGGGCATGAAGTCCAATTAATAAAAATTCTGCTTTGGTTGACCAGCATTTTTCTTATGCCAGCGGGTACTTCCAGAATGTAGTTGCAGGTAGCAAGGCCTTTCTTCCCCGATTTATGGCTCAGTTTAATGGTCTCAAGGAAGGATTCACGATTTGTATTCGGCAATTTATCGGATAGGTTTTGCTCGTAAATACAGTCGAATACCTCCTTCTCAGTAAGGGCTACGGGAACACCAATGACAGTAACCCTAGGGCGTCTTTTAGAAGGTTCTTCTATTGTAAGGCCAGAGGTAACTATCTTCTCCGAATTTTTCAATTTGTCAATATCGCCTTTATTTTCAGTACTAATCAGTACTCCCCCATTCTTAACTTTTTTCAGGCCACGTACTTGGAGCTTGAGTTGCTCGGGAGATATTAACTTTTGAACAAGTGACTTGGTGTCGTCACTTGTTTTGGTTTTATCGCTAGGATAGATGGCGATTGCACTCAAGTTAGCAGGACGGATGAAATTGTCGGAGCCTTTTTTCACCATGCTAGCATATGAATTGCTGGACGTAATCAGCTTCGACTCAATAACCTCTTTAAACTGGTCTAGAGAGTTCGCCATGTTCTTCTGAAGCTGTAGGTGCTGGACGGTGCTGTGGGACTGGATCATTTTCTGCTTTATCGATTGGTAAAGGACAGCCATCTGAGAAGTCCCACTTTGGACCTTACGGCAAAGATTTACCACACGTTGTTTCTGGTCCGAGTTCATTTTGCCTTCACCAACAATAGTGCAGACTTCGGTCAGGATGCCGTCAATAGATAACATCCATTTCTGTATCTCTGGGGTGCTGACTATTTCACTTGGCAAAAAATTCTCCTCAGGTGCTGGTACAGGTGGTGGAGGATTTGGTTCGCTCGGGGGCAATTCTCCGGTAGGCGTTGGCGGAAGACTTCGTCGTAGTAGTTGGCTACGGGCCCCAAATGGGCTGGATCCTGGGTTAGACATCCTAACCGCAACACTTTATTTAATTGTCAATAGAAAATAAATATAATTTAGTTCATTTTGCACATAAATATTGCTATAGCACTAGTCACTTCTGACACACTTTACTTTGTTTTTAACTGACGCCGCAAAAATTATTCATATATTTGTCGTAATTGTTTATAGATATTTTATTTAAGCAAGTACAGAAAAACACGTCCGCTTAGTCTCGCATCTTGTAAAGCGATTGTATGCTAGCAATGTACAGACCTAAGTCTTTTATGTGAGGTGAAAGAGAGATGACGGAGTTCTCGAACATCAGTGGCATAAGTTGGCTAGTGTTCACATTTCTCAAGTAGTATGAACTACCAATGAGGATGGCCTGACATTTCTCGACGTATACGATATTTCTATCATATCAGAAGTTTCTGGCTGCAGGTGGGTATGAACCCATGAAAAAAGTCGTAAGAAACGTCTTCTCAAAACTTAAAGTTTAGAAATGATGCGATATCAGAATTTATTACGACAAAACTAAAAATTGGAAAAAAAAAAAACAAAAAAATCACATAAGTAAGAAGAAAATAAACCTTGCAGTCAACCAGTTATGCACGGTTCGTGCAAATAACACTTACGGCGAGCGGACATCTTCTTACCTAGTTCCTCGGTTAATTAACAACCTACCTTCCGATTTCTTTCATCCGACGTACCTACGTGATGTCTATAGCATCCCCAATAAGGAAGGCGACAAGAGATCCATCGTTGCTGAATTCCAGACCATCACTCTCAAAAATAATGTCCTCGCTGCAGTCCGAAAATTTAATAAGAATCGAGCTAATTCCGAAAAATTGAATAGTGAGCTCATCGGTCTCTCTGGAACTCGAACACCGATTTACATTTCGGACCGACTGTCTGGCACCACAAGAAAACTCTTTTTTGAATCCCGCACGTTTGCTAATGCAAATGGCTTCAAGTTCTGCTGGACAGCTAATGGGAAAGTTCTACTACGCAAGGAAGAGGGCCAGAAATCAATCACCATAAAATCCAAGCACTGCTTAGAAAAACTTTCTGTTCAAAAGTGACTATCCAGTAGAAATCATTCTTTAGTCATAAGTAAGCTTTCAGTTTTGTATTCCCTTAATCCATTTTTTACCATTCTCATTATTTTTTCCTTTAAATAAGTTAGTTCATATTGTAATTCTGCCACTTAAAATGTACACACAGCAAATTAGTTAGGTTTGCAGAGCACACCAATATAATGCTGGTGTGCGTAAAGTCAACTGGTGTATTACTTCGCCTCACGTCTCACAATAAGTCAGCAAACACGCGTGTGTGTAGCTAATCTTCGCTAAGATTGGCCGCCGTGATTGAAAACGGTTAGGACTATTTTGTAGGCAAAGAATATTAAGCATAAATTTCACGTTGTTGCTAACTGGTCTTGTGGCAAAGGTGTATAAGCAATGGGCTGGTAAAACAAATGTCGTAGGATTGAATCCCGCCACCGTCATTGACTTTTTGCATTTTTAAAAACATTTGTTGTCATTTTGTTGAATTTTTTATTTTTCTATTTTAACTGATAATAAGAAAAAAATATGGAAGCGAAAATTAAACAATTTGTAATAAGAAATCAACAATATTTATTGCCTAGGTTTTTATCATAATTATAATTACAAATTATAAAGTTTTGTGCATGACAAATATTCTAAGTCGGACAGGAAATAACGTTATTTTTCATATTTAAGAGAGTAATTTAATTATAGTGAAATGAATAATCATGTTAGTAAGAAAGATATTAAGATACAGGTATCCTAAATTGTTATCTCACTAACAATAACATCACTCATATAAAACAAATTACCCCTTGATATTTTTATTAATAGCCGATTGGTGCGCCTTTACTATCGGTATGCAACGCGCACACTTGGTAGCATCAGGTTATGTAAAACGTTCAAGTAACCTTCACTGGTATTGCGACCCCCTTTTTTTTTTTTTTTTTTTTTGGATGGGTAATCATCAAATAACTCCTCCCGCTCTGGGCGGAGCAGGAGGGAGTGTCAGACTTTTACTGACTAAAACCCATCCATGTTCCTTCATCGCCCTTTGTGTTCCGGGGCCACGGTATCTCTTTTGAACAGTCCCGCAACCCCGGCAGGCATCGGTCCTTACGGACCCCTTCCCTTTTGCTGACTCTGTTTGAGGCGCGCGTGGAACACGAACGCGCCGTCGACACGGCCTGTCGTCATGAGACGGAAGGACGGCGAGCTAGCCCATAGCCCACCGTCCACAGGCCGTATTGCGACCCCCTACCTGCACTAATTCACCAGGACCCATTGATGACATTCATCCCTAAAATCCCAAAGTAAAGCAGCTGGCCTAGACCTGCATGGAAAAATATTTTTTTTTATTATAGCGTTCACCATCTTTTCGCCACAATATTTTGCGACCGTCTCTGTCCGACTTAAAACATTTTTCATCGCTAAATATAACAACATTATTGCACCAATCGAAATCCTAATATTCTCTTGCGAAGCGTACCCGGTTTTGTCTGTGAATATCTGACAGTAATATTTTCTTGGCTGGCCTACGACATTTCACACCAGCTGCACGCAAGTGGTTCCGTACAGTTTGTAATTTCACGTCATGTTTAGTCGCCGTTAAACGAGTAGTGAAGAAGGGCTCAGTGATATGCGTTGCAACTATATCACGGTGCCGCGCATTGCCATCTGTGTATGCTATAGATTAGCCTTCGGTCCCGGTCGGCAAGAATCAATGCTTCCCGAATCTGCATATCGATGGACCCACAATTCCACAGTCCTTCTCTGTGAACAATAATAAAATATTGTTACAAAAAACAACAATCAATAACATGTGGATTATATAAACATTATTATTAATCTTTTAAACATATTAATAACATTCTGTTACTTACCGATATCTTTAAGCGCCTCGCAATTTCACTAATTGAAACGTTTTGCTCACGCAAAATAATAATCTCAGCTCTTAAAAGTGTAATTAAGTGATTCATAATGATTAACAAATAAAAGCACTGCTCAAAACACGCAGGGTATAATGTCTAAAAACGTAACGTAAGCCCGATAGTCAATAACATTATGACGATGAACTACTAACTTACACATGATTTGTAATTTTTAGAGGGTAGACCTCAAATAAATTCTAACTTAAATATAAAGAAGACTTGCCAATATTTAAGCAATGAATTGAACAAACAAATGTAAAACGTTTCATTAAAACATACAAAAACACCGATGTGTTGGCAGTCAGATTTGAACTTACGGCGCTAGGCGCTGGCGGCGTAAGATACTGTTTACCGCACGCTCGACCATTGCGCCACGGAGAAGATTGTTAAGTTGGCTAAATTTATGCTTCATAGTCCATGCAACATCAAGTGACAAGAAATTGCAAGTGTGTGGGTGGACAACGGGTTATTGTAAAGCGCAAACACTAATAAATAGGCGAAGCCAGACAGCCGTTGATTTTACGCACACCAATAACTTTGTTAGTGTGCCCCAATGATATTATATAGTAAAAAGAGGTAGATATCGCACTAGCACGCACAAATTGTTGAGGACAAAGTAACACAATTGTTGCACTTTGATTTAGTCGGGTTATAACAGCGAGCGAGGTAACGTGAGTGCGCGGCGTAACAAAAATGCCAAGTTGTGTATTTCGAAAGTGCAAAAACTATGGTGCCAAGAAAAATAAGAGTTGTGGAGTGACATACCATAAGTAAGTATAATAAAATATATCAATTTTGTATTTTTTTCACGACTTATTCCTCATTTTCAAATAAATTTCGTATTATTGACATGATGGTTCGAAAAGGATAGAGAATAGGACAGCAATCTGCTGCGTGACAGAGACAAATAGCATCCGTCATTGGTGGTCATAGATTAATCAAACAGAAGCGAAATGGCAGGCACAATATATAGCGTTGCGGTTTCAATTTTTATGATTAAAATTATATAGAATGAGATTAGTAATAACGGCCTGTCATATATTTTATTAGTAAAATTGGAATGTACGTAGTAATGTACCTAGATAAAACATAGTTTCTCATAATGTTTTACTATTGTACAGATTTCCAAGTGATGAGTTAATAAAAAATAAATGGGTTAGCATAGTTATGGCGGAAAGAAGTGAACCTGACTAGTGACCTAGTAAATGTAGCATAATTTGTTCGGCACATTTTAAAGAAGATGATAAATATATGACTCCAAAAGGACTCAAGCGTCAAATTATTTAGTGTTCATGTATATTATTAATTATTCAAAATCCTACACATTTATTTCATTTTTATGAAAGTCACCAACGTAACTAACAGCTACTACGTACTGCGAATATATATAAACTATAAATATTAATAAATTGTCTTCAGAAATTTGATACAAATATTCGATAGTATCTAAAATATAATATAAGTATATTGTAAAAAGATTAATTTTCCTTCGCAGTAGCTGTACATTGGTAACTGTCTTAGAAATAATAAATAATAATTATACCAAGCGTGCACCCCACGCGCTTGCCTATTGTTATATTCAATGTCTCTTCTGTGGTGAATCGACAAACTCTATGATACTCTCGTGAACTTCAAGCGCAACACACTAAAACTAGCTATCTCTTTCTATCTTATACGTTCCGTATTATCTATCGCTGTCGTAGTTTTAGATTACTGTATACATTTAAGTTAGTACTTATAATAACAACGCAACGATATCTGAACGCCATTCAGTATGAACATGGCGTATCTTTCTTTATAATATCATTGGTGTGCCCTGCAAACCGAACTAGTTTGCAGTGTGTACATTCACTCCCCTACACTCCTCATACTGAAAAACATCTTGTATACAACTCACACTAAAACAATAAATACAGTTTACACTTACATTATCGCACAAGTACATTATCTATACATATTTTATGCAAAGACAGACAAAAAAATCTTCCTGTTCTTTGGATTCCAGTTCCATACCCTTTCAAATATTACGCAATCAGGTCACGTCTTGGGATCCTATATCCTTCTCAAATGGCTTTAATAAATAATATTAACTCTGAACTAGACTCAATAAACGTGGGCAATTCACTGACTTGTAACCCAGAAGACTGCCTTAAGTTTGTTAAGAATTCCGATGACACTATGAAAATCCTACATTTAAATATACGAAGTATAAACAAAAACTTTGAGCAATTACGGGTACTTTTGCACCAAACAAACATTAGCTTCGATATCATCGTTCTGACCGAATGCTGGCTAAGTAAGGTTACTAACTTACCTATATTACAGGACTTCCAATCATATCGTACAGACGTAAACTTGAACCAGAACGATGGAATCGTAATATACGCGAAACAGAGTCTGCAAGTCACAGTGTGGGAGCCTACGTTTATGGGTGGAAACTGCCTAGTCTGCCAAATAGATGAAAAAAAAATTGCCGTAGTGGTAGTCTATCGGTCCCCATCGCACAGTTCTAGGGAAAGTTTTGATATGTTTCTAGATAGTTTAAATAATATTTACACCAAACTTTCCACATGGCAGAACATTGCGCTAATTGGTGACTTGAATATTGATATTAGCATGAGCAGTAGAAATGATCGAAGTCTAGATTACCTCATACTTAATTCATCGCATGGCCTATTACCATCCCACCTTTTACCTACTACGCTTGAAAATTGTCTAGACCACGCGTTTATAAAATCTAGCTTGCCTACCACCACACTGGTTATTGAATCACACATCACAGACCATAAGCCTCTTGTCCTTACCATCGCTAGCGCAAGTCCCACTCGCAAATCTTGTCACTATTCTACTTCCGTAAATTATGAGGCAATTAAGCTAGACCTAGAAAACCTCAATTTTACGGTTATTTATTTATTTATTATAAGGCTTCTCAACAATGAGTACACTGTTACATTATAATTTGTACAATTCAAACTAAAGTCTAAGCGCCTCATCACTTACAGAAAAGCACAGCATGCACTACATTATGCGCAGAAAAATATACAATTAAATCATTAATTTTATTGACACAAGAATGTTTTGGAAAAATATGCAGATTACACTTAATTACTTAAATTAAAATAAATAACATAGATTAAATTAAATTAGAATATATTAAATTAGAATAAAATAAAATAGAATTTATTAAACTAGACTAAATTATATCAAATTAGAATTGATTAAATTATTTTATTATAGATTAAAAAAAAATGTTGTATAAGATTAGGTAAATATTTGACTAGAGTAGGTAGAGATCCATTAAATGGCAAGGGCGACCTTTTTTAGAGCACGTAACGAAGAGTTAAATAGATCAATGTCCCCTTCGTGCTCTTTGTATGCAGCATACATCCTTGATAGTGGGCAGAATTGCCTCAAGTTGGTGTGACATCTTGGTATACAGAAAAGTCTCCTATTAGAACTTCTTGGCAGATTACGTGGCACATGGAATAAGACCCTGCTGAGCAAATCGGGACAGTTCAAAGAGCCCGTTACTAGCTTCTTCAGGAAAACTAAATCCAGCATCATCCTGCGTTTCTCCAGCGATACCATCCCAAAATACTCCAGCCGCTCTTGGTACGAGTTGAGCTTTTTTCCCATATTATTCGTATAGGTAAGATGTCACAAGAACCGTTTTTGCAGCCGTTCAATGCGCTTGATGTGGACCTTATACTCAGGTGACCAGACCACACTGCAATACTCGAGGTGGCTTCTGACCAACGAATTATACATAATTTTTTTAATGCTGGGTTTTTTGAAATTTTTGCACTCTCTCATAACGAAGCCAAGCATCTTAGACGATTTCAATATAATTTTGTCCATATGTTCAACAAAACTTAACTTTTTATCGAACTGAACACCTAGGTCACGTATTGTTTCAACTTCCTCAAGCCGCTCACCATTCAATTTGTAAACTGACTGCTTTATATTTTTCTTTTTTGTGAATTTGATATGATGGCATTTTTTCACGTTCAGAGACATTTTGTTGTGCTCACACCACATAGTCAGCCGATCCAAGTCACTTTGGAATAGTACCGAGTCCGCAGGATTCCTTATTGACTTAAAGGCTTTGAGGTCATCAGCGAATAAGAATATGTTTGAGTTCGGGAAGCATTTATGTATGTCGTTTATGAAAAAAGTGAACATAGGCGGACCTAAATGAGACCCCTGAGGGATTCCCGACGTTGCAATGTACGAATCAGAAGAGCAGCCATTAACTACAACATTGAGCATCCTACCAGACAAATATGATTTAAACCAACTTAAGAGGGTCCGAAACGCCATACATTTTAAGCTTTTTGACGAGTATGTCATGGTTTACTGTGTCAAAAGCCTTGCTGAAGTCGGTATAGACTGCGTCAACCTGGACACGGGCAGCAACCGCCTCAACAATGCTCTCAACATAGGTCACCAGATTGGTAGCTGTCGATTTCCCCTTCATAAAGCCATATTGGCTGTCTATTATTAGCTGTGATAAATGCCTAGCTAGCAGAGGGCATATGAGCGCCTCAAATACCTTTGCGAGTATGGAAAGAATAGCGATGGGCCTGTAGTTGCACACATCGGCCTGATCCCCGGCTTTGTAAATAGGTATAATTTTGGTCTCCTTCCAGATGGTTGGAAAAGTACCCCGAAGCACAGAATGATTAAATATAATACTTAATGGCAGTGATAGAACATCTGCCAGCCTACTTAAAAACAAAGCAGGTACATTATCAGGGCCAGCTCCTTTGTAGACGTCTAGTTTTTTTAGTTCTTTGCGGATCTGATCTCGTGATATAGTTATATGGCCTAACATGGTATTGCTTATGCAGCTATCCGTGTCGCATGCGATCGCATGCATACCATTCCTATCACTAGTATACACCTTGGAATCTCGGCATAAATACATTTATAAAAAAAATTAATGAAACACATGATAATTCTTTTAAAAAAAAGCAAATTACAATTGATTTTAATAAGTCTGGAAAAACTTATTGGTTTAGCAAAGGAGTTAAAGTATCTAGCAAAGTCAAGCGCATTTTGTGCCTTATTGATAAAAGAAGATGTGATAAATCAATTTTAAAATATCGCGAAAACTACATAAGGATATTTAGAAAGGTAGTAAGATGTGCAAAAAAGCTCGACACTAGGAAAAAGATCGATCAGGCACCTCAATCTAGTAAAGCCATGTGGAAAATAGTGAATAGTAGACGTAATTCTAATAAAAAACAAAGCACTGATATTATAATACTTAAACAAGATAATAAGATATATGACAGTCCTATAGACGTAGCCAACATTTTATCTGACCAATTTGACAACAAAGTTACATTAAAGTCTTCTGATCATAGCTTAGCTAAAAAATACTTAACCGACAATATGGCTAGAGTAGACGATGACATGTTGTTTGATAAAGTAACCCCGGTAGAAATCTTCAAAATGGTTAGTAATATGTGCAATAAAAATTCTCACGGTCATGACGAAATACCCATAAGTATCATCAAGGATAACATTGACATATTAGCTGAGCCAATAGCTGACTTTTTAAACAAATGTATTGAGCAATGTGTTTTCCCTGAACAATATAAAATTGCTCGTGTTTTGCCCATATTCAAAAAAGGCTCTAAATTAGATGCGAAAAACTATAGACCCATTTCACTATTACCAGTACTCTCTAAAATATTTGAAAAGGTAATGAAAGATAGGCTTGTCAAACATTTGATTAAACACAATATTATTAGCTATCAACAGTTCGGGTATCAAAGAAGCATAGGGACCATTGATGCAATAGACTCACTAGTGGATGATGTGGTTAGCAAACTGAATAATAAAGAAAAAGTGGCAGGACTATTCCTAGATCTTAGCTCTGCCTTCGATACTGTTGAACATAAAATTCTTTTAGACAAACTAGAACACTATGGGATAAGAGATAATGTCTTAAAGCTTTTCAGTTCTTATTTACAGAACAGATCACAGTACGTCGAAATTAAGTCAGTTGAAAGCGGACATGAAAAAATTAACAAATCTAAGCTTGTTAGAGTACAAAAGGGAGTTCCACAAGGCTCAGTCTTGGGTCCAATATTTTTTATTATATTTCTTAACGACTTAGCAAACTATATGTATAAGATAGTACCAGGCATCAAAATGGTTATTTTTGCTGATGACACAAGTGCCGTTATGAGCGATATCTCTGTAAGGGACTTAGAAAGTAAAGTGAATCATGCACTGTCTGCTTTTGAACATTGGTTTTCCACTAACAATTTAAAACTCAATGTGGAGAAAACTAAATGTATGCTATTCAAATCAACAGTGAGGAATAATGATAGTATTAAAATAGCTTCATTGGGAAATAAAGTGGAAATTGTACAAAACTTAAGATTTTTAGGGATACAAATAGATGCGCTCTTAAGCTGGAAAAAAGAACTGGAAGCAATCACAAATACTCTCAGCAGTGCATGCTATGCCTTGAGAAGTTTAAGGGACGAACTAACCATTGCTCAATTACGAAATGTTTATTTTGCCTTAGTTGAGTCCAAGCTGAGGTACAGTATTAAACTATGGGGGAACAGTTATAAATACAACATGGATGCAGCTTTTGTTATGCAAAAAAGAGCCCTCAGAACTATTCTTCGCATAGACCAGACTGAATCTTGTAGAGAGCATTTTGTGAAATTAAAAATTCTACCTGTACCTTGTCTTTACATTTTGGTTCTACTAAGTAGTTTTCAAAAAAACCTAGATAAGTACGAGACAAAGGAAGAAAGGGAAACTAGGGTAAAAACGCGCAGGAAAGATTTGCCTAATTATCTGCAGCCAAAATTAAATGTTGTCAGGCATAGCTCTAAAGTTCAGTCTGTACAAATCTTTAATAAATTGCCATTAGAACTAAAAATGATTAATAGTCCAAGAATATTTAAATTCAAATTAAACTCATTCTTAATGACGAAGTGCTACTATAGTATAGAAGAGTTTTTCAGGGACAAAAATAATGCCACAGTGTAACTTGTTTATTTAAGTTTAGTCTAATTCTTGTCATGTTATTTTGAAGATAAAGTTGAATGTTTGTTTTTTAACTAGGCTAATTGTGTTTTTGTTTTATTTTAATTTTTTTTGAAACTTAGTTACTATATATTACTACGATATTACTTATTTTATTTTTGACATTTTATCTATATTATTGATTGTAACTTTTATTGATTATTATTATTGTATTATTCCTGTACCTGTTCAACACAAATGTATTTTTGTTCAGAATAAATGACTAATGACTAGAGAAATGGGACGCGAAATAGTTACATATATCATTTATATTATCAGAGGTGTTTATACCATCTGTCATAAAACTAGGGTAGTTACTGGTACCGCCTCTTTTCATTTTTAAGTAACTCCAGAAATATTTTGGGTTCGAAGCAATTTTACCCTCTATCTCGGCAATGTGAGCATTATAACAAGTCGTAGCCATACGGTCACATCTTTTTCTAAGTAAATCCAATGTAATAATGTCTAAAGGGTTATTGTACTTTTTAACTCTTAGTCGTAGGCGGTTCTCTTCGTTAAGTTTTTTAATGAGCTGTCTAGAGAACCAGTACGGATATTTGGTATCCTTTATTGGTACTTGTGGAACGTAGCGCTTAATTAACCCATACAATATGTTATAAAAAAAGTCTACATCTGATCTACAGTCATGCAAGGATCAAGCTCAGATGACCAATTGACCTGCTCAAGTGCTGCATTAATTGCCACGTAATCTGCCTTAAAATAATTTAACCTTGTTCTATTATTACAATTTTGTGGCTTTTTAAAACGGGTAAATGCGAGCTCACACAGTATAGGTGGATGGTGCACATCAATTTTAGAAAGTACATCTACTGGTGCACTAACCACAACAAGATCTAAGTTGGTTAGGACTAAATCAAGAATTCTGTTATTTTGATTACATAAATAATTACATTGTCTTAAGTTGTTAAGCAAGACAAAATCACAAAAAGTCTGTTCTAAACCTGTGCAAGTATGTTGTGGAGCTCCTATCACATCGCCACTTGTCCCAAGCCAGTTAATACTTTTCATATTAAAGTCACCAATAATCAAGCATTCAGTGGTATGTTCTAAGACATTGTTTGTGTTATCAATAAAGTGTTCCAGTACTCTGGGCTGTATCGGCGACGGTAAGTATACAGTGCAAATATAAATTACTTTAGCTTTCTTACCCCCTTTAAGTGACAACTTGACCCAGAGATCATCGCAGGAACTCTCAAATTTGATCAATCTCTGTGACTCTAGTTTTGTGAATACAGCGAAATATTTATAATTAAATTATTATTATTATTTATTAAATATTATTTATCAACTTGACGACCCAAACATAATGATAGACACTTTTATAACTTTGTTAACATCGGTGATTGCTAAACACACCAAATATGTCAAGATTCCACGTAAAAAAAGGACTATCAAACCCTGGATAAACGCAGGCCTATTGAGGTGTATCCAAAATCGAGATAGAATGCATATTCGTTCAAATAAAGAACCAGATAACCTAATTCTTAAAAAAACTTATACACGCTACCGTATTTTTGCAATGACCTGCTTAGAAAACTTAAAATTGCCCACGAAAGGAATGAATTTGAAAAGGCAAAAAATAATCCCAAAGCCCTTTGGAACACTATTAAAACTGTTACAAACACAGCTAAAATAAAAACACGTCCTGTGGAACTACTGAAAATATGTGACAGTCCAAAAGCATCCATGAACGAAGTTGGTAAATTTTTATGTAATGTTGGGAAAAACTTAGCGGATAAAATTCTATGACAGGATCAGTGTCGCGCAAATATGAATAGTCAGGTTCTTAATATCGACGATAACACCCCTCTATCTCCCGCCAACTCCCTCGTGCTGCTAGATATTGACGAATCTGAAGTGGAGTCTCTTGTCTCGCAACTACGAAATGACTGTGCGCTGGGTTGGGATGGTATATCGCCTATAGTGCTAAAAATGAGCCATCAGACACTAATAAAACCTTTTACGTACATCTTTAATAGCTGTCTCCGGGCGGGTATTTTTCCGGACGCACTTAAAAAGGCAATTGTGCATCCAATCCATAGCGGTGGGAGCAGAAACTGTGTCAATAACTATAGACCCATCTCGATTTTGACTGCTCTTTCTAAGATTCTGGAAAGAATTCTTAGTAACCGGCTTAAGAACTTCCTAGATAGATACAAAATCATAGCAGACAATCAGTATGGCTTCCGTTCCGGTGTCTCGACTGAAGATGCAGTACTTGATTTGACACAGTTGGTTGCTAGGAATCTCGATAGGAAAACCAAATGTCTGGGAATATTTCTAGATCTTTCGAAGGCTTTCGACACAGTTTCTGCTCCCATACTTGTTGCCAAATTGGAGCTACTTGGTGTTAGAGGTATGGCACTGCGAATCTTTCAAGATTATCTGAACAACCGCACCCAAAGAACCAAAATTGATAATCACTTCAGTGACGAAGAAACCTTATCCTACGGAGTGCCCCAAGGTAGCATTTTGGGTCTGAAATAATAAAATGGCTTAACTTAAACCTGCTTACCGTCAACTGTAACAAAACATCATATATTATATTCCATTCGCCATCCGTCAGAGTACCGCACCGGACCACACCTTTTCGATACTAGCGCACACTTGCTCACAACTGTCATCCTCATGCCAATGTCCAACACTCATGCGTACAGATCACGTCAAATACCTTGGTGTTCAAATAGATGCTGGGTTACGCTGGAATAAACACATTGATGCCCTAACCTTGAGAACGCTGAGACTGATACATATCTTCAAGTCCCTTAGAGCTTCTGCAAACCTTGATACCCTCAAAATGGTGTTCTATGCTCTGTGTCAGTCCGTTCTTGGGTACTGCATCAGTGTATGGGGCGGTGCAGCCATAACAACTTTTCTTAGAGTGGAGAGCGACTATTTAAAACTGATTTTCTATTTCTATGAAAGAAAGATGAGAATTTCCCATGACTCTTTTAACATGATATTTAGCAGCCTTGATTCCAGTCTCCCAAACTCCACCGAACTGAGGGCTGTAAGCAGGTATAAATGAAAATTGTATTCCTTCTCCCGTGCAAACTGAGAAAGAGATTCACTATTTAGCTTTAGAAAATTGCTTAGTTCCTTAGCAGCGGCAGCGGCAACGAAATTTCGTCCGTTGTCAGAGCAAACCTCCACTGCTCTGCCACGGCGGGCAAGTCAAGTCAGTCAAGTCACTGACCTGATTTAAATGAACGCATTAACGCAAACAAATAAATAGACATAAGTAGCATTTTACTAATCTAGCACTACGTCCATTGCGATTTTATATAAGAAAGGGACCGGCCAGCGTAGTCAATTCCAACTGATTTGAACGGAAAGTCAACGGAGACACGATTAGTTGGTAAGTTAACCATTTTTGGGATAGGGTTTGCCCACGAACACGCATGCAAGTAACAAATTTCTTTATAACGCTTCTAGCTAACCTTCTTCCGTATAAAGGCCACACAGATTCTCTGATCGATGCCAGCAATAACTGCGGACCAGCATGTAAATTTCGTAAGTGTTCGTGTACGAAAAAAAGTTTTGTAACATAATCAGAAGAATCCAACAGTATTGGGTGTTTTTTATTAAATGAATAATTGGAATTATGTAATCTACCCCCCAACTCTTATAATTATTAGTTGTAGGCTCAAAGAAAGGAGATAAAGCATAATAATTTTGATTTAGGCAATATTGTCCGTGTGGTGTCGGAAGTAAAGAATAACTCCATCCCATATCTTCCCGTGGGTGTCGTAAGAGGCGACTAGGGGACTTACCAGAGAATGGGCAGCAGCGCTCTCTGTGTCTTATGTAAGAACTGCACTCACTGCGATCGCCAACCCGCTTGCCAAGCGTGGCGATTATGGCAAAACCCCCCCATGAATAGCGCAACAAAGAAATGGCCCCTAGTGCCGGGCAGCCCGTCTACCCTCGACTACGGCAGCGGTCGAGGCTACGGCGTGGCAAGGGGTGCGAAGAATCTCCGGAAGGGATCCGGCTGCCAATACCAACGACTGGACCTGGCAACATATAACACGCGCACACTCCGGACCGACGAGAAGATAGCGGAACTAGAAGAGGAATTGAGCAGGCTGCGATGGAGTATTGTGGGATTATCTGAAGTCCAAAGAGAGGGGGAGGACACGATAATCCTGAAATCCGGCAACCTGCTCTATTTCCAAGAGGGTGACCGGCAGTCCCAGGGTGGTGTTGGGTTTATCGTCCACAAGTCCCTTGTGAACAACGTGGTGAAGATCGAGAGTGTGTCGACCAGGGTGGCGTACCTTATACTCAGAATATCCTCAAGATATTCGCTGAAGGTCATACAGGTCTACGCCCCGACCTCGGCATACCCCGACGACGAAGTGGAGACCATGTATGAGGATATATCTAAAGCCATACACGGTTCCAAAACTCACTTCACAGTTGTCATGGGGGACTTCAACGCGAAACTGGGCAAACGAGACGGGGATGAGCTGCAGGTGGGGCAATTTGGAGTTGGACATCGGAATCGCCGGGGTCACCAACTGGCTAGTTTTATGGAGAAGGAGGGCCTCTATATGATGAACTCCTTCTTCAGAAAGCGTGAGCACAGGAAGTGGACCTGGCAGAGCCCCGATGGTGCAACTAGAAATGAGATCGACTTCATCATGTCAACCAAGAAGCAAATGTTCAATGATGTCTCTGTGATTAATTCGGTGAAAACCGGGAGCGATCACCGCATGGTAAGAGGCACATTGAACATCAATATCAAGCTTGAAAGGTATCGACTGATGAAGTCTACGCTCCGTCCAGCACCGATCCAAATCCAAAACCCCGAGAGCTTTCAGCTTGAACTCCAGAACCGTTTCGAGTGCTTAGGAAGCTCAGTGGACGAATACAACGATTGGTTCGTGGAAACTGTCCATACGACCGGGTCTGGGATCTGTACGACGCGCCTTGAAGAACTTAGTCTTCAAGGCGCGTCGTACAGATCAGAACAAGAGGCTCTCCGATCACACTCTCAAGCTCATGAAGGAGCGGCGTGAGATGATCCTGCAGTCTTCAGACGAGGCGTGTAAATACCGGCACCTCAATAGACGGATCTCTAAATCCTTGAAGAGCGACTTCCGCCGCTTTAATACCGAGCGTATTAAAGACGCGATTGAGCGGAATAAAGGCTCCAAGGTATTTGCAAGGGATCTGGCTATTGGGCAGAGCTGGCTCACGAAACTGAAGACCGACGATGGTAGGATCTTATCCGCCAAACCGGAGCTTCTGAGAGAGATCGAGAGCTTCTATGGACAGTTGTACACGTCAACCAGTAAACCCGTCGTAGATCTAGCAAACGACCCAAGAGCTAGACTGACCCGACACTATACCGAAGACATCCCGGACGTCAGCCTGTACGAGATTAGGATGGCTCTGAAGCAGCTCAAAAACAACAAGGCACCGGGTGATGACGGAATTACGGCAGAACTCCTGAAGGCGGGTGGAAAACCGGTACTTAAGGCCCTTCAGAAGCTGTTTAATTCCGTCATACTTGAGGGAAAAACGCCACAGGCATGGTGCAGGGGCGTGGTGGTGCTCTTCTTCAAAAAGGGTGACAATGCCCGGCTGAAGAATTATAGGCCCATCTCACTTCTAAGCCATGTCTACAAGTTGTTTTCTAGAGTCATCACGAATCGTCTCGCGCGCAGGTTTGATGATTTCCAGCCACTCGAACAAGCCGGTTTCCGAAAAGGTTTTAGCACCGTGGACCACATACATATGCTGCGGCAAGTTATACAGAAGACCGAAGAGTATAACCTGCCCCTCTTTTTAGCGTTTGTGGACTACGAGAAAGCCTTCGATTCGATCGAGACCTGGGCTGTACTGCAGTCTCTCCAACGGTGCCAAATCGACTATCGGTACATCGAGGTGTTGAAGTGTTTTTACAAAAACGCCACCATGTCAGTCCGACTACAGGACCAAGCCTCGAAACCTATCCTCCTGCAGCTAGGTGTGAGACAGGGAGACGTCATATCTCCGAAACTGTTCACCGCTGCACTGGAGGATGTCTTCAAGGTTCTGGACTGGAGAGGGCTAGGCATCAACGTCAATGGCGAGTACATCACTCACCTTCGGTTTGCCGATGATATAGTGGTAATGGCTGATACCATGGAGGACCTCAGTACAATGCTCGATGACCTCAGTAGAGCTTCCGGAAGAGTGGGTCTAAAGATGAACATGGACAAGACTAAGGTCATGTTGAATGCCCATGTCACACCCACTCCTATCAAGATCGGAGACTCTACTCTCGAAGTTGTAGACGATTATGTGTACCTGGGACAAACGGTCCAGTTAGGTAGGTCTAACTTCGAGAAAGAGGTCAATCGTCGAATCCGACTCGGTTGGGCAGCGTTCGGGAAATTGCGCGGTATCTTCTCGTCCAACCTACTGCAGTGTCTCAAGACGAAAGTCTATAATAATAATAACAACCTGACTGCGTACCGTGTTAGGATGCTCTCTCTGTTTCAGGTGCTTGAGCCAGCTGTCAACGTGTCGGCACAACGACTATCGGATCAGGTGCGGGTCATCCAGCGTAATCGTATGTTGGATGATACCGTACTTGATCGCTTGCGGACTGAAATACAGAGTAACCATGTCATTGCCACGCTGTCGCAGGCTGTGGTTCCGCCACAGTCAAGCATAATACCAAATTGCGATAACGACGTGAGTAATGACATGGTTACTAATGTAAGTACCCAGTGCAATGTAGAAATGAGGAGTGCTTTGGAGGGTGCGATTCGGGAATATCGGTTCATGCAACCAGACCTGAGACCACGCATACCCCGTTTGCCCATGCATAACAAAAATAGGGCGCTGGTGGCTGTTCTGGATTCGCAGTTATCAAACTATTTTGATAACTGCGAAGACCTCACCGAAGTTCACTCAATCCTGTATTGTGCGGCTGTAGCGGCATGTCGTGTAGCTCATGTCAAATTTCCTTCTGACAGTGCTACACGACCAAAACCAGCCGTACCGGCATGGCAGTACAGGATTGAGCGACGTATTGGTGGGGCCAGAGCACTCATCGGCAAACTGGTCTGCTTCAGGGAGGGCAATACTCGCCCTAGAGTGATGCGTTTTGTGAGGCAGGCGTTCTCGGGGACTGATATCAGCCCTCGAGACTACATGTCCCGTGTCACAGAACGCATCGACTTCCTGAAGCAGAAAGTGTATGCATGGGCAAACCGTATTCGTAGGTATAAGCGGCGGGTGGACCGATACACTCAGAATCGCACATTCCAAAAAGATGAAAGGTGGATTTATAGGGCTTGGGAGCGACCGGACCAAGGTGTGGCTGACACGCACCTGCCGGATGATGATGCAATGTGTTCGTTTTGGCGCAGCATCTGGTCGGTGCCTGTCAGCCATGCCGAGGGTGAATGGACTCGGGTGATTGAGCGAGCATGCGATCCAATATCAGAAATGGGGGCAATTACTATCAGCCCCCAAGACGTAGCTCGTGCAGTCCGTCCGTTGCCTAACTGGAAATCTCCAGGGCCGGATGGGCTGCACAACTTCTGGATAAAATGGTTGACAAGGTCGCACGCTCGCTTGGCGGCCCTGTTCCAGTCAGCCTTAGAGTCTGGGTCGCTGCCAGAGTTCCTGACAACAGGTATAACCCACCTGCTCCATAAATCGGGTAGTAATGCGGAGCCCAAAAATTATAGACCGATCACCTGTCTCCCGACAGTCTATAAAGTTCTTACATCCATTTTGAGAACTAAAATTAGCAAACACATAGATGACAATTCTGTCATGTCCGCTTCTCAGAATGGATGTAGGAACGGGTCCCGTGGTACTAAGGAGCTACTCCTCATTGATATGGCCATTAGTCACCAGGTTCGCCGTTCCCGAAAGGATCTGTCGACATGTTGGATAGACTATAAGAAGGCCTATGACTCGGTGCCACATACATGGCTCATGAGGGTGCTCGAGTTGTATAAAGTTGATGCAACTCTGCGCACCTTCCTGATGTCATGTATGGGGCAATGGAGGACAGTCCTTCGCTATCCAGGATGTCGGCAGATTCAGAGGAATAGCGAGCCGATAAGGATAGAGCGAGGTATATTTCAGGGCGATAGTTTGAGTCCGCTTTGGTTCTGCTTAGCCTTGAATCCTCTAAGCACACTGCTGGAGGATTCAGGTTTAGGCTATCGGTTGAGGAAAGATGGTCACGTTATATCTCACCTCCTTTACATGGATGACCTAAAACTGTTTGCCCCCAACGATTTGCGACTGATGGAGTTACTGAAGGTAACTGAAACTTTCAGTAACGCCATCAGGATGGAATTTGGTGTGGACAAATGTGCGGTCATGCATGTAAAACGAGGGGAGATTGTGGAATCTGTGGGAACCCAGCTCTCAGATTCCATAACTCTTCGATCCCTCTCAGCAACCGAAACCTATAAGTATTTGGGTATGTCGGAAGCGCTGGGCGTCAATGTTGCTGACATGAAGCAATCGTTGAAAGAGCGTTTCTTTGGCCGCCTGAAAAAAGTACTTAATAGTCTTTTATCAGGTGGCAATAAGGTGCGTGCCTTCAACGGTTGGGTCATGCCGGTTTTGATGTACTCTTTCGGCATACTCAAATGGACTCAAACAGAACTAGACGCCTTGGATACGAAGGTTCGTAAATTGTTGACGGCGTATCGGATGCATCACCCACGTTCTTCGGTTATGAGACTGTATATCCCGCGGAAGTGTGGGGGTCGAGGCTTTTTAAATGCTAAGACTCTCCACAATCGCGAGATATGCAGCCTCAGGGAATATTTCCTAGGAACCGATGTGGGAATGCATCGAGATGTCGTCACGATGGACAAGGGCCTCACCCCGCTCTCCTTGGCTAAAGAGAACTGGCGCAAACCTCCAGTGCTTGACACTAACGATCGCAGGGAGGTATGGCAGAGTAAGGAGCTTCACGGACGCTTTTTCCGGGCCCTCCATGGGCCCGATGTAGACCTATCAGCGTCCGTAGCCTGGCTACGTTCCGGGGACCTATTCGGAGAAACTGAAGGTTTTGTCTGTGCAATAATGGATGAAGTTATGATGACGAATAACTACCGGAGATTTATTGTGAAGGATGGCACGGTTGACATATGTCGGGCATGCCACCGTCCAGGCGAATCAATCCGTCACATTATTTCCGGGTGTTCTCGTCTAGCTAACGGAGAGTACCTGCATAGACACAACCTTGTAGCCAGGATTATCCATCAGCAACTTGCTCTAAAATACAACCTTGTGGAATCGGAAGTGCCTTACTATAGGTATGTGCCCGACCCAGTTCTCGATAATGGCTGTATCACGTTGTACTGGGATCAATCCATCATCACTGACAGGACTATTGTAGCCAATAAGCCTGATATAGTGGTGGTGGATCGATCAGAGCGGCGCGCAATGATTGTTGACATAACGGTCCCACATGATGAGAACCTCGTGAAAGCCGAGAAAGATAAACAAATCAAGTATCTTGACTTGGCTCGCGAGGTTGTTGACATGTGGGAAGTGGACTCGGCAATCATTGTGCCGATAGTCGTATCAGCCCATGGCTTAATTGCCAAGAGCCTCGATCAATACCTGAGGAGGCTCTCGTTAGGCAGCTGGATCAAGGGCTTGATTCAGAAAGCGGTACTCCTGGACACGGCTCGTATTGTTAGGAGGTTCCTCTCTCTGGAGCCCTGACCGCCGGTAGCTTGGACCCTGTTTCCGATACCGGTGGGCTACAATTTTTTATATTTTTAAATGTTTTTTATATATTTTTTAATTAATATTTAAAAATGTAACAAATTTGTTTGTAAATGAATAAAGGAAATAATAATAAATAAAAAATGTATTCAAAAAATGTAAGGTAAAAGTTTACAGTTTTTCTTAAATCTATGTGAAGTTCACTCATGCTTTGAGCCTGAACTAGGTAATCCTGTGTTTCAGGCAATTTGAGGTAACATTAATTTATTAAATAATCATATATCATATTAATATTATTGGTACCAATGTAAAAAGGTATATAAAATTATACTATTTCAAATTAGCTAATTTAAAACTAACAATAATATGGACTATATTTACTATGACCAGTGTGTGTTGCCAGTGATTACATACGGGACCGAAACGTGGTCGCTCACAATGGGTGTTTCATCCACCAAGTTTCTGAACGCACCTTTTCAACGTTTGACGTTTCAGTTGTCAGTGCGATGACGTTTGCTTGTCAGTGCAATTTTGGTTGGAAAAATGGTCGCTCCGTGTCTTGTTTTTTTGATGCACGCTGTTTCGTGTAATTATTGATTGAAACTTTGAGTTAATGGTAATCCGATACAATCCTGATCGGTGTTTGATATTTTGTTGATAATTGAGTGAAAATTGAGAAATCTCGCCATTTTGGGTCTTGACCGCGAGTGATTTGTTGGTTATGTCCGGCCTTGTTTGTGTCATTTGAACGCCGGTAAATTCCTAAATTCAGTGCTGGACTATTGCACATCCCCGATTGGGTTAGCAAACCGGGATAAAATTCAGTTGGACATTGGCGAAAAGTCCCACGTGTGTGATCCGAAGGTTTAACCAGGGAGAAGACGGTACGCGCTGTGGGGCGCCCTTTGGTTACTGTCGAATCTACATGACCTTACAAACACAACACAAACGCACTTACACTTACACCCCACTCAGATACGACGTGACCAGGGACTACGCCACATCTTCGGTTCCAACGTGGTGGGTAAGTTATGTCTAATAGTTGAATAGTTGTTCCCTTTGTCGATTGGACAAACATTATTTTGATTAGGGCTCCGCGTAATCGCGGACATCGGGAGTCTGTTTGTGCAGTCTCACACAATGGGCCTCATCAGAAAGCTTAAAGTCACCCAAAGGGCAATGGAGAGGGCTATGCTCGGAGTTTCCTTGCGCGATCGAATCAGAAATGAAGACATCCGCAAGAGAACAAAGGTTACCGACGTAGCCCAAAGAATTGCCCAACTTAAGTGGCAGTGGGCAGGGCACATTGCTCGCAGAACGGATGGCCGATGGGGCCGAAAAGTTCTGGAGTGGCGACCGCGAACCGGAAGACGTTGCGTTGGAAGGCCTCCCACTAGGTGGACCGATGACCTGGTGAAGGTTGCAGGAATCCGCTGGATGCGAGTCGCACGGGACCGGTCAATGTGGCGACACTTGGGGGAGGCCTATGTCCAGCAGTGGACGTCTTTCGGCTGAAATGATGATGATGAATGATGAGGCAATAGTGATCATTTTGATCGAATTCTTTTATATTCAATAGTAAAAGATTGTTTTTGTGCAACTCGACAAATAATAAAAAACTTTTTTGCAAAAAATAAAACCGACTTTTTTGTGTTTTTTGAAGTCGGTTTTATTTTTTGCAAAAAAGTTTTTTATTTTACCATTTTTAGTTGTTCCCAAACAAATATTTGCTATGAATTTATTTGACTGGTAATAGGCGTGAGCAGCGGTGGCCCAGTGGTGGGGAATCATGGTGGGAAATCATCAAATTACCCCCTCCCGCTCTGAGCGGAGCGGAAGGGAGTGTCAGACTTTTACTGACTAAAACCCATCCATGTTCCTTCTTAGCCCTTTGTGTTCCAGGGTCGCAGTATCTCTTTAGAACAGTCCCTTTTGCTGACATCTCTTTGAGGCGCGCGCGGAACACGAACGAACTGTCGAGATCTGGGTGTATTGTACACATCTGCGTATGTATATATAAAATGTCATCCCCCGAAATTCGAAAAATCGGTTTTTTGTGGCCATTTTTTATAGATAAACGTTAGTAGTGGATTGTAGTGAAGCTATTTTCATTTGTAGTGTGGGAGACATGCATACATCGTCAGCGCTCGTGACGTGACCGACCCGCACTGCGCGCGGACCGACACTGAGCACCGCTAGGCGATGCGGCCGTATTTACAGCGCCCTCCTTGGCGGAGCTGGGAGAATTGGACGTGCGCACACGCTGAACGTCTTCAGATCACTAAAGCTGCTCCCAGACCGCAGTTAGTTTTGTATACAGCGCGGTCGACGCTGATTGGCTGTTCATAATTTTTGTGTAGCTCGCGCTCGCGCTAGCCAATAGGAGTTAAGTAGATTTTAAGAAATTATGTATAAATAAGGTGGTCAAAATAAATCTAAATTCATTCACAAAAGTAGTGTTTTACTGAGCAGTCCCAATAACTAATATAGCCCACAGTAGTAATGCCAAAAAAATAAAAAAAAATGGTAAAAAAGTTCATCCCCCGAAATTCGAAAAATCGTTTTTTTCCGGCTATTTCTCATAGATAAACGTTAGTAGTGGATTGTAGTAAAGCTATTTTCGTTTGTAGTTACCTATGCCAAAAAAAAAACGAAAATAGTAAAGACACGAGTCGATTAGAAGCTATTGAGTTGAGTCAAACTCATTTCTGAGCGATATACCGGCGAGCGATATTTCGGAGCGAGCACCACTACCGCCTACCCTGCGGGTCCTGCATCCTGCTCCTCGGCTCCAGCGTCCATACAGCTACGCGCAAGCCAGGGCAGTACTTGACGCGCCTACCTCCATGGACAGAAAATTTATGATGGGCTTAAGAGACCTACGACTTATCTTTTAATAAATTATTTTTATGAAAGTGCTAGAGAGTTTTTGTTAAAACTGAATAGTCAATAACTCATACATACGCTTCATTGGCGTATTCATCTTCAAACAGATTTTATCCAGTAAATATCGCTACGTAACAAGTTTGACTCAACTCAAGAGCTTCTTCTTTACTGCAAACGAAATTTTTTCCACTACAAACCTCTACGAATACTCGCTTTCGAAGACTCTGAAAAGGCGGAATGCCTAGCCGACAGTTTAGAATCTGAGTGCACTACCGTCGGTCGGAACGTTCGGTGCTGCCGAGGCGATTATATTATTATTTTAATACTCTTATAGTTTTGTGTGTATTACTAGTGTTTATTTTAAGTTTTATTTTATGTATGAACTAGCTGTTGCCCGCATCTTCGCCCGCGTGAAGTTAGTAACTGTCCCACGGGATCATACTACAGGGATAAATAGTATCCTACATGTTAATACAGGTTAAAAACTATCTATGTGCCAAATTTCATAATCATCACAATCACCATCTCTATCACAATCACCATCTTTATCACAATCATCGTCACCATCATAATCACAATCACCATCTCTATCACAATCACCATCTTAATCACAATCACCATCTTTATCACAATCACCATCTTTATCACAATCATCGTCACCATCATAATCACAATCACCATCTTTATCACAATCATCGTCACCATCATAATCACAATCACCATCTCTATCACAATCACCATCTTAATCACAATCACCATCTTTATCACAATCATCGTCACCATCATAATCACAATCACCATCTTTATCACAATCACCATCTTTATCACAATCACCATCTTTATCACAATCATCGTCACCATCATAATCACAATCACCATCTTTATCACAATCATCGTCACCATCATAATCACAATCACCATCTCTATCACAATCACCATCTTAATCACAATCACCATCTTTATCACAATCATCGTCACCATCATAATCACAATCACCATCTTTATCACAATCACCATCTTTATCACAATCATCGTCACCATCATAATCACAATCACCATCTCTATCACAATCACCATCTTAATCACAATCACCATCTTTATCACAATCATCGTCACCATCATAATCACAATCACCATCTTTATCACAATCATCGTCACCATCATAATCACAATCACCATCTCTATCACAATCACCATCTTCATCACAATCATCGTCACCATCATAATCACAATCACCATCTCTATCACAATCACCATCTTAATCACAGTCACCATCACTATCACTATCTTCATCACAATCACAATCACAATCACAATCACAATCACAATCACAATCACAATCACAATCACAATCACAATCACAATCACTATCACAATCACTATCACAATCACTATCACAATCACTATCACAATCACTATCACAATCACTATCACAATCACTATCACAATCACTATCACAATCACTATCACAATCACTATCACAATCACTATCACAATCACTATCGCAATCACTATCACAATCACTATCACAATCACCATCACAATCACCATCACAATCACCATCACAATCACCATCACAATCACCATCACAATCACCATCATAATCACCATCACAATCACCATCACAATCACCATCACAATCACCATCACAATCACCATCACAATCACCATCACAATCACCATCACAATCACCATCACAATCATGATCTTGTGATCTATAACAAATCACTATAACAATCACTATCATCATTATCACAATCATTATCATCGTAATCACAACCATTATCATCTTCATCACATTCAACAACAACAACAACAACAACAACAACAGCCCATAACGTCCACTGCTGGACATAAGCCTCTCCCATGATGGGAGGAATTTGCCGTAATCTCCACGCTTGGCAGGCGGATTGGAGATCACACATCAACACACATCGATCATCACATTCATCATGATCATAATCACCATCACTATCACAACCACAATCATTATCACAATTACCATCACTATCACAATCACAATCACAATGACAATCACCATCACAATCACCATCACAATCACTATCACAATCACTATCACAATCACTAACCTCGTTATCACAATCATTATCATCGTAATCACAATCATTTCCATCATTACCACAATCACCGCACTGTCACAATCACATTCATCTTCATCATTATCACAATCACAATCACTATCACAATCACTATCACAATCACTATCACAATCACTATCACAATCACTATCACAATCACTATCACAATCACTATCACAATCACTATCACAATCACTATCACAATCACTATCACAATCACTATCACAATCACTATCACAATCACTATCACAATCACTATCACAATCACTATCACAATCACTATCACAATCACTATCACAATCACTATCACAATCACTATCACAATCACTATCACAATCACTAACCTCGTTATCACAATCATTATCATCGTAATCACAATCATTTCCATCATTACCACAATCACCGTCACTGTCACAATCACATTCATCTTCATCGATATCACAATCATTGTCATCGTAATCACAATCATTATCATCTTAATCACAATCATCACAATCTCCATCCTCGTTATCACAACCATTGCTATCACCATCACAATCACCGTCACTATCACAATCACCATCACTGTCCTGCTAGATTGATACTGCTAGATTGGTCTATTTTAGTTACTTTCATAGTATAATGTCTTATGGCATTTTGTTATGGGGACGGGCTGCTGACATTGAGTCTATATTTATTCTGCAAAAAAGAGCCATCAGAGCCATATACAATCTTCGTAGGCGCGATTCTTTGAGGAAACTGTTTAAGGAAATAAACATCATGACTGTACATTGTCAATACATCTACGAAAACATAATGTACGTAAGTAAGAAAAAATCTACATATTTTTGGTAAAAGAGGTGACAGACACAATTACAGTACTAGAAATAGGGACCAATTAGTTCAGCCAGGCTTCAGACTCGCTAAAGTAGACTCATCTTTCATGGGGTACTGTTTGAGATGCTATAATAAAATTCCACAAAGCATTCTTGAGCTGAATGAAACAAAATTTAAAACATGTATTAAACGCACACTTTGTAAGCAAGCATATTACAAATTGGACGACTATATCGCTGATAAAACTGCTTGGCTCAATGCCGGTCCTGCTCCACAAGGACAGGGGCGCATAAATTGATAGCATTAAATTGTATTGTTGGAGCTGCTGAAGATTGTACAACTATCTTTGCATTGTATAGAATCAATCTCTTTATTATTATATAGCCGCATATCGCATATTGTGTGAGTGCTATGTACTAGAATGCTATCAGTCGCTAGAAACCTACGTTTTTCCTTGACTTGAATGTGCCGTGGCGATTAGGAGATATGTCATGCTCACTCAAATGTCTCGCTGATGGTGACGCGTGTGTCGGATCATTTAGTTCCCTTCAAAATGGTTGAGTTGAATGGTGCTGATACATGCGTCATGTTCGTGAACGAGCGCTGTCAGTTGGGACTGGTCAGCTCTTGGTTGCCACGGCTTTTGAATTTAATAATTTTATTTTTTAATTGTTTTTGTTTTTTTTTTACTATGGACACCTTTAACGTGCACATCTTGCTACATTGTTCTCACATAATGTACCATCTCAACATGAATGATGTAACCAAGATTTTGTAAAAATATTCTGATTTAAAAGAGTGTCCATGGAGTTTCTTGCCCATTCTTCTCCATAGAGATCTACGCTAGGGAATGGGCAACTACAGTACTTTCACAGTTTTTATGTCTTGTGTCTGGGAGCTACATTTAATTTAGCTTAGCTGTAGCTACATTTAATTTTCATATTTGTTTCGACAATTCAAAAGTGCCTGTAACTGGCCTACTTGAAATAAATGCTTTGATTTTGATTTTGTCACAATCACCATCACAATATTCACAATCATGATCACTATCACAATCACCATCATCGTTATCGCAATCATCACAATAAATCAACAATAACCCTCTATAGAAGTCGAATCCGCCATCTTCTGGATCTCAAAATAAATGCCATTTTCGTAATCAGCACCCTTAATAATCTCGGTATCGACACCCATATTAATTTTTAGACATTTCAACCCCATCGCACCCCAACAGGGAATGATGGTACATATTTCAGGTCTGCCACATTAAATATTAAAATCGTTGTTTTTGTAATACACCCGATCCAATTCACCATACAAACGATACCTATGGTGAATTTCAGGCTTTTTTACCCCATTTCACCCTTTAGGGGTTGAATTCTGAAAAAACCTGAAACACAAATGTTAACTCATTTATCGATAGGAGTACTCCTGTTAAGTTTCGAATAAAGTAGTCTAACTAATCTTATTTCCCCATGTAATCTTTGGACCCCTGTTTCAACCCCTTACGGGGTGAATTTTATAACATCCTTCCTTAATGCACCCCTAAACCTCTTAGAAAACCTATGTGCCAAATTTGGAATCTCTAGACTCAGCGGTTTGGGCTGTGCATTGATTTTTATACTTTGCCATCCCATTTCCCTCACTTAGGGGTTCAATTAAAAAAAAACATGAAACCCGTTTCTACTCATTTATCAACAGGAGCACTCCTGTAAAGTTTCGAATAAAATAGTCTAACTAATCTTGTTTCCCCATACAAACTTTGAAGCCCCGTTTAACCCCCTTAGGGGGTGAAATTTGAAAAATCCTTTCTTAGTGCACCCCTAGATCACTTAAGGAACCAATGTGCCAAATTTGGAATCTCTAGACTCAGCGGTTTTGGCTGTGCATTGATTTTTAGACTTTGTCACCCCATTTCCCCCTCTTAGGGGTTGAATTCTGAAAAAACCTGAAACCCGTTTCTGCTCATCTATCAATTGGAGCACTCCTGTGAAGTTTCGAAGAAAATAGTCTAACTAATCTTGTTTCCCCATACAAACTTTGGAGCCCCGTTTAACCCCCTTAGGGGGTGAATTTTGAAAAATCCTTTCTTAGTGCACCCCCAGACTACATAAGAAACCTACATGCCAAATTTGGAATCTGTAGACCCAGCGGTTTGGGCTGTGCGTTGATAGATGAGTCAGTCAGTCAGTCAGTCAGTCAGTTTCTTCTTTTATATATTTAGATTTATTTTGTGTCCATAGGTGTGATCGTGACATCACAGTGGGCCCTATCAGAAAACCAGCGCTGCGGTATTTGTTTTCATTTATCGCAGCATCATGCTGAGATAGGAGCCTTTTTGGCCTCGCACAGGTTTTCCTTTTATGATTTAGTTTTAGATTATTTTTATTGTTAAGTTTTAGATTCTTTATTAGTTTTTTTTTAATATTATTTTTGTATTTCCTGTGCTTGTCCCAAATAAATATTTTTCTTTCTTCTTTCTTTCTTTCTTTCACTACCAGCACGCAACCTGTAGATAATCAACACCTTGACATGGTAAACGCGGAAGTCGAACGTCGGGCCTCCCTTCCCCCCTTTGAAGACCCCGATGATCCTATACCTGTAGTCACCCCAGACGAAGTGTACAACATCATTAAAGGGCTTAAACCGCGTAAAGCACCCGGCTCCGACGGAATCACTAACAAGGTGCTCAAACTTCTCCCCGGTCAGTTAATAGTCTTATTGGCAGCCATCTTCAATGGCGCCATAAGTAACAACTTCTTCCCCCAAGTATGGAAAGAGGTCACTGTTATCGGAATTCCCAAACCCGGTAAACCCAAGACGAACCCCGCGAGCTACCATCCTATCAGTCTCCTGAAAGCACTCGGAAAAATCTATGAGAGACTTATTTATAAGCGTCTCAAAGATTTCGCCGAAGCTAAGAGCCTCTTTCCCAACGAACAGTTCGGCTTCAGGACCGAACACTCTTGTATTCAACAAACCCATCGCATCGTCGAACTCCTGAGCGCTGGTTTCCAGCGTTCATCGATGACGGGTGCGTTGTTCTTCGACATAGCGAAAGCTTTCGACAAAGTCTGGCACAACGGCTTATTATATAAGCTGTATCAACTGGGAGTGCCGGACCGTCTCGTGCTCATCTTACGAGACTTTTTGTCGAATCGAACAGGAAACCACATAGGAAAATCACTCTCCTCTCCTCACCCTATTCGCGCCGGAGTCCCCCAGGGCTCCGTCATTTCCCCGCTCGCGAGTGACATTCCCAAGAGCAATAAGGCTCAGTTAGCCCTGTTTGCGGACGACACGGCCATCTACTACACCGGTCGCTGTAAAAACGCAATCGCCAAAACCCTCCAAACCTCAGCTGACGTCTTAGGCGCTTGGTTTAGGAAATGGAGAATCGAGGTTAACCCCGATAAGTCAGGCCGTTCTTTTTTCGAGATCGCGTACTAATGTCACTTCCCTCAATCCGATCACTACACTATGTACGGCAAGCCTATCCCCTGGGAGAAGCGAGCTAAATACTTAGGGGTCATTCTCGACAACCATCTGACCTTCGGGTCACATATCAAAGCAGCTCGCTACGGAGCTGCTTTCGCGATGGCTAAACTCCACTACTTACTAACGGAAAAGAGTAAATTGTCTCTCAGGTGCAAATTGCGTCTCTATACCACCGTGATCCGTCCCATCATGACTTACGCTTGTGTCGTGTATGCCCATGCTAAGTCTAAATATCTCCATAGGATGCAGTTCCTTCAGAATCGGTTCTTACGTAAAATCACGGGAGCCCCCTTTTACGTCCGTAATGACCTTTTTCATTTAGATCTTAAAATCCCCTCGTTAGCTCAGTTTATGAAGCGCCTCTCGAAGCGCTTCTTCGATTCTGCCATCAAACACCGTAACCCCCTGATCGCAGCGGCCGCCCGTTACGAACCCTCGCGAATTAGTCAGATCCGCCGCCCAAGGCATACTTTAGTCGATCCCGATGACGCTATTACCCTCCTCCAGGAGAGCAGGAAGGAAACTAGCACGCTTAGAAAGATCAGACGCAAACAGCCGTCATTCCGTCCTCGCCGTCGAGGACCGTCGCGACGCCCCGATACAAACCCTCCCCGTCCCTTGCTCGTGCCAGCCCGCGTTGCTGAGCCTGTAGTCCAAAATCAGTCCCTTATTAATGACACCACTCAGATCCAGCCTGTCCCCTTGCTGTCCTCTCCCAGCGACGCCCTAAGCCGAGGCCCGTACCCCGCAGGGGGTGCCCTTAGCGTGTAGTCGTTTAGTTTGTTAGTTGTATGCCCTGGCTGGAGGCCCTACACTTAAGGCAACCACAGGATTGTCCGGTTAAGCAGACGACAACCTCTCTAGGTTGAACTGCGAGATGCCATTACGAACATTTTAATTTTGGGTCACATTTTGAGAATGGCCCGTCTACTCAATGACACAACATGACCATTCCTGGTCGCAGCCATCCAGCCATTATAAACTAATAAGGTACAGTAAGTTAGTTGAAAAATAAATAATGAAAAGCTGTTGAAAATTAATTTGCCAAGTTTGTAATCACTGCAAGAACATAAAGATAATAGGCGGAGATGGCGGGTAGCCGGGAGGCGGACGAACGCTTCCGTTTTTTTTTAATATTTTTTTTATTGGTTTTCGCTCCGGCGGGGGTGGTGGTGGCGTCACGAAGCACAGTGGAGTTGTCGCCGTACTCGCCCGCCTTCAAGTACACGCTTGAAGCAGCGCTCAACATGGGGGTCTCGCGGCGGACGCGCAGCTCGTGCCTCACCTTGAAGTCGGCCCGGTTGGGCTCGAACTCGAACGCGGACCTTGGCGACGCCTGCGGCGGAAAATTGAATTTAAAAAAAAATTGTAGCAATGAAGGATTTTCTTTTTAGCTCCTCCTTAGTCGCTGGATAGATGGCGCTGAACTTGGTAAGTTACTGTAAGGAATGGAACGTAAAAAAACTGATTTGAAAAAACGCGAGAAAACTATATTAGGTTATATTCGAAAGCTTAAGGCTGATGAATTTGCAGACCAGTGCTAAGTCCTCACGACGGGGGATGCGTTGTTCCGGGGTGGGGTTGTCTTGGCGGTGTCTCTCGACATCGCAAACGCCTTCAATTCCATGCCGTGGAGCTGCATTAGGTAGGCACTCCGGTATCACCGGGTGCCGACCTACCTTCGTCGTGTGGTCAGGGACTCTCACCAATTCCAGTCTCCGCTGCGACCGGGGTAGATGACGGCTCTATCCGTCAGCGGCGCTAGAACCGATCCCTGTGGAACACCGCACAACAGTGCGGTGTTCCACAGGGATCGGTTCTAGGGCCGTCCTTGTGGAACATCGGTTACGACTGGGTGCCGCGCGCCGACCTCCCTAGCGGTGTCAGCGTAGTTTGTTACGCTGATTGCCGCCATGGGATCTGGAGGTGATAGTCCTCGCGCGCCTGCATGAATGGCTCGCGGAGGCGCTACGCCGGGGGGAAACTCCGCTGCCGCGGCAAATTGTCGCTCAGCGGACAGACTTCCGGCGGGAACTCATGGCGATATGGAGAGAGCGACTGTCGCAACATCGTGCAGGGTACGCCACAATAGTGGCGATAAGTCCCCTCTTTGAGAAGTGGCTTGAGAGGCGCCACGGCGTCCTCACCTTCCACCTGACGCAGGTCCTCACCGGACACGGTTGTTTCGGGAGGTTCCTGCACTGAATCGGGCGGGAGGAAACGCCCGGGTGTTTCCACTGCGAGGATCGACTGTAGGATACGGTAGAGCACACGGTGGAGGTGTGCCCCGCGTGGACGGAGCACCGCCGTGTCCTCGAAGCGGTAATTGGCAGCGGCGACCTCTCGCGTCCGGCCCTGGTTCAAGCCATGGTCCAGAGCGAGACGGAATGGGACGCCGTCACCTCCTTTTGCGAAGCAGTAATCCTATAGAAGGAGGTAGCGGAACGTGAGAGGGAGAGAACCTCACGTCCCGGCCGCCACGGGAGACGCCTCGGGCCACCGTAGGCGCGGGCCTGTGGACGGTGGGCTATGGGCTAGCTCGCCGTCCGTCCGTCCGTCCGACGACAGGACGTGTCGACGACGGTGCGTTCGTGTTCCACGCGCGCCTCAAAGGGAGTCAGCAAAAGGAAGGGGGCAAGGGCCGATGCATGCCGGGTCTGCGGGACTGTTCGAAAGAGATACCGTGGCCCCGGAACACAAAGGGCGATGAAGGAACATGGATGGGTTCTAGTCAGTAAAAGTCTGTCACTAGTAGTATATTATTGGGCATTCTGTCCCACCTGTCGCGTCGAACAAGTTCGCCTACGCTTCGTTGTGACTGAATGCCCAATAATATACGCTCGACTCGACTGTCTTGTATATTACTTACTGTACAGGACTAATGATTAGGCTAGTTCAAGACAGGCTTCGCTGAACACAGTGGCACAGAATGCCCTACACTGAATATATTTACAACGAATAAATGGGTACATTTAAACCTATTGGACCAAACATTGTTAAGTTGGTTTGTGTGTTGTGTGTATTTTGTTATCGTTTACGAATTAACTGATTCACAAGACATATTTTGAACGCTCACCTCATTTTATTTAATAAAACAAAACAAAGGTCTTTTAATTATTTTATTTTACTTATCATTATAAAATCTTGGAGGTTCTTCAAACATTTGTTAACCGAACGCACGAAATCTTGCAATTTACGCCACTGCGATGTATCCGTATCGGTTTGGAAGTGCCTTCTTCTATAACGTCATGGAATCAGTGTCACGCGCATCACTTGTTTTGTAAACTTTACAATCGACATAGTATTCGCCGTCGGTGTTTGCAGTTCATTGCTCGCTGCCATTAGCCACACGGTTTACGAAGAACGATGATAAAGCCGGTTGATTGCTCGATGACCCATCGCTGAGCTCTGTATCAGTTTCATTGTTCCAACTGACCCCGAATACATCGATAGGACTGGTCTTTGTTTTCTTACTGAAACAGAAAACAAAATGGTTAATTACATTATTTCTTACTCAAATCAAATGTCTCTGAAAATAATTTATTTAAGGTCAAACCAGACTTGTTACTTTTAACATCAACAGTAGCTTTTCGGAAGCTCCAACGCCTTAATCAGTACACATACAAAATCTAGTCGTGGCGGTCATATTTATTTATTTATTTTATTTGGCTCTCCAACAATAGGTACACTATTACATAGTATAGTACAACATTTCAAACTGACGTCTAAGTGCCCCATTATTTAAAGAAGAGCACTGCATGCACTATATTATGCGCCTAAATAGCAATTTATTAAAATATAGCCAAATTAAACAGTGATACAAAAAAATATATATATGTAAAAGATAATTTAGCCAAACAGAGTGAAATTTAATTATTCTGCGAATTACATTCAAATATTTTTCTGATTGTAGGTACAGATGAATGACATTTGTCTAATGTCTTCATCGTGTTCTTTGTATACAGCATACATTCTATACGTATAATGAGCAATGTTGCCTTATCGCCATTTAAACGCTTGAAGTAGCAACTGAGCTAACGCGATGCAGCATCGAAGCGATCGAACTCAACAACTGAGCTAACGCGATGCAGCATCGAAGCGATCGAACTCAACAACTGAGCTAACGCGATGCAGCATCGAAGCGATCGAACTCGACAATTGAGCTAACGCGATGCAGCATCGAAGCGATCGAACTCAACAACTGAGCTAACGCCATGCAGCATCGAAGCGATCGAACTCAAAAACTGAGCTAACGCGATGCAGCATCAAAGCGATCGAACTCAACAACTGAGCTAACGCGATGCAGCATCGAAGCGATCGAACTCAACAACTGAGCTAACGCGATGCAGCATCGAAGCGATCGAACTCAACAATTCACTAAAACACTACCTTAGCAACAACGCCAGTCACAAAATCATCAATCGCCGATGATAAATGTATCATGTGTGCTTGTTTGTTTGTTTTACAACAAATTTTGAGTAAGTACCTTGGTTGTAATAAATTCGTTGATGATCCTGACTTGCGCTTCCTGTTGTTGTTGGCGACAGGCTGCTTGCGTGTGTGTGTAGTTTTCTTTTCAATGACCGCTGTTGGGTGATAGACCTCGCACTCAGATTCGGACCTGAAATATAAACGTAATAACATTAAATAAAAATCACGGTCACGGTCTCATCATCTTCCAGACAACCTTAGGTAGGACAACATAACAATTTAGACAAGTAAAGAGAAGGATAGTACACAATAAAACTTATTACACTTACATTATTTATTATACTTACATTTTTTCAATCAATCATCGTTTTCTTGAGAAGGTAGCTTGAGGAGTTGGTGACGGTAGTCGGAGCGGAAGATGTCAGCGGGCGGCAGCAGGTTAGCAATCAACACTGAAAGTAACAACAACCGATAGTTGTATACTAATTAAAGAGTACTTAGAGTACGGTATCCACACTTGAATACTTAAATTCGACTGTATCTAGGTCTTCGAAAACATGATGTATAAACACGAAATCGTGTGGTAATACAGTAGATTACAAAGTTGTTGCAAACCACTAAGTTATAGTGAACAAATCAACTATTTTTCTTGTACGAAGTGTTTCAACGTAAAAATGAAGAGTAAGGAATTAGACGACAAACAGTTTCGACACAAACAGTATCGATTGTTGATGCAGCGAAAAAACTTAGGGCTGACTAAATAAACTATATAAAATTATTAAGCAAACAACGATATTTACATCAAAAAGGTAAATGTGTATGCGTGCCATCCTTACTTAATATTGCTGATTTATGCGAATAGACTTTGTTGACCAGAAAAATTTGAAGGTTGATTAAAGTCCAATAAAACTGTTGAATAAGTATTGCTTGTAGTATTAAAATTTGAAATGGTTACTTTATTGGTTAAAAAGGTAGTATGATTATTGTTAATAATAGGCTCATGTGACTAAATATGTACTTATCTATTAAACTATCGAAAAAATTGTTTTGTTTAAAAGCCAACTATTCTAAAACATAGGCTTTCATTATCGCAGAGCAGCGGTGCGGTGGTTGACTGATTTACTAACGGGAAATATAATGACGTTATTAATTTAGGAAATTAAGGTAAATAAATAAACATTTTATCACGTGTGTTAAGCGTATTACATTTATAGCATCTACTTGAGTCAATTTCTGCAACTTGATTTTTTACCTAATTTCCATGGACATTTTCATTTTCAGGTTTTAAAAAAAACTTTAATAATAAAGCGCAACATATCCACATTATATATACATTTTCTAATAGGGGATATTATAATTAAATTACTTAGAGAGTTATTTGGGCCACCGAAATTGACGAGCCACAGAAATTTTATTATTGCCACCGAAATTGTATTGGTGACACAGAAATTCTGTGTTTGCACCGAAATTGTGAATTATTATATATGTTACGGCTAATACCCGAAGTGCGGCTACACCTAGTTTTAGCTGGCCACATGCGGTTAAACTTAGGTGTATCCTCTTATCTTCTGTTAGAACTAATTTTAGCTTTCATCATAGTGGCTAGAACTAGGTGCAGCCACACACCGGTGGTTAAACTTAGGTGTATCCTATTTATCATCGCCTGGAACTAGGTTTTCAGTTCAGTAATGAGGTGGTTGATGCCAAACTAGTTTTACCTAGACCGACTTGGGGCACCCCGACACAGATAGATTAGGTTAGAAGGGTAAAGTCGTGGTTATTTTTTTATAAACCATTCAGAAGTAGGAGCCCCGATCGCGGGGCCCGTTCGACCAGTTCTCCCTTGACTCGGATGCATCTGCGGGGGTAATATGAAATCGAATCAATCGGGAAACGCAAGATAAGAATCTCAAAACAAAACCAATAATTATGCTTAACTGAACTAAAAACCTAGTTCTAGCCGATGATAAATAAGACACACCTAAGTTTAACCACCGGTGTGCGGCTGCACCTAGTTCTAGCCGCTATGATGAAGGCTAAACCTAGTTCTAACCGAAGATAAAAGGATACACCTAGGTTTAACCGCATATGGCCGGCTGCACCTAGTTCTAGCCGGCTAAAACCAGATGTAGCCGCACTTCGGCTATTAGCCGTAACATATATATAAATTGTTTTTTAATAATATGTAAAGAAAGATGAAGAAGTTTAATGAAAAAACTGATATAATACGAATATCGTCGTTAATATATATAGGTATATTATCGTCGTAATTATGTAATGAACACCTGCATGTAACCCATGTATCACAAATAAACGAGTTGATTTGATCATTTTAATAAGCATTTCTAAAAATACAACGTGGTGTACTATTGCTTAAATCATCTTACAAAATTAGCTATCAAGGAACTGATTATGTTTTTTACTTCCATGAAGAGGATGGGAAATCATCAAATGACTCCTCCTGCTCTGGGCGTAGCAGGAGGGAGTGTCAGACTTTTACTGACTAAAACCCATCCATGTTCTTTCATCACCCTTTGTGTTCGGGGGCCACGGTATCTCTTTCGAACAGTCCCGCAACCCCGGCGTCGGTCTTTGCGGACCCCTTTTTATTGCTGACTCTCTTTGAGGCGCGCGTGGAACACGAACGCGCCGTCGACACGGCCTGTCTTCATGAGACGGACGGACGGCGAGCTAGTCTATAGCCCACCGTCTACAGGCCACAGCACCACGTGGCCCCCGTCCACGACTGCATGTGCATGGACCGCACTACACGCGCGTAGAGCCTCCGGCAGGAGGCGTTTGCCCCCCAGGGTGGCCAGGAGCCGCCTGAAGGCAGCCTCGGTCCGTTCCAGTTTGGGGGCCAAACGTCGGAAGTGCTCCACGAAGTTCCACCAGCTATCGAGGACGAGTCCTAGGTACTTCAAAGTCAACTCGACCACACGACGAAGGTAGGTCGGCACCCGGTGATACCGGAGTGCCTCCCTAATGCAGATTCAGGGCATGGTGTTGAAGGCATTGGCAATGTTGTGAGACACCGCCAAGACAACTCTACCCCGGGAAACCGCATCCCCGTCGTGAGGGCTCTCACGCGCATGATGGTGTCCACCGTAGAGCGCCCCTTGCGAAAACCAAACTGGTGTTCCGCAAGATCCGGCCCCGCCCCCGCAAGTTGCTCGGCGAGGTGGTTTGCAATTACTTTTTCAAAGAGCTTACCCACCTCGTCGAGCAGCATCACGGACCGGTATGCGGACGGAGAGTTCGCAGGACGCCCAGCTTCCGAATGAGGACCAGCTTTCCCGTCTTCCAACGAAGCGGCAACTGGCCTCTCTCCAAGCATGCGCTTAGGAGACCCTCTAATTGGGGCCCGAGAGCCTCCGAGGCCAGGACCCAGGCTTTGCCAGGCAAGCCGTTGGGTCCCGGGGCGGTATCTTTGGCACTGAGCCTACGTACCACCACTCTCAGGTCTACCCCAGTCACTTCCGAAGTGTTTTCGTCGTCGTCTTGTTGGTCCGTTCCAGCATCGCAGGCGGTGGAGCCATAGGCGGGGGGGAATGTTCCCCTCGCAAAGAGCGAGTGCTCACCACGTCCTCCATGAGATCAGGCCGGAGACTCTGCGTCAGTGGGGAGGCCCAGGTGCGGAGTTTATCCCGCACCATCTTGTAAGGGCGCCCCCACGGATCTCTGTCGAGAGTCGCCAGCATCCTCTCCTCGCCGAGATGCTGGGGACCAACATCTGCGCACGTCGCAGATGTTGGACATGGCCTCCTGGAACCACCCTGCCTCATTGCCAACGTCGGCAGGCCTGCCCGGTGATGTCACCCAGGCCTGCATGATCGAGGCTTCCAGGAGGAGCTCCCGGAGGATGCAACCCTCAAAGTTCATTGAATCCAATTAAAAGGCTTTTTCAAGAAATAGTAATACAAATTTATTCTACTGTCGGGGGCTAAGGACCTAGTTCTGTCCGGGGTTGCGGGACTGTTCGAAAGAGATACCGTGGCCCCGGAACACAAAGGGCGATGAAGGAACATGGATGGGTTTTAGTCAGTAAGAGTCTGACACTCCCTCCTGCTCCGCCCAGAGCGGGAGGGGTTATTTGATGATTTCCCATCCGAGAAAAAAAAAAAAAAAAAAAAGGACCTAGTTCTGTCAAAGTAATTTCGGCATAACAAGTATTGATTCTTTTAAAAAATCTTCATCATCACTAATACAATAATTGATTGGTACAATTTCTGTGGAGTCGTGTAATTTCCGTGGGCACCCAGATGCCACGGAAACCCCAGAAATTGGCCCACAGAAATTGGAAACGTGGCTATTTTTTTTTAATTACAAGAAACTATCAAGGCTATGACTATCATTTTCTATAATCTTAAATGTGTACCAAAGGCTACTTAGCATGCATAAAAGTGATACCTTTATTTCTTGAAAAAATCCTTTTAAAACCTGATCACCCAAATTGCAAAATTTCGTTCCGAGTAAACTGAAATCACGTACTTACATTTTTGGCGGAAAGACCTGGTGATATGGTGCACTGCCATTCTTACAGTGCGTAAGCGCACGACGGTCTCTTGCCGAGCAGGAATTTATCGTTTGTTTAAACTCATTGGTGGAAGCTCAGGACGGTCAGCAACAAAATGACCATAGAAATTAGTAATTTCGCTTGGACAAAACTACCGTTGACATGTACTCATTAACTTTGAGTCTAAACATTCAAAACTAATTAATTTCTTGTAGGTCAATCATTACTTAACGCAATCAAAATACTTTTTCCTATATATGTTGCAGATTGTCTTCCTGAGAGGTAAATGCTGTGTATGAAAGTGTTTGCGGACAAGACACAGAAATTGATAATTCGTCATTTACCGATTTTTTTCATAAAAAGTAATAGTCTTATATAAATATAATTTAAGTGGCTTCATTTAGATTCATGTCACTTTAATTCTGAGAAAAAAAATCGTTGCATTATCTGTAATGCAGCACTGCATTTTCAGCCTAGACGCGTAAATTTTTGGCGTGAGAAATTAACTCAATTAAATTAAATGTATGTTTTTCAGGAAGCGTAATTTACATCGAATTGTGTTGAAAAGCGTGTTTTGGAGTTTGGTCTGCACTGCCGCTAGATACATGCAAAGCGAAATCATTATCAATAACTTAAGGAAAATAACAGGTATACCTACTCACGTTTTTAATGAGTGATAAACAGAGGCAATGTAATATAATTATGACGTTTTATAGTACTTTTCAATTTTTATCATTTTCAGAATCAGTTTTTAAAAACCTTGGGATCTCGCGAAGCTGTTTCCAAACAAATCAAGATATTACACCGCATTACGTTGAGAAGTTTGGCTGGGAAATAAACTTAAATAATTATGAAAATAAAGTTAAATATTTAACGTTTACTTTCTCACAAAGGAATGAGCGGGGGATAAATAGTGTGAGGTACACACTTAATTAAATATGTTTGTATGTTATTTTCAGGAAGCATCTGATTGACTGTCGGTTATTATTTTCTACTGAGATCTCACCAGAATATTTGCATTTCCTATTTGCAACGCTGACAATACAGAACACGGAGCTGTGCTGGAAATTGGATACAAATACAAGATGCATGTACATTAATTAATGGTACCTATTTAAGGTACCCATTTTTATGCGATTTTTTTTTTATGCGATCGGCGGCGGCGACCTCTCGCGTTCGGCCCTGGTGCAAGCCATGGTCCGGAGCGAGACGGAATGGGACGCCGTCACCTCCTTCTGCGAAGCAGTAATGCTAGAGAAGGAGGTGGCGGAACGTGAGAGGGAGAGAACCTCTCAACGTCCCGGCCGCCGCGGGAGACGCCCCGGGCGTCGGGGGCCGCCACTACGTGGCCCCCGGCCACCGTAGGCGCGGGCCTGTGGACGGTGGGCTATGGGCTAGCTCGCCGTCCGTCCGTCTCATGACGACAGGCCGTGTCGACGGCGCGTTCGTGTTCCACGCGCGCCTCAAAGAGAGTCAGCAAAAAGGAAGGGGTCCGTAAGGACCGATGCCTGCCGGGCTTGTGGAACAGTTCGAAAGAGATACCGTGGCCCCGGAACACAAAGGGCGATGAAGGAACATGGATGGGTTTCAGTCAGTAAAAGTCTGACACTCCCTCCTGTTCCGCCCAGAGCGGGAGGAGTCATTTGATGATTTCCCATCCGAAAAAAATAAATAAAAAAAGGTACCCATTTTATTGCTTTGTACCAATTTAAAGTCTATTCTTATTCTTAAAGGTTGAAAATCTAAAAGATTCAAGTACCAAATTTGTATCCTTTGTTGTAATTTGTATATTGTTAGATTTGGCCCACAGGTCGTATTTTCGTTCAATATAAAACATTTAAAATTTTGGCACATGTATCCTTTAGATTTTTAACCTTTCAATTATTTCCATAACGAATTATTTATCAGTTTAATAGAGTACTTTTATGTTTATACATTTATAATTTTATCAAAATGCCTCATTTTGGTTTGCGATATTTAAGTAGATAGTCGTTGCTGGACCAGTCACTTACGAACTAATAAACACAAAAATAATAGTACCATGCCTATTCTTGAAAACGTTGAAATCTTACGATCTTCGTTTAGAGGACGTATTATTAGTTACAGAGTTATTGCATCCAAAGATGAAGCAAATAATTCTCCCGAATTCTTTTTTTGTAATACTCGCGAACAGGTTAAATCTTTAACGCAGTAAAAATTAATTTTAAACTTTTTTCTTTTGTTTTAATTTGTGTTTTTTATAAAAAAAACAAAAGGCGTGTTTAAATATTCACAATAATTGGGAATCAAACGAGCTTACCTGTTAAGCGAAGTCTTGATTCAAATTTTATGAGTGGCAATCTGAAAAATAATTATTATAACTTGGTAGTATTTCTTATATCTACGTTACTTCACCGCGGTTTTTAGAGAATTAAAAAATAATATTTTTTAAGAATTGCAACCTTCGTATGCCTCTCTCATCTGACACATGACGCGGTACGTCACTTATTTTAGAGATCTTATCATTGGAACAATCTCTGTTTTATGTACAGAGTAGTTCCAAATACCTATATTCACTATATTTTCCTGAAAGGTTAAAATTGAATTAGGTAGACTAATTATTGCAGCTTTGGGGCTGTTAGTGTTAACTATATTATAGCGGCGGGTGGGTAATTATTTTTCAGATTGCCACTCATAAAATTTGAATCAAGACTTCGCTTAACAGGTAAGCTCGTTTGATTCCCAATTTTACTTCGTGGCAATCTTTCAAATAATTATTATAACTTGGTAGATGTTCAGAGTTGGCTGCAATAATTAATTTATTAACTGATTAAAATGCAAGTAATTCTGAGTGTTGATCTGTGATAATTACATTGGACCTTCTTCTGTAAGAATATTAAAGCTTCCATATTAAAGCTTCAAGGATACTTTACAATAAATATATTACATTTTGTAAAATAACTTTGATAACCATGTAATCCACATTATGTCTGACTTCGTTGATGCCAGCTCTAATTTGAGCTGTTGTTTTGGTTGTATAGTGAGAGTTTAATTCTGGAGTTTAGATGCCCCTTTCACTTGAAATCTGACAAACTTACGAATATTAGGGTTTGATATATTTTAATAACTGTTTTATTGCTCCAATGGGTTAAAGTTAGAGCTAGGAGAACAATCAATGTCTTTGTTTTCTAAATTTTGCTCATATTATCAAACTATGACGAAATTAATTATACTTTTGATAGATTCTATGATTGAGGCAATGATAGCCTCAGATCTCTCAGTAAGTAATTTTATAATTTGAAATCCAGTTGTAGTGTTAGTATTTTATAGATGTGTCTGCAAATAAAAAAGGCTCATCAACTCCATTATTTAGTGTTGAATTGTCTGGAAGTACTATCAAGGAATGCCACTGGCATTATTTTTATTCACTTAGGGCCTTTTGTTAAAATACTTGCAACAGAATAGTGCAACCAAGGCAATGTTTATTCACTTAGGGCCTTTTGTTACAATACTTGCAACAGAAGAGTGCAAACAAGGCAAGTATAGAGTTCCATAGATATATTGTCTCAAAAGGTGATTGTATAACTATAAAAAATTTAATGTAATGATTTTATGATCACATACAATGTCTAACTATTGTTCAATAGTAGAAGAGCCCGAGTCCATTCAAAACACTGTTTCCAATTAATATTACAGCCAATTAATCAGAATACAGAAATCTCTTCACTTTATTGTCGTGAGAATTAAACTGATTTTATTAATCAGTACCTAGTAGTAAGTACTTCTTATCAATAAAGCTCAGTCATTTTTTAAGGGTCTAGGTAGATCCTTGATCAAATATTATGGATATTAAAGTGTTCACTCTATCATCACCAATTAATATAGTTACATACAATTAATAAGAAAAGAAAGAGAAACCTCTTTATTACAGTGTGGATTAAACTGTTTTTATTATTAATTAGTACCTAGTAGTACATAGTATAAATAAAGCTAAAAATTTTGCTAAGGGTCTGGTAGTCTTATGACTAAATATTATGAATGTTAAGGGATTCACTCCTTACTGGTAAAACAGAATTTGAGATTTAGTCAATTGGCTCGAAAAGGACAGTTGAGCTATTTTCTCAAAACTGTTTGTATTTAAGTCTTAGAAACTGATTTCTGCTTAATACTTTTAGTCTGGTAAATTTTGTACATTATGATTTCGTTTATAATTCATTTTTTAACCTATTATTCCTATAATGATAGAAACAATATAAATAAAAACATTGTTATTATTATGTTTTCCCAGGCACCTTGTAAAGGAGCAATAAGTTTTTGCGGTTTCATAGTAGAAAAAATATAATACTTAGAGGTCTGGTCTCCACGATGAATATTTGCTATATTAGTATAATTTCCCAAACTATTTCAAATATTAGGAACTTCTACAAGAATCAGCAGTGTTTTCATGACAATGTCTTTCAAGGGTCTCGAACACTCCTGTTTAATCATCTAGTAATTCTAAAGAATTGACTAAATGTTGTGCAATTAGTGGATATGTGTTGACCATATTCAGTCAACATTGTGTAGGTAATTGGCTACATTGCCGTAATGTACTGTCAATTGTTATGAATTTTAGTTGGATTTTATTAGCTCTACACGAAATGTATGGCATTTTATCTTCTAGTCACAATCCATTGATCTCTGCACTCGCATGCACCCCCCCCCCCTTTTGTTTCACTTTATGGTTATTTTCAATAGAAAGCTATGAAGCTATTAAAGCCAATACTCCAATTGGTAATGAAAACTGAGAATAAATGAGATTTCTTAGTTAAAATTTATTTTTATGAGTTTGTATAAATCTCACAATAATGTCTGCCCATCTATCTTTTCGGGTATTTTAATTGTGATTTTAATTTTATGTTATGATTCAATGTAGGTAGATGACATGTTGTTATTTGATAGGGATTAATTTGTTTTCAGCATGGTTCATTTTCTAGTAGGCTACAGCTGATTATAGGGGTCAACGCCCGGAACCAGGGAGCAATGAAGTTATGTTTTACTACTGTCTTCATAAGGTAGTCAAAGTAATAATTATATTTCATTTTAGTTTTAAGGTATGAGTCAGCAACAATATGATTAAGAAAGGTGCTTAATTATTATGGGTAAGGTTTAAGTGATTTTAAAATGCAATGCAATGCAGGAAAAACTATCTGGTCATGAGAACCCTTCCAAAAATACTCTTGGACTTAAGGGGTACTTAAAAAAATTGCATGATTAATATACCCATAATTTAATATTGTATCTATGGATTGCTAGATAAAGCAATAGGTTACTATTGGAGATGTTATTTTAGATTGGGCTTATACATAATGATGATAAGAATATTATCTTTGTTCGAAGCTGGGGTGGGATTTAGTTCCACTTTGCAATTTGATTTAACACTTCAATACCCGCAATTACAGACACAATTAAAATAACAATGCACTGTGCCTCACGAGGCACGGCCGGGACCATACGGGTTAGAACTAAAACAGGTTTAGTTGTTAATGTCATTTGTACATTGACAGGCTGTTATGACCTCCAAACTTTGTAAGTCTATAACCCTTTCCCTCTCAATACTAATAGTTTTGAGTATTATGACATTATGGTGTATAGATTTGATAACAAATGGTTTCTTGAACCATTGTACTTAAACCAAGTACCCAGATCATTACTTTATAACTGGTATATAATATGGTTAAATCATTCCGGTACCATCCTTGATGTGTTCTCTTTTGGGGGTACTGACTTAGCACTCCAGTATCTATTATTGTGTTCAGTCTTGAAAGATTTTTGTTAGCGGGATACTTTTTTGGGTGTTGAATTTTATTGTGCTAGGCACAAACAGATTAATTGATCTTCTTGTTGTTGGTGGTAAAATCTCTTTGGCTACATGTATTAGTTATTTGGAAATATACATAATAAGCTAAGAATATAACTATTGTCCTTATAGGTTTGGTGTTTCATTTCATTAAAGGAAATATAAATAATATTAATTTAATCTCGAGGTTGACATTGAACATTGGTAGGTTGTGTTATGCAGTGTCATTCAAGCCATTCATCGGTTGCTTTGCTTATGATAACAGTAACATTCTAATTTGGTTTAGAACATCTCAATACCTTGGTTCACTGGTTCACCATATGTATAGTAGTGAAACAGAAGTCTGTCATAAGTGTCTGGAACATTTTCCATCAGCTGTTCTCTCATAGTATTAAGTGAACAAAGAATCTTGTTCTATTATTTGAATGAAAAGTTGTTATATTTAAATGTAAATATTACTTCATCGCTGAAAGATCAAAATTACAAGTTTATGGCATAGCCACAGGGTTCTTTGATAATATCATACTTGACGTCAAAGCTTACACACATAGTGTAGATTATAACATGCTGTAAATATCTCGTATTTAGGCATGTAGATATTATAAATATCCTGTATAGTCTGACATAACTTCCACCAAAATAGAATAAATACACTTTTTGGGCTGGTGTTTTCATTAGTTAAACGTATGTGTAACATTAATTTATACTTGATGTTCAAGCTAAATCTGCGCCAGTCACTTTGCAGCAATGATGTCACAATCTGTTTTCTGTTTTATTTTGTTTGTAAATGTATTACTAACATAGTTTGTAAGTATATTGTTACTAACGCTGAGTCTTGTTGCTCGAAATAAATAAGTTATTATTATTAAAAACACATTATATGGGCTTAACATGCTGTTAGTATCTCGTACTTAAGAATGTGTGGTCCTGACAAATGTATGTCAGCCAGCCAGCAACTTTACTCCCTGATGGGAATCCAGGCAAGGAATGGTTCCACATTCACTGCGAGAGTATAATGCATTTGCAAGGTTATAACACACACGGGATGTGCTAAGTTAAGCAGGGTCGTCTTACGACCTGCATGGTCATGGATATATAGCTCAATTTTGTAATTACCTGATCAAGGTAATGAAAGTACCTGCCCTTTGCTAGCATTGTTCGATAAATTTAGCTGGACACCGCGTGTCAAACTGATAATTTACCATGCAGCTAGTAACATGAGGTGTTACTGGTCTTGAAAATGGCACTTACCTGCCGTTGAATGCTATGCCATTAGATTTTCAGTGTTAGCATCGTTCAAAGACTCAGCTAAAGGATATCTCGTATCTCCACTGATAGATCACCATCCAGCTAGTAACCAGTAGTAGTGTTACTGAGGTATCGCGTACCCACTGGAGGAAAAAAGCTTTAACGAGCTTACAACCCCCTTAGTGCTTCGATGAGCACTGTGGATATCGCGTATCCGGGGGTCATTTAAAGTCGGGCATCCAAGTTGTTGTCAGGAATACACTTTTCCTGCTTCGTCTCTGATGTCTTCTGATAAATAATGTCCTTCCAATTTACGTCCTGGTCGGTAGCGAGCGTTATTTGTAAATGCTTGGATTTCTGTTTCGGGTTTACGAATTTCACTAAAGATGCACTTAGTACACTTCCTGTCACTCGACATTTTGTTATTTTGGTAAAATGTAATGTAAACTTAGTTATAAATGAATAATTTGACGAGAAAGATTTTTTCTTGCGGTGTCGATAACGCGCCAATAAAAAAAGTGACGTACCGCGTCATGTGTCAGATGAGAGAGGCATACGAAGGTTGCAATTCTTAAAAAATATTATTTTTTAATTCTCTAAAAACCGCGGTGAAGTAACGTAGATATAAGAAATACTACCAAGTTATAATAATTATTTGAAAGATTGCCACGAAGTAAAATGATAATTATTGTTTCTTGTGGTGCGTTGTGGCTGCCTTGTACCCAACTAATCGACATCCAGAGCTGGTAACATCTTATCCTCACTTTCGCGATGTTTAAATGCTTAGATGTTAAGGATATTTCTTTTCCCATGAGTTTTTCAGATATAGTTATTTTTTAAAGAAATAACCCGTCTTTAAATATATACGTATACGGTTTAAAAAACAATAAGCTAATAACAGGTCCTCTGTACAGACCTGAACCGTGTAAGGATAAATCTAAGAGTATTCATCTATTGTTCTTAGAAAATGATAGTTCATCCCATTATTGTCTCATCAAAGATTTGCCTCGCCTTGTTAAACCCAAACCCAAACCCAAATCACGAAACATCATAGTAAATTATATTTTTGCGAAAGTTGCTTATATTTAGTTTATAATGGTATAGTATTTAATCAACAGTTTTACGTTTTTAAGAATTTACGATGTTCTACTGATAGTATTATAGGCCATAATTTTTTGAAGCGGTATTGGGCCGTCATTGTCTACAAAAAGATGACTATGAGCTTATCAAGTTATAATGATACAATTTGTATTGCTTTTGAATCTGATACAGGTTTCGTCACGTGACTCCACCCCGTTGTGAAATGATTAAGCATATTCCTTGTAGATTTCGTGAAGATGTTGTTGTGTTAGCGAAGGAAATCGACTGGGGAGTAATTGTAGCAGGATTCGCGAAACCAGTTAATAATTTCATACCTGTGAGAATTTTAAATATATAATAATCGATGACAAAAATATTTTTCATTCTTTTATTTCTTCAAAAGTGTATTGAAAAACGTCGTTTGATCCACGTGGACTTACGTGTTATTGCAGTTCTCGGCTCAAAAACACCTAATTATTTCGCCTCGAATGCAATAACAAGCTTTCTCCACTTGTATCAAAATGTAGTATTTTATCCTCTGAATACGCGGAGATAAAACCTTATTAAGGAACTACCGTGTTATAATAATTATTTGAAGATTGCCACAAAGTAAAATTACATTTGTTACAAAAACTGGGTGTGTTTTTTTGTAATCTTTTTATGGGCAGCATGGGCACCGGTCCGTCGGCCGACGAAGGAGGCCGGCGAAGGCCCGGCACTTCGGGGACAGAAGTCAAAGAGTGTTCGCGCATCATAAAAACCACCGTGGAGGGACCACGGTGGTTTTTATGATCCTTCTGAGGAATACGAGAAGGGACGACGGGCGAAAAAGGACCTATAGTACCTAGCTAGATTGCTGACCAATCTCTATTTAGGAGAGACAGTTTCAACTCCCAATTTGAGTAACACAATAATCATGTAGGTATTATACGTATACTTTGGCGCTTATTATAATAATAATTAACAAAACACAAAACGAAAAATCTAAATCTTAAAATTAAATTAATCAAATGAGAACGAGGAGTGCTAGCTGGTGTGGTGAGTCGAGTGAGTATGTATGCTTGTGCTGTGTGTGTGTAGGTACTTTTCAGACTCGTCGTAGGTTTTATTTAGGAGACACACAGAGGGCAAGTTTGCATTTGCTGTGTAAGTGATTTTTGGTCAATAAACACAAGGTCAATGAAAATCATGGATCTCGTTTTGTTGAGTTCCTAGAGATGTGGATGTGTAGAAAAAGTTCAAAAAGAAAACGTTTTTTTTTCACGAAACTTTCCACTTTGTCCCACTAGTGGAATAACCCGTAGGTACCTAAAACGGGTTTTTATTTTGACCCTACTACGTCCAAGTGCTCGAAGTCAAAAGGAAGGCTTATGATTTTAGCAGTATATTATGTACTAGCTGACTCGCGCAACTTCGTCTGCGTCACATGAGAGAGAGAGGATTAGAGAGAGTGTAAGTCATCCTTAAAAATAGCACATTTTTAGTACAATAGATGTCGCTGCATCTTACATTTGATGACTATTTCTTCTTGAACACTTTAAATTCATATATCTATTGATAGAACTAACCGATTACGATGAAACAAAAACTAAATAACCTCAAGATATGCACAATATTTATATATAAAACTTATCTACATTGGTTTCGTAAATTGTACGTGATGCTTGATCATCGAAACAGATAAACAGACAAAAATTCAAAAAATGCTGGAAATTAGTTCTGTTGGTTATCCTTTCACACCCTGGCAATTTTTTTTTCGAAATATATTCGATGTACACACAGCAAATTAGTTCGGTTTGCAGAGCAACATTATGTTGGTGTGCGTAAAATCAACTGGTGTATTACTTCGCCTCACGTCTCACAATATGTCAGCCACACGTGTGTGTGTGTGTGTGGCTAATCCTCGCTAAGGTTGGCCGCCGTGATTGAAAACGGTTAGGACTATTTTGTAGGCAAACTATATGAAGCATTAATGTAATGTTGTCGTGGCATAGCTGTATAAGCAATCGGCTGGTAAGGCGACGTTCGTAGGATCGAATCCCGCCGCCGACACTATCTTTTTGCATTTTTAAAAACATTTGTTGTCATTTTGTTGAATTTTTATTTTAGTATTTATCTGATAATAAGAAAAAAATATGGAAGTGGAAATTAAACAATTTGTAATAAGAAATCAACAATATTTATTGACTAGGATTTTTTGTATAATTATAATTACAAATTATAAAGTTTTGTGCATGACAAATATTCTAAGTCGGACAGGAAATAACGTTATTTTTCATATTCAAGTGGGTAATTTATTTAATAGTGATATGAATAAACATGTTAGTAAGAAAGATATTAAGATACAGGTATCCTAAATTGTTATCTCACTAACAATAACATCACTCACATAAAACAAATTACCCCCTGATATTTTTATTAATAAGTAGCCGATTGGTGCGCCTTCACTATCTATTACTTGTTGCAATCGTGTCCTCATGCTAGCAACCATATTTTCGCACAAGTCAGATCCACGAAACGATTCACATGACGACATAACGACATCATCTAAATTGGATTTGGAACTGACTTTAGACGAGTCCCAATTTAGCACCATATGACCCCATAGGTTTTCAATAGGGTTCAGGTCAGGACTTTTGATTTTGATGGCCATTCAATGACATTAACATTTTCTTGAACGTTTAACTATCTTTGCACACGTCGCGCGCTATGCACTGCGCAGTTATCGTGCACGAAGTAAATGTGTTCTTGCGGGTATGCAACGCACGTTATGTAAAACGTCCAAGTAACCTTCACTGGTATTGCGACCCCCTACCTGCACTAATTCACCGGGACCCATTGATGGGTACTCCCTTATATCTCCTAAAAAATTTTGTCCGAAAATCATTATCCATAAAACGTTTGCTATAAACTTCAGTTACCATAATGTTCAAAATCCCGAAGTTTTGTTTTACATAATTATCTTTATTTCTAAAACTGTTCTTTCATAATATCGAATACTATAATAATTGAATCTTCTAATTTTATATGCCATAAAGTCAATTATCCTAAGTGTTTTGTTATATAATGTGTATTATTCCTAATGTTCATATAAGTATAACAAAATGTTTGGTCCTAAAACATTTGCTAAAAATTAGGTTTTAGTGACAGAAACGAATCGCTGTAAATCCGACCCCACGCAGTCTTGTCTGCCCTACCCCTAGAGTGTAATTTAAAATCGCGTAGGCGCGGAGGGGCGAGGCGGCCCGCGAGTTGAAGAGCAGGTGGTTGTAACACTCGCCGCCGCTGCTGAGGCTGGCCGGCTTCGCCGGCCAGCAAGCCGAAGCTGCGGTGGTGAGCGTTAAACACATCTGCGACGATAAGCTCGCGAGGGACCGCCGGAGACACGCAGCGCCGGAGCCGTGACAGAAACCATGCCTGCTGCATGTTGCTTGCTCGCTTGCATGCTGCATGCTTGCTTGCATACTGTATGCGTGCTTGCATGGTTGCTGTAAGCTTGTTGCATGCTTGCTGCATGTTGCTTGCTCGCTTGCAAGCTGCATGCTTGCTTGCATACTGTATGCGTGCTTGCATGGTTGCTGCAAGCTTGTTGTATGCTTGCTGCATGCTTGCTGTATGCTTGCTGCATGCTTGCTGCATGCTTGCTGCATGCTTGCTGCCTGCTTGCTGTATGCTTGCTGAATGCTAGCTGCATGCTTGCTGCATGATTACTGCATGTTTGATTGCATACGTATTACAGGTTAAAATAAAATCCACATAATTATGTTCACACTCAACTGTGTTATAACGATTAACAGGTTTGATTGATCGATTTTCTGCCTTTTAATGACTACCTATTTGAAATGTATGCCAAAACAAAAGAAGATTCTAACTGTGAACTTTCTGCGATATGATGGTTCTACTTTTTAATTCTTACAAATTTCATAAGAGCAATATTGTATAAAAATGTGTTGTGTTGAGAGAAGTTCATAGCATAGCAAAAGCTAAGTAATACTTACTTTACTGTAGGTACCCGTAATTACAGACACAATTAAAATAACAATGTTCTGTTCCCTTTTGGGAACGTCTGGGAACATACCGGTTTGTTTTAAAAATATTATTAAGATCTAAACTTTTTTAATTTTTTATTTAGGATTTATAACTATTATTGAAAACGATTTTAAGTGTTTTGTATATTATTGATTGTAATATTTATGACAAACGGGTTTATTGCATTTTGTATTTAGGGATTTCAATTTTATGGCATGTGCTATTATGTGATATTAAGTTCGGGTAAGTTATCATTCGGACAAATGATGATTAGGACAAAAAAAGTTATGGCACTTTAAATTATGAATAAAAAAGTTAGGTAATACAATAGAGAACCCCATTGATGACATCCATCCCCAATATCCCAAAGTAATGCGGCCACTAGACCTGCATGGAGGAATATTTTTTTTATTATAGCGTTCACCATCTTTTCGCCACAATATTTTGCGACCGTCTCTGTCTGACTTAAAACATTTTCATCGCTAAATATAACAACATTATTGCACCAATCAAAATCCAAATATTCTTTTGCGAAGCGTACCTAGTTTTGTCTGTGAATATCTGACTGTAATATTTTCTTGGCCGGCCTACGACATTTCACAGCAGCTGCACGCAAGTGGTTTCGTACAGTTTGTAATGTCACGTCATGTTTAGTCGCCGTTGAACGAGTAGTGAGGAAGGGCTCAGCCATGTGCGTCGCAACTAATTATCACGGTGCCGCTCATTGGCATCTGTGTATGCTAATCCAGCCTTTGGTCCCGGTCGGCAAGGATCAATGCTTCCCGAATCTACATAACGATGGAGCCACAATTGCACAGTCCTTCACTGTGAACAATAATAAAATATTGTTACAAAAAACAACAATCAATAGGTAACATGTGGATTATATTAAAAACACATTAATCTTGTAAACATATTAATAACATTTTGTTACTTACCGATATCTTTAAACGCCTCGCAATTTCACTAATTGAAACATTTTGTTTACGCAAAATAATAATCAATAATAATCTTAAAATAATAATCTCAGCTCTTAAAAGCGTAGTTAGATGATTCTAAGTATGTCTAAAAACGTACCGAAAGCCCGATAGTCAATAGCATTATGACGATGAACTACACATGATTTGTCATTTTTAGAGGGTAGACCTATAATAATATATTCTAACTCAAAATAAAGAAGACTTGCCAATAGTTAAGCAATGAATTGAACAAACAAATGTAAAATGTTTTATTACACATAAAAAAAACATTGAAGTATTGGCAGTCGGATTCGAACCTAAGGCGCTACGCGCCGGCGGCGTAAGATATCGTTAACCACACGCTCGACCATTGCGCCACGTAGAAGATTGTTAAGTTGGCTAAATGTATGCTTCATATTCATGCAACATCAAGTGACAAGAAATTGCAAGTGTGTGGGCGGACAACGGGTTATTGTGAAGCGCAAACACTAATAAATAGGCGAAGCCAGACCACGTTGATTTTACGCACACCAATAACTATGTTAGTGTGCCCTGCAAACCGAACTAGTTTGCAGTGTGTACATATATGATTTTTCTACAGATTTATTATGTTTCACAGCTTCATTCGAAGCGATTTATTTTACGTATTGTAGCAGCGCCTCCATGTACCAGCCTTGCACGGATTTTTAGAGGTAAGTCAGTTAGTTTTTTTTTTTTTTTTTTTTGTAGGTAGTTTTGCTTCACTTGCAACACTATCCGTTTTGCCCCCACTACACTATTTCTCTTTAACGGTCCGCAGCCATTTTAATATCATTCCGCGTTTCCGTGCTCAAGCCTTCGCACGTCTCCGCTCCTACTCGTACTAATAGACACAGCTCCTCAAAATGGGAAAGAAAAGGAAGTCAGAACTAACTATACGGCGAAAAATACAAAAATTGCAAAATAAATTGCAGGCAACGACTAATCGCCGTATTAGCTGTTCATCTGAAGAAGACTTACACAGTAAGTTACGCAAATATTGCTAGTGATGCGAGGTTACTAAGATTGGGTCTCCTCTGTCATTTTATAAAGTGATGCGTACTGCCATACTGGGGCTGATACTGTCACATAATCATTGTTAAGTGATGCGAGGCTACCAAGCTTGGGTTTCCTCTGTCACGTTAAAAAGTGATAAATATTGCATTTATTACCGGACGTATTCTAAAAAGAAACGTTATTCGCAGATCTTTCACACCATCAACTAGATGTGGACTTTGATAGGGCACAAAATGAGGATGCCTGCTCGTTTCAAGCAACCGCTTCGCCGCTTCAAGGTTCGCCACGTGCACCGTCACGTGGCTCACATGCCTCGTCACGTGCTTGTTCTCCGTGCCCAGCTTCGCCACCACCAGCTCCACCACCGCTATGCACCGCGCCTCTGTCGCCTACACCCGGCACCTCAGCAGAAGCACAGCCAGAAGTGATGGAAGACCAAGACTTAGATGAAGACACCCTGCAATTACTCGGCGATGCTCCTAAAACGGACATAGCAATGGGTCCGTCTGTTCACGAGGCCACCGCATCGGAAGTAACTGAACAGGTACTAACCGCTGGCAGGCTCCAGTATTTTTTCAAGAATTGGTCAACTGTCACTACTGACAAAACGATTCTATCCTGGATAAAAGGGTACCAAATACCTTTTAAATGTTCACCATATCGCACTGATTCTCCTAATGTTTTACCCAAAAACATGAAGGAAGCCCAAAATTTTGATAATTCAATCATAAAATTATTAAATTTTAATGCAATATCACATTGTCATCCTATTAAAGGAGAATTTATTTCAAGTGTGTTTTTAGTGCCAAAACCAAACGGCGACAAGAGATTTATATTGAAACTTAAATGTTTAAACAAATTCATAGAAACCAAACATTTCAAGATGGAAGATTATCGTACAGCCTCAAAACTTATAACAAAAAATTCTTATATGGCATCAATAGATCTAAAAGATGCTTATTTCTTAATTCCCGTACATAAATCTCATCGAAAATATCTCCGTTTTAAATACAATAATACCCTTTATGAATTTAACTGTCTTCCGTTTGGTTTATGCACGGCACCTTATGTTTTCACAAAATTATTAAAGCCAGTTAAGGAATATCTAAGAATCCTTGGAATTATATCAGTTATAAATACAGGGTGGAATTTTGTAATGCCATCTGGAGGGAAAGTACTCTTAATACCGGAGATAGCAAATTTTACTCAAAGGAAACATTCCTTCATTTTAAAAAAGAAATAAATCTGCATTCAAAGATTTTGAAAATTCGCGTGCCACACTCGGGAATCGAACCGTCTAAATTCCAAAAAAATAACACCCTGTACTTTTATGGCACCAATCTATAGGGTCAATCATAAGGATCAAATCCATCTAACGAACATAATAAATTAAATGAAAGGAAAACCATGAAATCTTAAGTTATAAATTCAATGGGATAAATTCAATAGGTACGCTATATAGCACTTTATTAAAATGATGGACTTTTACAATTGAAGAGAATAAGATTGCAGAAGAAGATTGCAATTTGCATATGTTTGTTTGTGCAAATTGCAATATTCCTATGTAAATAGTTCTTCGTCATTTTAATTAATAAATGTCGTCAAAAGAGAATTGTTTACTATGTTCGTAATTGAATGGACCTTTGACTAAAAGTGCTTTATCTTATCCCATTGAATTTATAAGTTAAGATTTCACAGTTTCCCTTTCATTTAATTTATCGTATTTGTTAGAGGGATTTGATCCTTATGATTTACCCTATCGATTGGTGCCATAAAAGTACAGGGTGTTATTTTTATGGAATTTAGACGGTTCGATTCCCGAGTATGGCACGCGAATTTTCAGAATCTTTTAATGCAGATTAATTTCTTTTTAAAAATGAAGGAATGTTTCCTTTGAGTAAAATTTGCTATCTCCGGTATTAAGAGTACTTTCCCTCCAGGTGGCATTACAAAATTCCACCCTGTATATATCGATGATATTTTTTGCATTGGAACCACTTTTCTTGAATGTCAAAATAACGTTGACCTAACCATAACACTACTTAAAAACTTAGGTTTCATAATAAATACAGAAAAAAGCTGCTTAGAACCGCAAACACAGCGCAAGTTTTTATAGGTTTCGAATTCGACTCGAAAAATATGTTATTAAAATTACCTAGTTCAAAAAAGTCAAAAATAAAAGAATACATTTTTAGCTTCTTGAAAAAGCGTAAATGTAAACTTCGTGAGTTTGCCCGGTTCATAGGTTTATTAATTTCACCTTGTCCTGCAATTCAGTATGCATGGCTTTACACCAAACTTTTTGAACAGTTTAATTAATATTCCTGTTTAATTAGTAATCCTAGCTACGAACAGTTGGTTCGGCTCCCCAACAGCTTACATTGTGATATGTTGTGGTGGTTAAACCATATTGATCATGGTTCTTTTCCTTTAACTTGTGATCAATACGATTTAGAATTTTTTTCCGACGCGTCATGTACGGGTTGGGGAGCATATTGTAGCACAGATAAATGTTTTGGCTATTGGACAGATACTGAAAGAACCGTTCATATTAACGAGTTAGAGTTAAAAGCTGCTTTTCTCGCACTTAAATGCTTTGCCTACAAATCCTATAATTTAAAAATACTATTACGAATTGATAATGTTACAGCTATATCCTGTATAAATCGCATGGGCAGCATTCAGGGCGTAGAATAACTATTTTTTCTTCTTACATAAATAGTAAAGATAACTATGAAGCAGATCGATTATCGCGCATGAAATTTCAGGATACTGAATGGGAACTTAATGACGATGCATTCAACCAAATAACATCTTGTTTTGGACACCCAGACATAGACCTTTTCGCGAGTAGGTGTAATGCCAAGTGTCGCAGGTACATAACTTGGAAAAACGACCCTGACGCTTATGCAATCGATGCTTTCACCATTTCATGGAAATAGTACATTTTGATACAAGTGGAGAAAGTTTGTTATTGCAATCGAGGCGGAATTATAACACACGAGCCGTAGGCGAGGGTGTTTTTGAGCCGAGAATTGCAATAACAAATGTCCACGTGTATCAAACGACGTTTTTCAATACACTTTTGAAGAAATAAAATAAAATAACGAATAATATTTTTGTCACGAACTATGAAACTATGATTTAAATTTTCTTTTTTTTTCGCGCTTTGGTCTCGCCAGGTTGAAAGAGAGGCAATGGTATGAAGCCGTTAAACAGCCTAATATAAAAAATAGATTTAATTTATATTTTTGAATTCATAACACAAATAAATGTTAATTTGTGTATAAAAGTAACTATTAGTTTTAAATAATCATGTTTATCTATGATATTCTATTTAAAAACACAATTTGAAAATTCAAAAAATATTTATGCCGTAAAGACGCGTAGTGCTTTGACAAAATAAAAAAAAACATTCACCTCAGACTATAGACATTGAACCAATTTGGACTAAGTATAGGTATAGTTAGTTAGCAATTTTCATTCCCGCACACGTGCAGGAAAGTGGAAAAAATCGCACACGTGTGAAATACATTGCATGTTGTACCTAATCGTAGTGCGTTATGGACCAGTTTTCGAGAAAGTGTATTGAAAAATAAATTATTCTACGCCTTTCCACCGTTTTCAGTTATCACAAAGACAATGCAAAAAATTATTAACGAAAAAGCAAATGGCATAGTAGTTGTACCATATTGGCCAACACCAGCCCCGGATCTTGAAATTTTTCGAGGCGGGGCAAAAACTAAAAAATGCCGCCCCCGCCCGGTATATTTTTATTTTTATCATCATCATTATTTCACCCATCAGACGCCTAATGATGGCCATAGGCCCAGGGGTGGACCGTGAGTTTGTTGGGCCCTGGGCTAATACTACTTGGGGCCTGGCCAAGGGTGCGTCGCCAGCTGTTGGGTCAGAAGGGGGGCCTATCAGAAGGGTGCGATTTGTAAGTTTACTATTTACGGATGTAGCTGAAGTGCATATAGCCACTTCAAAAACGTTAGCACCTCCGTAACCTCGGATTGGTTAGTTTAGGTTTTGAAGAGTTATTTGAAAAGGTTAGGCACTAAATGAAAATTTGATTCTTAAATAGATGCTACTAAATCAATTTAGGGAGACAATTCAATGAGAAAGAGGAACTAAGACTCTAAGAGCGAGCGAAGCGAGCTCGAAAATTTTAACATCCTACTTTGGACAGATTAGAATTATGTCGTCACTTCATACAGGAGTTACTTGGTTGACTTTCAAAGTTAAGATTTAAGAAGAACTTGACTGCATGAGCGAGCGAAGCGAGCTCGAAAATTTTTTGACACCTTGCTTTGGACAGGTTTGAATTGTTTCGATCCTTCATACAGGAATTACTTGGACGACTTTTAGGCAAAGTCTAAAAAAGGAAGTAGTCTAAAAAGCAAGCGAAGCCAGTTCGAAAACTTAACAGTTTACCTACCTTGGACAGGTTACAATTGTTTCGAACACCGGAGTTACTTAGGTGACTTATTGACAAAGTCAAAATTCAAGAGAAATTAGGCTGTAAGAGCGAGCGAAGCGAGCTCGATAATTTTACGTCTTTCCTCAGAAGAGAGAGATCTAAATCGATGGGCTAGTATGCATATGGGGTGTCTGCAGGGCGCTCCTTCTTCTTCAACAGGAACAGTTTTCCAGTCTTCAACAGAAATCAATGAATTGTATCGTTACAACTCATCATTATCGCAACTTTGACCATATGACTGCCAAGCTTGAATTTGCCGCCCCCTAAACTTGCCGCCCGGGGCATGGGCCCCGGCTTGCCCCCCCCTAGATCCGGGCCTGGCCAACACAACCCTGGTTCCCTGTTTTCAAAAATTGCTTTATTCCAAACCAATCTATTTTGAACCACACGTAAATTTGTTAACTTCTCCTTTCAGAACGCCTCACAATCTACACCGCACCCTGAAATTGGTTGCCACGAAGCTTTCAGGCAAACATTATTAAAAAGACATTTATCTAATGAATCTAGAGAAATTATGTTATCATCATTGTCTGATTCTACATATAAACAATATGATGTTTGTATAAAATCGTGGTTAAAATATTGTAATAAACATGGTTATGATTATTCCTCTGTTTCAGTTCCTATAGTCATTCATTTTCTTACAACAATTTTTGACAAAGGGGCAAAATACGGTACAATCAATTCATATAAATCCGCATTGTCCTTATTGTTAAGTAATGTGGCTAACGATGATCGAGTTAAGCGATTTATGAAGGGAGTTTACAGATTAAGGCCCAGTAATCCAAAATATAATTTGACGTGGGATCCAACCACAGTTCTAAATTATTTAGCTCAAAAATGGCCTAATACAGACCTTGCTTTGGAAACTCTTTCCAAAAAGACTATAAGTCTACTGGCTTTGGTGACTGCGCATCGCGTTCAAACATTTTCATTAATAAAATTAAGTAATGTTCAAGTAAATTCTCATAATGACATAATTATAAAAATACCTGATTTGTCTTAAGATTACCTTTTTTCGACACTCGTCCTCAGATCTGTCTGTCCCGCTAGATGCTTAGAGGTTTACTTGAAAAAGACTCAACCGCTTCGCAAAAATGATTATTTATTTGTAAGTTACAAAAAACCACACTCAAAACTTTCATCACAAACACTTAGTCACTGGATAAAAGATACACTTCACAGTAGCGGTATAGACACGTCCATATTTAGTGCACACAGCACTCGCCATGCAGCCACATCCTCAGCCAATAGACTTGGAGTCAATATTGACCTAATTAGAAAAACTGCCGGATGGAGTGAATCATCTTCCGTCTTCGCAAAACATTATAATAGGCAAGTTGTAACTGATCCTCATCTGTTTGCCACTACAGTACTTGCAGGTGGTCATAATCTGTAACAAATACCTAATATTAGATTAAGAAATATAAACCAATGTAAAATAATGTTAATATAATGTTATTTAGAATAAAAAACACTTGTGATTACTCACCTATTTAATTTTATTTCACATTTCGTCTCTGAACATCTACAATACGTAAAATAAATCGCTTCGAATGAAGCTGTTCACATAATTATCATCGAACTTCACTTGGTAAGTTCGTTTGATTTTTAATTATATGTAAATATAATATAGATAGATGTGCAGTCACGTCACGAATGAATACCTACCTACCATAACAAAATTCAAACGCAATTTTCTCGTGAAATAACGGCTTCTACTTTGAGATATGACGGCTTCCAAGACTTTTTGTTCGTAAAAACATAAAACATTAATAAATATAATATATTATTATTAATGATTCTGACGTCGGTTCTGACGTCGGTCTTCAGTTTCGTGAGCTGGCTCTGCCCAATAGCCAGATCCCTTGCAAATACCTTGGAGCCTTTATTCCGCTCAATCGCGTCTTCAATACGCTCGGTATTAAAGCGGCGGAGGTCGCTCTTCAAGGATTTAGAGATCCGTCTATTGAGCTGCCGGTATTTACACGCCTCGTCTGAAGACTGCAGGATCATCTCACGCCGCTCCTTCATGAGCTTGAGAGTGTGATCGGAGAGCCTCTTGTTTTGATCTGTACGACGCGCCTTGAAGAACTTAGACCCGGTCGTATGGACAGTTTCCACGAACCCATCGTTGTATTCGTCCACTGAGCTTCCTAGGCACTCGAAACGGTTCTGGAGTTCAAGCTGAAAGCTCTCGGGGTTTTGGATTTGGATCTGTGCTGGACGGAGCGTAGACTTCATTAGTCGATACCTTTCAAGCTTGATATTGATGTTCAATGTGCCTCTTACCATGCGGTGATCGCTCCCGGTTTTCACCGAATTAATCACAGAGACATCATTGAACATTTGCTTCTTGGTTGACATGATGAAGTCGATCTCATTTCTAGTTGCACCATCGGGGCTCTGCCAGGTCCACTTCCTGTGCTCACGCTTTCTGAAGAAGGAGTTCATCATATAGAGGCCCTCCTTCTCCATAAAACTAGCCAGTTGGTGACCCCGGCGATTCCGATGTCCAACTCCAAATTGCCCCACCTGCAGCTCATCCCCGTCTCGTTTGCCCAGTTTCGCGTTGAAGTCCCCCATGACAACTGTGAAGTGAGTTTTGGAACCATGCATGGCTTTAGATATATCCTCATACATGGTCTCCACTTCGTCGTCGGGGTGTGCCGAGGTCGGGGCGTAGACCTGTATGACCTTCAGCGAATATCTTGAGGATATTCTGAGTATAAGGTACGCCACCCTGGTCGACACACTCTCGATCTTCACCACGTTGTTCACAAGGGACTTGTGGACGATAAACCCAACACCACCCTGGGACTGCCGGTCACCCTCTTGGAAATAGAGCAGGTTGCCGGATTTTAGGATTATCGTGTCCTCCCCCTCTCTTCGGACTTCAGATAATCCCACAATACTCCATCGCAGCCTGCTCAATTCCTCTTCTAGTTCCGCTATCTTCTCGTCGGTTCGGAGTGTGCGCGTGTTATATGTTGCCAGGTCCAGTCGTTGGTATTGGCAGCCGGATCCCTTCCGGAGATTCTTCGCACCCCTTGCCACGCCGTAGCCTCGACCGCTGCCGTAGTCGAGGGTAGACGGGCTGCCGGGCACTAGGGGCCATTTCTTTGTTGCGCTATTCATGGGGGGGTTTTGCCATAATCGCCACGCTTGGCAAGCGGGTTGGCGATCGCAGTGAGTGCAGTTCTTACATAAGACACAGAGAGCGCTGCTGCCCATTCTCTGGTAAGTCCCTTAGTCGCCTCTTACGACACCCACGGGAAGATATGGGATGGTGTTATTCTTTACGTCCGACACCACACGGAACTGAAGACCGACGATGGTAGGATATTATCCGCCAAACCGGAGCTTCTGAGGGAGATCAAGAGCTTCTATGGACAGTTGTACACGTCAACCAGTAAACCCGTCGTAGATCTAGCCAACGACCCAAGAGCTAGACTGACCCGACACTATACCGAAGACATCCCGGACGTCAGCCTGTACGAGATTAGGATGGCTCTGAAGCAGCTCAAAAACAACAAGGCACCGGGTGATGACGGAATTACGGCCGAACTCCTGAAGGCGGGTGGAAAACCGGTACTTAAGGCCCTTCAGAAGCTGTTTAATTCCGTCATACTTGAGGGGAAAACGCCACAGGCATGGTGCAGGGGTGTGGTGGTGCTCTTCTTCAAAAAGGGTGACAATGCCCGGCTGAAGAATTATAGGCCCATCTCACTTCTAAGCCATGTCTACAAGTTGTTTTCTAGACTCATCACGAATCGTCTCGCGCGCAGGTTTGACGATTTCCAGCCACTCGAACAAGCCGGTTTCCGAAAAGGCTTTAGCACCGTGGACCACATACATACGCTGCGGCAAGTTATACAGAAGACCGAAGAGTATAACCTGCCTCTCTGTTTAGCGTTTGTGGACTACGAGAAAGCCTTCGATTCGATCGAGACCTGGGCTGTACTGCAGTCTCTTCAACGGTGCCAAATCGATTATCGGTACATCGAGGTGTTGAAGTGTTTGTACAAAAATGCCACCATGTCAGTCCGACTTCAGGACCAAGCCTCGAAACCTATCCTCCTGCAGCGAGGTGTGAGACAGGGAGACGTCATATCTCCGAAACTGTTCACCGCTGCACTGGAGGATGTCTTCAAGGTTCTGGACTGGAGAGGGCTAGGCATCAACGTCAATGGCGAGTACATCACTCACCTTCGGTTTGCCGATGATATAGTGGTAATGGCTGAGACCATGGAGGACCTCAGTACAATGCTCGATGACCTCAGTAGAGCTTCCGGAAGAGTGGGTCTAAAAATGAACATGGACAAGACTAAGGTCATGTTGAATGCCCATGTCACACCCACTCCTATCAAGATCGGAGACTCTACTCTCGAAGTTGTAGACGATTATGTGTACCTGGGACAAACGGTCCAGTTAGGTAGGTCTAACTTCGAGAAAGAGGTCAATCGTCGAATCCGACTCGGTTGGGCAGCGTTCGGGAAATTGCGCGGTATCTTCTCGTCCAACCTACCGCAGTGTCTCAAGACGAAAGTCTATGACCAGTGTGTGTTGCCAGTGATTACATACGGGACCGAAACGTGGTCGCTCACAATGGGCCTCATCAGAAAGCTTAAAGTCACACAAAGGGCAATGGAGAGGGCTATGCTCGGAGTTTCCTTGCGCGATCGAATCAAAAATGAAGACATCCGCAAGAGAACAAAGGTTACCGACGTAGCCCGAAGAATTGCCAAACTTAAGTGGCAGTGGGCAGGGCACATTGCTCGCAGAACGGATGGCCGATGGGGCCGAAAAGTTCTGGAGTGGCGACCCCGAACCGGAAGACGTTGCGTTGGAAGGCCTCCCACTAGGTGGACCGATGACCTGGTGAAGGTTGCAGGAATCCGCTGGATGCGAGTCGCACGGGACCGGTCAATGTGGCGACACTTGGGGGAGGCCTATGTCCAGCAGTGGACGTCTTTCGGCTGAAATGATGATGATGATGAATGATTCTGTAAATTGGCATAATATTATGTCAGTTACCTACTGTACTGAATTATGTTTTGATCGAAAAATGCCTGACATAGTCCTACTAATTATTGTAAAAAACTTTAATAGTACATTGTTACCCAAGGGGTGAAAGTAACTTATTTAGTCCCGAGACGGGGTTTGGTGCCCGAGCGTAGCGAGGGCGCTAATAGTTCGAGGTACTAAATAAGTCTTTCACCCGAGGTTAACACTGTGCTTTTCATTACGAATACAAGGAAAGTAAAAATAAAAACACGAATCAACTCGAAAAAACAAATGAAGATCGGATTTCCGCTTTCCCGCCTATTTTGCTTTTTTTTTCTGTGGCCGGCCAGCTATTAAGCCATGAAAAAATGGTAAATATTTTGCCCAAATCGATGTTATTTTAGAGAAATAGTTGAAACCTAATTATTAAAGTTATTTATAATATATATATATACATCGTGGCTGTATAGAAAGTTGGAATATGGTTCAATAGAAAAAGGAACAATTTTTTTTTTATAATATGACAGCTGTCAGTTGAAAACGATTCTCCCTAGGGCTGAAAAGTATTACTTGCAACCCGCTTCTCAGGCAACTTCAGACCTACTTTCCGAGTCTGAGTAATGAAAAAACAATTAATTTTACAACCAACTTTATGAGCGTGACTCGGTTCACTGTTCACAGTATCGGTTTTGGGCTTGAGTCACATTTACCTACTGCCACTAAGAGTACATTGGTCGGTAACGTTACCTTAACAGGTGCAGAGTCACTGTCTTCTTCTTGCTCGGAGTCACGCTCTTCTCTTTCCGCTAGCGCCGGCGCCGGCGTTTTCACCTCACTACTCTCTGGCATACAAACAAACACACGTTAGTACTTACACATTAGGTACTAGGTAATAAGTATAAGTAACGAATAGGACCCGTGTCATTCTCTTGTAATAAGGTGTTTAAGAATTATCATCAGTGGAGTGAAAAAATATTCACTAAGTGTACCTAAGTAGGTAGGCATCTTTACCTTCTGTTTTCTGAATACAGCATCCACATAACGTGTATTCAGAGGCCTCTCGTCATAAAGTTCCTAGACCTACAATTAACTACACGCGAAGGATTGTTTTTCGGGCACCGAGGTCATGTAGGTACCTACCAATTAACTCAGTAGCAGTTTGTGTGTGCGTTTCGAAGAAGCGACCACGGCGTTTTTTTTTTTTTTAAATAAGCAATACCAAGATTTTGTAAAAATGTGTAAAAGTTGATTCCCAAAATTGATTGTTGATTGTCAAAGTTATGGTTAAAAAGTTTGAACGTGGCCACGCCATCGAAACGCGGAGATCCGCGCGGCCACGGAGATTTTTAGAACTAAGCGTTGCAGATACCTGAAATTGAGGTAAATAACAGATTGAATTCGTAAAAAAAATTGTAAAAATATAGAAAATATTCCTAGGTTTATATTTTAGAAACTCTAAAACCCCATGGCCACGCCATTGAAACGGTGAAAAACACGTTATCGCCGATATCTCGCTGAAAAGGATCGCAGTGGTCTGAAGTTTTTTGAAAAATAATTTGAGTTTTTCTAAATTTGTAAAAAATACAACAAAAAGTCAAAGGTTTATATTTTAGGAGCTGTAAGACTTAAACCTCATGGCCGCGCCATTGAAACGGTGTAAAACACGTTATCGCCGATATCTCGCTGAAAAAGCATTGCACAGGTCCGAAGTTTTTTGTAAATCCTAGATTTGAATTTTTCAAAATTTGTAAAAATACACAAAAAAATTCCTAGGTTTATATTTCAGGAGCTGTAGTACGGTATCGCTTAAAAAAAGTAAGACTAGTTATTTCTAAGCGATACCGTACTACTGCGATGCTTTTTCAGCGAGATATCGGCAATAACGTATTTTTCACCGTTTCAATGGCGCGGCCATGGGGTTTTAAGTCTTACAGCTCCTAAAATATAAACCTAAGATTGTTTTTCTATAAGTAATAAAAAAAAATACAAATTCAATCAGTTATTTGCCTAAATTTCAGGTCTGTGCAACGCTTAGTTTTAAAGATCTCCCTCCGTGGCCGCGCGGTTCTCCGCGTTTCGACGGTACGGCCACGTTCAAACCCTTATAACTTTTAAACCATAACTTTGACAAATTTATGGTTTTGGGAATCAACTTTTACAAATTTTTACAAAATCTTGGCATAGACGCGACCACGGCGTTTTTTCTTAAAAAACGCCGTGGTCGCGCCATCGAAACGCACACCGTTTTGTATTATTGTACGCGGTTAAGGTAGGTACAATAATCCAACAAGTCTTAAGTAAGTAGGTATACTTAGTTGCTCTTGCACAGAACGGCAATGCATAGATGCTTCACACACAGATCAGTCTTTGACCGACAAACGCAAATTCATCTTGCTCATGGCATTCAGTGTACTCGCTTATAAAAGGCCAACATTTCTGTTTAAATCTTTACCATTGTTAAAATTTCTAGCAACGCGTTCACAATTTTGTGATGGACCTAGATAGGTTAGGAACCTACTTTAAACATTTTGAATGAAAAATATAAATGAATATGAATTAGACTTGGGAAGTGGAGGACTGACCGCACGCGGCGAGTGCTGTCGCCGCCGCTAACAGAGCCGCCAACAACGCGCCCTTCATAGCACCGTCTGACTGCACCGCTTACAATACAAATTATTACTATCTTTAAAATAAAGAACATAAGAAATAGCCTGCAACAACTCAAAAATCTTTCATGTGGTTATGTCACATGTCGAAAATCAAAGAAGTTTAATAAACTTACTTTTTTTTTGAGACTACAAGGTTTATTCTTCTTGCACATTAAAGTAGGCCATAAGTAGGTATTGCTTAAATACTGTCTGTGTACATGTCGGGATTACTCGGGATAGCGTACCGACTTCTCTTACAAACCTATTATAGTACTTAACTACTTGGGGACTAAACTAGAGTCAGCAACTATGACTAGGTTCCTTGGTGTTATTATAGATATAATTTGATAAATTTGAACCCAGTTGCAACTACATACTCAAAATATTATTGTTTTATTGTATATTAAAATATTCCAGAATGTTACTATTGTATTTTTATTTTCTTTGCGCGAGTTAATTATGTTCAGAAAATAGAAAACACACAAACAAGTATTAAAGCTATTCTTGTTATGGGTCGGTTAAAAACTAACTTTTACGAGGGATTTTCTTTTTAGTTCTTCCCTAGTCGTTGGATAGATGGCGCTAGGAGTTAGTATGATAATGCAAGGAACGGAACCTAAAAAAACTGATTTTAACAAAGCGCGGAAAAACTAGGTTATATTCGGAAGGTTAAGCAAATGAAAGTGTCAGTCAACGAGAGTATGTGACGTGACACAATATTTTTTTTTCTAAGCGTTTTGGCTTTGGCACCAACTATCATAGTAACTTCAACGCCATCTATAGAGTTCTTGGAAACTAAGTTTTTTTTTAATACCTGAAAAAGAAAACCTCTCATTATAATAGTGTTACCTAATGCCCATCACTAGTCATGATCAACTGACAGACTTCAGGTGCGTTCCTGAAGTCTGTCAGTTGTCTTCTCTCAGCGGCCAAACTGTTGTTGACACGGCTTGTTTTTATTAATTACTTTTGTTCAATACAGAACACAAGAATGTATCCGAATTAGTTTTTGATGTATTCATAGACAAGCGTGATTGTAAACGTGACGTGTGTCGAGGTTTTCTTACAATACAGTTTCGATTTAAACTAATTTTTTTCAATTATAAAGTTACCGAGTTATCGAAGGAAGAAACAACAGAATGGTCCTTCTAACCGTCGTTAACAAGAGGCAATAATCAACACTTGTTGGAGTACCATGCGCTAACCTACTACGCATCAATGTAGAAGAGGCTAACTGGCTGCAAATCCACGAATAAGAAGGTTCTCACTCAAGAAGATACACTCCTGAGGCGCGAATCTACGCGGCGCGCTACTCCGTCTGCGTAATACTCGAGGAAGTATTTTAAACTTCATTTGAAGAGGTCTTCGGAGGTTGCAGCAAAGAAGAAAAATCCAGCGGTATTTTATTGTGCGGTTTTGACATTCAACGCTTGCAAACAGCGCGGGAGGCATTTCTCCACGTTTTACAAGAAGAAAACTGGAATTATTCATCGTTGTCATCAATCATCTAAAAGATGTCTAAAAGGTTAAAAGTTGAAGGTATATTTGTCTCGTTTGCATTATCAACCTGCATCATCTTTGCTACGGTGCGGTGTCATACGTGTCACAGTGGCAACTCCGTGTGTATCCGAACGATCAACAAGAATTTTCGTCCAATCACAGCGAAGAGCACAGGCGCCATACTTTTCTCAATTGTCAAACTTGTCAAACCAAAGGACGAAGCCGTCGTATAATTATGATCGAACTTCACATATACAGGTAAGTTCGTTTAATCATAAATTATACTCAGCTTCGTCCGAAGAGATCAGCATCTAGAACCAATGTAGAATTTGAGAGCTACTGAAATATCAATGAAACACTCTTGTGTAACAAGGCAATACATTTTAATCAGTAAGTAGGTTTAATTTTAAATCATAATTAATGATGATTATTTATATATTTATTATTATTATCAGCCATTTGTTTCCCACTGCAGGGCAAAGGCCTCCCTTCCCTCCTCCCACTTATCCCTATCCAGTGCTGTTTTGCGCCAATCCTTGTGATAGGAGTCCGCCATCTCCTTCTGGGCCTGCCGCGTTGCCCTTTTGCTGCTGTTTGGTACCCATTTTGTGGTAGCTTTAGCCCATAGCTCCTCCGGCATGCGACAGATGTGGCCAGCCCAGTTCCATTTGAGCTTGGCAGCCGGGTGACCATTAGTTTTGGAACGCAGTATCGAGTTCCTTACACGATCAGTAAGTTTCACTCCAAGGATACTGCGCTCCATTTTGCCTTTCAAATGTATTCTCCCCTTCTCTTCGTACCTCAGCCAGACCAACAATATCCCATTTGTTGTGTGTGTTGTTTGTGTTTGTATGTTTGTGTTTTTGTGTCCTGTTTGATGTGTTCCCATTTGTTCCATTTGATGTTTGTGTTTTGTTTGCTTCATTTGTTTTTTGTGTATATTTTCTAACTCTACTAGGCGCTCTTAAGTTCGTAAAGTACGAACATTGAAAGTTAAAATATTTAGAAAATCTGTGTCCTTTTGGCTTAACTTACTTACGCTATTTTATGCAGTTTTACTAACTATATCTGCAATAAGTATAGCTAGTACATTTATAATTAGCATAGTTTCTCATTTGTAATATTTATTTACTAGTTATAAGTGCAATAGGTAGAGTTATTGCATTTATAATTACCATATTTCGTTAATATGATTCTCATTTACAAGTTAAAAGTCCGATAAGCTTGAATTATTGCAGTTATGTTAAGGGGTCTTATTATGGGAAGAAAAGTGTGTCCAAAATTTTAGCTCAATCCGTTGGGGGGAACTGGTTTGAAATACTGTTGCAAGATATGACCAATACTTACTAACAAACTAATCAACTAACTAACAACACAAGTAAATAAAAGCTTATAATATTGAAGTACCATAAGTAAAATGCTATGGGGAAGGAAACTGTGGAACTAATGGTGCTAGCATAGCTGGTTCCCAACATCGGCATTGGTTGAAAATGTAGGAATGTCATTTTATATTTCAAAATAGCTTAACCTCATTGGTCAGATTGTGACCAGCTGTGGTGGCGCCATCTTAGATTATCTTTGCCTGCGTCTCCCAATGAGGGATTTTCTTTTTAGCTCTTCCCTAGTTGCTGGATAGATGGCGCTAGGAGTAAGTATGATAATGCAAGGAACGGAACCTAAAAAAACTGATTTTAACAAGCGCGAGAAATGTTGGTTATATTCGGAAGGTTAAGCAAATGAAAGTGTCAGTCAACGAGAGTATGTGATGTTTTTTTTTTCAAGCGTTTTGGCTTTGGCATAGTCTTGACATAGCCTTTTCGAACGGAACGACGCGCGCGCATCGCGTATCGTAAATCGACATGACGAACGTAGTAAAGTGTGCAACCTGTAACATCGTGATTGATGAAATGTTAGCCTACATACAGAACAAAGTGTCAGTGATAGATGAGGACACGTTAGTTCGAGTTTGTACATCATCTTTCTCTAAAGAAGAAATTGAAAAATCTAAATTATTGTTGTTCGAGTCTGTGCCTGGGATTAAAATAAAACGTAAAAATAAGGGCAAAGAGGAACGGGACCTAGCTGATATAGTGCAGGTCTTCAAATCGAAGGAACCGGATCTGTTTCCGATCTATGTCGCCAGGGAATTAGAACGTCTCCCTCCAGTGTTGTTTGATCACTTGGACTGCACGAAGCTACTTAAGGATTTACTCATAGTTCAAGAAGAAATGAAGAATATTAAGTCTACATATGTTTCGCAAGTTCAGTTCGATCAATTAAAGTCTGAACTATCACAAATGAAATATGACTCTTTGCTACCGAATTCAGAAAACGTAAACAAACGACGAGGCGCCTGGATGCTAGATAGTGGCCCTATAGGACTTTCACACATCGATCATATAACACCGGAGAAAAGTAGTAGTAACTTGTGTAAGCGACAGGAATTCGAAACTACTCCAACACAATTTAGAGATATTTTGGGGGTAGCTGAAAATAATCATCGCAACGTATCAGCTGATTTCCGACGGTCGGCTATTGTAAAACCGGTTGCCGATAGCGCGAGCGGTACGAGTACTAATGTCACAAAGCCGTCTACGTCTGCACCGTGTATTAAGACAGTAACCATGACGTCACCGCCGCACTCTAATGCAATACATAATAATAGCAAGATAGAAGCCGCGTCGAGTGCTACTGTACTTACCGTAAACTCGAACTCGAAGCGGAATGACCGTGATGATAATAATCATAACGATTGGCAGGTAGTGAATTATCATAGGAAACCCATGAGATATCGCTATACAGGCTCGGCGGGAATATGTCGCGACAATGAGGGTAAATTTAAAGCGGCGGATAGAAAGATACCGATTTTCATTACAAGAGTACATAATGATACCACAGAAAAAGATATAATAGATTATGTTTTCAATAAAACTAAGGAAATTATTATGTTGGAGAAAATATCTTTTAAGTACGAAAGAGAATACAAGGCCTATAAATTCTTCATATACGAAAGCAAGTCGTCATTATTCCTCGATAGCGGTTTATGGCCTCAAGGAATCATATTCAGGCGATTTGTAAATTTCAAGCACAAAACAACGAACGTCTCGACGTTCGTTGTTTCGACCGGACACGACGCGGCAACGCCTCGGCGTTGCCGCGTCGTGTCCGGTCTGAGAATGTAGTAGATGGATAAAGACAACCTGTACACATTGGTTAGCTTCAATTGTAAAAGTGTCAAGCGATCGGTAGACTATGTCAGGCAACTGTGTCATACCTCCGATATAATAGCTTTGCAAGAAACATGGCTTCTACCGAATGATATACATTTTCTAAGCGACATTGATCCTGATTATGGCTATGTGGGGACGTCAGCTGTGGATACTACGGCTGGCATGCTTGTAGGCCGGCCGTATGGAGGAGTGGCAATATTGTGGAAGAAGAGTGTCCTACAGAATGTGTCTATAGTGCAGTGTGACAACGCTCGCGTCTGTGCCATTAAAGTGGAGTTAGGCCAAAGGTCGTTTTTAGTGTTTAGCATTTATATGCCTACCGATTGTGTCGTGAACTTACCGGAATTTACGGATTGTCTTAGCTTGGTAAGTGCTATTATTAATAATGAACATACAGAGACAGTTTATTTGCTCGGGGACTTTAATGCTCATCCGGGCCAGTTATTTTTTTAACGAGTTGAAAGACTTTTGTACGGAGGCTGAGTGGATATGTGCCGATGTTGAATTACTCGGACTCTCATCTGAGACGTATAGCTTTATAAGTGACGCGAACGGGTCGAGACGCTGGTTAGACCACTGTCTAACTACGGAGTCGGCTATGCGTACGGTTATTAATGTAGAAATTATGTATGATGTCATGTGGTCGGATCACTTTCCTTTGTTTATGTGGTGTAATTTAAATAGTATTAAACCTAAAATAGCATGTAATAATATCGATCCGTGTAATAAAATACGTTGGGGCGAGAGAACATCTGAACAAATTGCACTATATAATAAGTTATGTAATGAACGATTGAAATTAATAGACTTTCCGAGTGATTTAAGTAACTGTTGTGATTTCTCTTGCGATGATGTGGAACATAAGTATATTATCGACAAAATGTATGACGCAATTGTAGATATCTTAGGCCAAGCAGCTAATGACAGTTATTCTGGTAGTAATAGTTTACGTAAGAAGAAACCTGTAGTAGGTTGGAACAGGCATGTCAGTAGTGCTCACCGGGAGGCCAGGTCTAAGTTCCAGTTATGGATATTGTGTGGCAGACCGAAGTCAGGTCGTATTTGGAATGAGATGCAAGAAAGCCGTAAAATCTTTAAAAGTCGGTTAAAGTGGTGTCAAAATAACAGTGAGCAACTTAAAATGGACATTCTGGCAACGCATCACGCCAAACAGGATTTTCGGAGTTTCTGGAAGTCCACTAATAAAGTAAACAAAAGGCCGGGCTTGCCTGTGAGCGTTGGTGGCATTACTGACCCAAAAAACATAGCTGAAATGTTCAAAAGCAATTTCATGGTAACTTCACCATTGGGACCATCGCGGTCGGGACTTGATGGTGTGACTCGGGGGCAGGAGCTCAGCGTAAGGTTTACGGCGAAAGATGCTAGAAAGGTTGTCACGACCATGACCCGAGGCAAGTCTCCTGGCCACGATGATTTGAGTATCGAGCATCTTAAATATGCTGGCGTCCATCTTCCAAGGGTTCTGGCTATGTTTTACTCCCTGTGTCTAGGACATTCATATCTACCTCCAGCTATGATGCAGACCGTGGTGGTGCCGATCGTGAAAAGTAAGACTGGTGATATAAGCGACGCTAACAACTATAGACCCATCTCTCTGGCTACAATTTTGTCTAAAGTACTTGACAGTCTTCTTAACACACTGATGAGTGGCTGTCTCGAGTTACATGACAATCAATTTGGTTTCAAGTCGGGACTCTCCACTGAGACAGCTATTCTGTGTTTGAAGTAGACTGTCAAGTACTATACTGATCGCAACACACCAGTCTATGCTTGCTTCCTCGACCTTACAAAAGCGTTTGACCTGGTTTCCTATGATATCCTCTGGGATAAACTTAACGACACATCCCTGCCAAGCGAATGCATTCGTATTCTGAAATATTGGTACGGGAACCAGGTCAACGTAGTTCGATGGTCGGAGACGCTATCTGAACCATACAGGTTGGAGTGCGGGGTGAGGCAAGGGGGGTTGACCTCGCCAACGCTCTTCAACCTTTATGTAAACGCACTCATCGAGAGGCTGAGCAGCACGCATGTCGGATGTCATGTTGGTGGAGTTTGTGTAAACAACATTAGCTATGCGGACGACATGGTGCTGCTGAGCGCCTCGGTCTGTGGCCTGTCTAAGCTGCTCGGCATTTGTGAGGAATATGCTCTCAGTCATGGCCTGCTCTATAACACCAAGAAAAGTGAGTGTATGGTTTTCCGGGCCAGGGGTAAATGTCCAGATAGTATGCCTAGCATCAAGCTAAATAATGTACCGCTAAAGAGGGTTGACACCTTCAAATACCTTGGGCATCTGGTGACCTCTGACCTGAGAGACGATTCAGACATAGAGCGGGAACGTAGGGCGTTGTCTGTTAGAGCGAACATGATAGCTCGCAGGTTTGCACGATGCTCGAAGGAAGCAAAAAACACTCTTTTCAGAGCCTATTGCACCTGTTTTTATTCGAGCGCCCTGTGGGCTAACTATACTCAAAAACAGTACAGCGCCCTACGAGTTCAATTCAACAATGCTTATAGGATGTTGTTGGGGTTGCCTCGGTACTGCAGTGCGTCGGGGATGTTCGCTGAGTCACGCGTTGACTGCTTCTATGCGACGATGCGAAAACGGTGCATATCCTTGGTGCGCAGGGTCCGCGCCAGCTCCAACACCATCTTGAGGATGTTGGCTGAGAGGTTCGACTGTCACTACATTAACCATTGTTGTATGCTTAATGTGGTGACAATAGCAAGAAAATGAAATAATCATAACACATTAATGTTCATTATCTGTCCCTCTTTTCTATTTTACAATATTAATTAAAATCTTGATTATATGATAGTTATTAAATATTTTTTATATATGAGTTATTATTTTGACATTTATGATTATTTCTAATTTATTGATTATAATTTGCTGACTGTCAATTTAATGTTTAAGTATAATAAGTGTGTTGTGTTTTGTTTTATTTTTATTTATTTTTCTAATGATTTTTATTTAATGTACCTACTGCTATTATATGATCTGTTGATTGAAATAAAGGAATTGAATTGAATTGAATAGTAAGTTCAACGCCATCTATAGAGTTCTTGGAAACTAAGTTTTTTTTTTAAAACCTCAAAAGGAAAACCTCTCATTAGGAACCGGCGCGCCGTGGTAGGTCATTGAGCTATTATTACTACATATAGAGAAGACAGCGCGAACCAATGATATTCTAATAAACAGATATGTTATACATCTACAAAACCACCGAAAAAGTGTGCTGCGGGGCAGAGCCAGCTCACATACACGCAGTGACGCAGAATAAAGGCAAAACAGGCCAATTGGCTCGTTTTCACGATTGCGCGCTCATAACATATCTGTTTAAGGCGATTGTAGCCTCGAATGTCCTTGAGCGTTTGGGCGGAACATAGGCGAACCCAGTGCCTCACCCCCGCGCGCTCGCTTACCTCCCCGATCTCAACGAGTGTCGTAGCGCATGCAGATGCGGCGTGCGATGCATTTTGTCTGAGGCAATTTTATGACGCTACCTACCTACTGACTGAGTGCAGATAGATCGAGAATACGTACTTACAATATTTATGTTGTGAGTTTATGAATGCTGTTGTACAGTTTTGCGAAATAGTTCGTTATTGTTTGCTTGAGAAATAAATATATTATCGGAACGAATTGCGGAAAAAAAGTTTTTATGTATGAGAGACTGGCCAGTTATAGTCTATTTTGAAAATATGACGGTTAATCTGAAAGGAATATTAGTACTTTGTAAAGATTTAATAAAAAAAGTTTTAATAGTAAGTTACAGTTTCGATTTAAACTAAATTTTCTCGTGTTTCAATTATAAAGTTACCGAGTTATCGAAGGAAGAAACAACAGAATGGTCCTGATATAAAGAAAACGCAAAGCCTTTTGGAAATTAAGGCTTTATTCTACTTAAAGAAATTAGCTCAAATACATGAAACTAGACCATGACACATTGACAATATTATGGCATTACCATAGATATAAATCTACGTCATTTCCTTCTAACCGTCCTTAACAAGATGCAATAATCAACACTTGTTGGAGTACCATGCGCTAACCTACTACGCATCAATGTAGAAGAGGCTAACTGGCTGCAAATCCACGAATAAGAAGGTTCTCACTCAAGACGATACACTCCTGAGGCGCGAATCTACGCGGCGCGCTACTCCATCTGCGTAATACTCGAGGAAGTATTTTAAACTTCATTTGAAGAGGTCTTCGGAGGTTGCAGCAAAGAAGAAAAATCCAGCGGTATTTTATTGTGCGGTTTTGACATTCAACGCTTGCAAACAGCGCGGTAGGCATTTCTCCGCGTTTTACAAGAAGAAAACTGGAATTATTCATCGTTGTCATCAATCATCTAAAAGATGTCTAAAAGGTTAAAAGTTGAAGGTTTATTTGTCTCGTTTGCATTATCAACCTGCATCATCTTTGCTACGGTGCGGTGTCATACGTGTCACAGTGGCAACTCCGTGTGTATCCGAACGATCAACAAGAATTTTCGTCCAATCACAGCGAAGAGCACAGGCGCCATACTTTTCTCAATTGTCAAACTTGTCAAACCAAAGGACGAAGCCGTCGTATAATTATGATCGAACTTCACATATACAGGTAAGTTCGTTTAATCATAAATTATACTCAGCTTCGGCCGAAGAGATCAGCATCTAAAACCAATGTAGAATTTGAGAGCTACTGAAATATCAATGAAACACTCTTGTGTAACAAGGCAATACATTTTAATCAGTAAGTAGGTTTAATTTTAAATCATAATTAATGATGATTATTTATATGTTTATTATTATTATCAGCCATTTGTGTCCCACTGCAGGGCAAAGGCCTCCCTTCCCTCCTCCCACTTATCCCTATCCAGTGCTGTTATGCGCCAATCCTTGTGATAGGAGTCGAGTTCATCCCGCCATCTCCTTCTGGGCCTGCCGCGTTGCCCTTTTGCTGCTGTTTGGTACCCATTTTGTGGTAGCTTTAGCCCATAGCTCCTCCGGCATGCGACAGATGTGGCAAGCCCAGTTCCATTTGAGCTTGCCAGCCGGGTGACCATTAGTTTTGGAACGCAGTATCGAGTTCCTTACACGATCAGTAAGTTTCACTCCAAGGATACTGCGCTCCATTTTGCCTTTCAAATGTATTCTCCCCTTCTCTTCGTACCTCAGCCAGACCAACAATATCCCATTTGTTGTGTGTGTTGTTTGTGTTTGTATGTTTGTGTTTTTGTGTCCTGTTTGATGTGTTCCCATTTGTTCCATTTGATGTTTGTGTTTTGTTTGCTTCATTTGTTTTTTGTGTATATTTTCTAACTCTACTAGGCGCTCTTAAGTTCGTAAAGTACGAACATTGAAAGTTAAAATATTTAGAAAATCTGTGTCCTTTTGGCTTAACTTACTTACGCTATTTTATGCAGTTTTACTAACTATATCTGCAATAAGTATAGCTAGTACATTTATAATTAGCATAGTTCGTCATTTAGTAATATTCATTTACTAGTTATAAGTGCAGTAGGTAGAGTTATTGCATTTATAATTACCATATTTCGTTAGTATGATTCTCATTTACAAGTTAAAAGTCCGATAAGCTTGAATTATTGCAGTTATGTTAAGGGGTCTTATTATGGGAAGAAAAGTGTGTCCAAAATTTTAGCTCAATCCGTTGGGGGGAACTGGTTTGAAATACTGTTGCAAGATATGACCAATACTTACTAACAAACTAATCAACTAACTAACAACACAAGTAAATAAAAGCTTATAATATTGAAGTACCATAAGTAAAATGCTATGGGGAAGGAAACTGTGGAACTAATGGTGCTAGCATAGCTGGTTCCCAACATCGGCATTGGTTGAAAATGTAGGAATGTCATTTTATATTTCAAAATAGCTTAACCTCATTGGTCAGATTGTGACCAGCTGTGGTGGCGCCATCTTAGATTATCTTTGCCTGCGTCTCCCAATGAGGGATTTTCTTTTTAGCTCTTCCCTAGTTGCTGGATAGATGGCGCTAGGAGTAAGTATGATAATGCAAGGAACGGAACCTAAAAAAACTGATTTTAACAAGCGCGAGAAATGTTGGTTATATTCGGAAGGTTAAGCAAATGAAAGTGTCAGTCAACGAGAGTATGTGATGTTTTTTTTTTCAAGCGTTTTGGCTTTGGCATAGTCTTGACATAGCCTTTTCGAACGGAACGACGCGCGCGCATCGCGTATCGTAAATCGACATGACGAACGTAGTAAAGTGTGCAACCTGTAACATCGTGATTGATGAAATGTTAGCCTACATACAGAACAAAGTGTCAGTGATAGATGAGGACACGTTAGTTCGAGTTTGTACATCATCTTTCTCTAAAGAAGAAATTGAAAAATCTAAATTATTGTTGTTCGAGTCTGTGCCTGGGATTAAAATAAAACGTAAAAATAAGGGCAAAGAGGAACGGGACCTAGCTGATATAGTGCAGGTCTTCAAATCGAAGGAACCGGATCTGTTTCCGATCTATGTCGCCAGGGAATTAGAACGTCTCCCTCCAGTGTTGTTTGATCACTTGGACTGCACGAAGCTACTTAAGGATTTACTCATAGTTCAAGAAGAAATGAAGAATATTAAGTCTACATATGTTTCGCAAGTTCAGTTCGATCAATTAAAGTCTGAACTATCACAAATGAAATATGACTCTTTGCTACCGAATTCAGAAAACGTAAACAAACGACGAGGCGCCTGGATGCTAGATAGTGGCCCTATAGGACTTTCACACATCGATCATATAACACCGGAGAAAAGTAGTAGTAACTTGTGTAAGCGACAGGAATTCGAAACTACTCCAACACAATTTAGAGATATTTTGGGGGTAGCTGAAAATAATCATCGCAACGTATCAGCTGATTTCCAACGGTCGGCTATTGTAAAACCGGTTGCCGATAGCGCGAGCGGTACGAGTACTAATGTCACAAAGCCGTCTACGTCTGCACCGTGTATTAAGACAGTAACCATGACGTCACCGCCGCACTCTAATGCAATACATAATAATAGCAAGATAGAAGCCGCGTCGAGTGCTACTGTACTTACCGTAAACTCGAACTCGAAGCGGAATGACCGTGATGATAATAATCATAACGATTGGCAGGTAGTGAATTATCATAGGAAACCCATGAGATATCGCTATACAGGCTCGGCGGGAATATGTCGCGACAATGAGGGTAAATTTAAAGCGGCGGATAGAAAGATACCGATTTTCATTACAAGAGTACATAATGATACCACAGAAAAAGATATAATAGATTATGTTTTCAATAAAATTAAGGAAATTATTATGTTGGAGAAAATATCTGCTTACGCAAGTTTCTGTAGTAAGTTTATTTTTTTTACTATATTAACATATCCGAACGTGGTATATTTCATTATTGCGTATGCGTTTCCAAACGCGTCTCCTACGTTATATTTTTTCTGTCATGTTGCCAACCGCAGTTTTGAACTACCCATCTCCTTCCTTCCTACTACGCTCCCATGCGACAGAAAGAGAAGGAGTGTCGCCGCCTACGCCCAATCAGGGCGCGTTTCCGCAGTGACTGGCAGAAGAAGAACCACGCCATGATTGAACACTCTCTTGGATCCGCAACGTCAACCGCTTAACACCTCACGCAATACTGCTGAGCTTTGCGGCGCGCGCCGCAAAATACACCAAACCGCATTAAATTCTAAACTAAAAACAATCTGTGAATGTCGGCCGACACGGTAAAATAAACATAAGTGAAGGAAGAATCCACCAGAACACGCGCTGGGCTTCAGCACCTCCAGCGGCATCAGCCATCGTCCCAGGCGATCATCTTTATCATCAGCTTCCAAGTAAGTCCTTGTTTCCCTACATAAAACTGCGTGCCCGGCAACATTCTATCCCGCATAAATTAATTTCCCGCCAAAATTTACAACCCGCGAGGTCCTTCGAACCGCTATCCCAACTTATCAACATAAGTTTTTGGTCCATTCGAGACGGATTCAAAGAATCAGCATTTATAGGTCTCATACCTAGGATTTAGGTCAAATACCTAAGTTCGTAAAACCGCCATATTGAACGCGTACTAACGTTCGTACATCCCGCTAGGTACATATTCATTGAGAACTACTGTACTAACTTAATATTGCTCCTCCTGCATTAAAATAGCTTAGGTCAATATTAAAACCGCTAATTATCGTGAGTTAGCTCGGCAAACTTGCCTACAACATACTCAACCGCAATTACTTCTTATACCCGCTTATAATAAAATTATTATTATAAGTCTACCCGCTATACCTAAATTAATTTGTCCGTTGTATTTTCTAGAATAATCCATTATGGAAGAACTTAAAATGAAAGTAAAATTACTTCAAGCTAAAAATCAAGCAATCTTTGAGCATTTATCGTCGTTATACGAAACGTCAAAGAAAATAAATACGACTAGTATTGAGCTTCGTTCGTCGGAAACGTTCATGTCAGACACAAAAATACTCTCAGTCACTCGTCAGGAATTTAGTAATAACCTAGATAAAATAAATACATATTCTTTACAAATTAATCCAGATCATAAAATCGACTATAACAGTCAAATATCCTTTGACGGCGTTTACACTCGTGTCGAGAGAGTGCGCTCACTTATCGCCGCGAAGTCTTCAAGGTCATTAGAGGACTCAATGTCTCAGGACAACGCGAAACATTCTAAAACTTCTATCAAACTACCTCCAATTCAGATTCCGTTCTTTGATGGTAGGATTGAAAACTGGCCTGTTTTTTATGAATCATTTAAGTCAAATATCCATAGTAATATAAATCTCACAGATTCTCAGCGAGTGCAGTACTTAATGGGTAACCTAAAAGGAAACGCATTGCAGATTACCGCAGGAATTATTCCATCAGGAGAAAATTATGCTTCTATGTGGAACAGCTTAGTTCAAAAATATCAAGATAGGCGAGCACTGGGCTCACACTACATGTCTAACATATTAAATATTAAACCTGCAACGAACAATTCCGCTTCTTTAAATAGTTTTATTGAAAGTTTTCACGCTTCTGTTTCTGCCTTAGAACAATTACAAATTAACGACATAAAGGATTTCATTTTATTAAATTTAGCTTTGAAAAAATTAGACCCCGCTACTATACATTTATTCGAGATGCATATGAGAGATGAGGAGATTCCTACTTATACGGATCTCGTTGAGTTCTTAAAATCGCAAGTTAAAATATTAGATAGGACTATTTCTTCTCGAACTGCATCAGTAAATAAAAATAACTCATACCGTAACCAGTCACGTGATAGTACAGTGCATACCTTTGTTGCTTGTGACAATAACCAAACTTGTTTATACTGTAACAAAAATGATCATTATAAGCTGTACACCTGTCCAAACTTTCAGGCACTATCAGCCAACGCGCGTTTGGATTTTATTAAAAACAAACGTGGATGTGTAAACTGTCTTAGTGCAACGCACACTGCTTCACAGTGTAAATCTATACATACTTGTAGAACATGTAATAAAAAGCATCATTCGCTCTTGCATCTGGAGCAAAGTTCGCCGCCGCGATCGATATCGACTGACGCTGTACCTAGTTCCGCGCACTCACAACAGGTGGCGCTGTGTGCATGTTCACGCTTAGGCACAAACATATCGCGCACTACTGTACTTTTGTCGACAGCACAAGTCTACGTTGACAATAAACAGAACAAATACGTTTCTGTAAGATGTTTGATCGATAACGCTTCACAGAACAACATAATTACTTCAGCTTGTTGTAAGAAACTACAATTAAATATTATACCGCTTTCAAATTCATTTATAAAGGGTGTAGGAACCTCTTCACGGCCTATTATAGGTTACGTCGAGATAACAGTTACTGCTAAAAATAAAACTAATTCTTTTAAAATAACCGCTCTTGTGGTTGATTGTATAACGGATAATTTACCATCACACTTTGTGGATACCTCTGCTATGCAACATTTGTTCGAATTACCGCTGGCAGACCCCCAGTGGCATATACCAGGTGAGGTTGAGCTGCTTCTAGGGGCAAAGCTGTTCCCGTATTTATTACTTCATAATAAAATTATCTCACCTACCGCGCCTTCCGCAATTGAAACCGTGTTTGGTTATATTCTTATGGGTGAGGTACCCACTAGTTTACATATTATTAATAGTTCCGCTGATTTAAATACCGCTTCATATTTTTCTACCGCGTTGAATATAGATGACTCGTATTGTTTTCTGTCGTTAGACGAATCTTTGCATAAATTCTGGAATATCGAAGAAATTCCTTCAAAATCTTTTATGAGCCCCGCTGAACGGGAGTGTGAACAGCTGTACGCTTCTACGGTGTCACGTGACTCCGGTGGTAGGTACTGTACTGCGTTGCCATTCTGTAAAGATCCAGATTCACTCGGAAATTCTTATGCTGTCGCTTATCGACGCTTAATTAATTTGGAAAAAACTAAGCTTCGCGACCCTGCTTTGCGCGCTAGTTATAATGAAATTATTCAAGAATATATTGATCAAAATTATTTAACTGAAATTACACCTAGTGCTGCTGATCAGACTATAGGTTATTACATACCGCATCACCCTGTCATTAGGAATGATAAACAAACTACGAAAGTGCGCATCGTTCTTGACGCGAGCGCTAAGTCTCATAATGGCGTGTCATTAAATGATTTGTTGCACACAGGGCCGAATTTACAGGCTGACATATTTTTATTACTTTTAAATTTCCGTTTGTTCCCTATTGCAGTTACAGCCGATATAAAACAGATGTATCTTCGAATTGCTGTTATTGATGAGCATCGAAAGTACCAGAAAATATTGTTTCGATTTAATACAGCTGAACCTGTACGCGAATTTCAATTTAACCGAGTTGCCTTTGGTCTTAAGCCCAGTCCCTTTCTAGCCATGCGCACTGTGCGCGAGCTTGCAAAGGATGAAAAACATCGCTTCCCGCGCGCATCCATTGTCGCTTCTCATGAGCTATATATGGATGACTTGGCTAATTCTACCCCTACTCTGGAGGAAGCCAAGATTCTCTCCGCTGAACTTATCGCCTTATTTAAGGCTGGGGGCTTCGACCTTACTAAGTGGGCAAGTAATTCCTCGGAACTACTAGAGGCTATTCCACACTCCAACCGCTCTTCTATTAACTTCTCTGACGGGGATAATTTAAAAATTCTTGGACTCAAATGGATTCCTTCCGAGGATTGTTTCACCTTTACTACATCTAATGTGGACAAAAGTTGTACTAAACGCTCCATACTTTCTACTGTTGCCCGTCTGTGGGATGTTCTCGGTCTAGTAGCACCTGTAGTTCTATTCGCGAAATTACTCATAAAAGAATTATGGAAATTAAATACAGATTGGGATGAGACTCCACCCGATTCTATTATACTCCTTTTTCAAAAATTTAAAGAGCAATTGCCTCTACTCTCTTCTTTAAAATTGCCGCGTCATGTAGCCGTTACTATGGGTTGTGTGACAAATATAGTAGGTTTTGCTGACGCTAGCATGAATGCGTATGGCTGCGTCATATATTTACATGTCACCGACGCAAATGGTAACACACACGTAAACTTGGTGTGTGCTAAATCCAAAGTTGCACCTGTTAAGGTCGTATCTCTGGCTCGTCTAGAGCTTTGCGCTGCTGTTCTTTTATCTAATTTAATTAAATTAGTTTATGACACTTACCGCTCTCGTACCGCTATTAATAAAATATTTGCCTTTTCCGATTCTACAATTACACTTTCATGGATTCATTCCTCACCGCACAAATGGAGCATTTTTGTTAGCAACCGTGTCGCTAAATGTCAAGAAAATCTTGATCCTAAACATTTTTATCATATTAACGGTAAAGAAAATCCTAGTGACTGTTTGTCTCGAGGTCTTCTACCTGAGCAGCTACTAAATCACGATTTGTGGTGGCATGGCCCTGAGTGGCTTCTGCGCCCAACTGCTGAGTGGCCTATCACTCCGTTTGTTTCCTCATGCAGTGAGCAGTTGCCTGAGTTTAATAATAAATCTGTAACGTTAGCATCTATCGTATCAGAACTTAATTTAATATATAGCCTTTCTCAAAAATTTACATCATTAAATAAAATATTGCGCATAATTGTATACATTTTAAGATTTTTACATTTTATTCCTTATGACAAGTCACATAAGACAATTACTGTCCGTGAATTAGATACCGCTGAAATTTATTTAATTCGTTGTATTCAACAATTTCATTTTTTAGATATTTATGACGAGATTAAAAGTAATAAACTTCGCTCACAGTTTAAACGACTCGATCTCTTTATAGACGAGCATAACATAATCAGAATCGGAGGCAGGTTGTCAAATGCGAACCTTCCTTATGAAGCGCAGCATCCCGCTCTTTTACCTAAACATGATAACTTTACACATGTTTTAATAGATTATTATCACCGCATTTATTGTCATGCCGGTGTAAGCCTTCTTAGCTCTCTATTACGCCAAAAATATTGGATCCTCTCTTCTAGGGGTGTCATCAGACAAAGAGTACACGCTTGTAACTTTTGTTTTAAAGTTTCTCCTTCTCACCTCAGCCCAAAGATGGCTGATTTACCCGCTTGTCGCGTGCAAGAGACTAAAGCTTTCGTGCATACGGGTGTGGATTACGCTGGTCCCATCAAAGTAACTTTATGTAGACGCAGAGGTCAAAGAAGTCAGAAGGCTTACATATGCTTATTTATTTGTTTCGTTACCAAAGCAGTTCATATTGAATTGGTTACCGACGTGTCATCGGACACTTTTATTTCTGCTTTTAAAAGATTCATTTCCCGCAGAGGACCTGTTTCTTATTTATATTCCGACAACGGAACAAATTTCGTTGGAGCCAAGGCTCAATTGCAAGAACTACTTGCTAACCGCTACCGCATAGAGTGGAAAATGATTCCACCCCGCGCTCCCCATTTTGGAGGGTTGTGGGAATCTAATATTAAATCCATTAAAACACATTTATACCGTGTTATCGGTTCTCAACTCCTCACTTACGAGGAGCTTTCGACTGTTCTCACTGAAATTGAGGCAGTTCTAAACTCTAGACCGCTCTGTGTCCTGAATGAGGATCCGTACCCAGAACCGCTTACTCCCGCGCATTTTATAATGGCTTCTCCGTTGACTTCGTTGCCTGTCGTGAACGTTCCCGAAACAACGAAGCCTCTAACTTGCCGCAAAAAGTTGCTTGACCAAATGGTTTGTAGCTTTTGGAGAAGATGGCGGATAGAATACTTACATAACTTACAAGTTAGGCAAAAATGGTTGACTGCCGCAGACAATATTAGGATTGGTACAGTGGTTCTCATGCATCAGGATGATGTCCCTCCTTTACGTTGGCCAATGGGCATAATCACCGAAGTTTTCCCCGGCAGGGATGGGACAACCCGCGTTGCTATGGTGAAGACATGCAGTGGTTCTTTTAAGAGACCCGTTGTCAAATTATGTCCTTTACCTTCCCAGTAACATAACCGCGTAATTAATAACCTAACTTATTTAATTTCATATATTTAAATTATTAATTTTTCTCTTTCTTAGCCCGCTTTAATATAATTTATTTCCCTTTTTGAGAATACTACATATCCTCAAACCCGGGCAGGATGCTTACGCAAGTTTCTGTAGTAAGTTTATTTTTTTTACTATATTAACATATCCGAACGTGGTATATTTCATTATTGCGTATGCGTTTCCAAACGCGTCTCCTACGTTATATTTTTTCTGTCATGTTGCCAACCGCAGTTTTGAACTACCCATCTCCTTCCTTCCTACTACGCTCCCATGCGACAGAAAGAGAAGGAGTGTCGCCGCCTACGCCCAATCAGGGCGCGTTTCCGCAGTGACTGGCAGAAGAAGAACCACGCCATGATTGAACACTCTCTTGGATCCGCAACGTCAACCGCTTAACACCTCACGCAATACTGCTGAGCTTTGCGGCGCGCGCCGCAAAATACACCAAACCGCATTAAATTCTAAACTAAAAACAATCTGTGAATGTCGGCCGACACGGTAAAATAAACATAAGTGAAGGAAGAATCCACCAGAACACGCGCTGGGCTTCAGCACCTCCAGCGGCATCAGCCATCGTCCCAGGCGATCATCTTTATCATCAGCTTCCAAGTAAGTCCTTGTTTCCCTACATAAAACTGCGTGCCCGGCAACATTCTATCCCGCATAAATTAATTTCCCGCCAAAATTTACAACCCGCGAGGTCCTTCGAACCGCTATCCCAACTTATCAACAATATCTTTTAAGTACGAAAGAGAATACAAGGCCTATAAATTCTTTATATACGAAAGCAAGTCGTCATTATTCCTCGATAGCGGTTTATGGCCTCAAGGAATCATATTCAGGCGATTTGTAAATTTCAAGCACAAAACAACGAACGTCTCGACGTTCGTTGTTTCGACCGGACACGACGCGGCAACGCCTCGGCGTTGCCGCGTCGTGTCCGGTCTGAGAATGTAGTAGATGGATAAAGACAACCTGTACACATTGGTTAGCTTCAATTGTAAAAGTGTCAAGCGATCGGTAGACTATGTCAGGCAACTGTGTCATACCTCCGATATAATAGCTTTGCAAGAAACATGGCTTCTACCGAATGATATACATTTTCTAAGCGACATTGATCCTGATTATGGCTATGTGGGGACGTCAGCTGTGGATACTACGGCTGGCATGCTTGTAGGCCGGCCGTATGGAGGAGTGGCAATATTGTGGAAGAAGAGTGTCCTACAGAATGTGTCTATAGTGCAGTGTGACAACGCTCGCGTCTGTGCCATTAAAGTGGAGTTAGGCCAAAGGTCGTTTTTAGTGTTTAGCATTTATATGCCTACCGATTGTGTCGTGAACTTACCGGAATTTACGGATTGTCTTAGCTTGGTAAGTGCTATTATTAATAATGAACATACAGAGACAGTTTATTTGCTCGGGGACTTTAATGCTCATCCGGGCCAGTTATTTTTTAACGAGTTGAAAGACTTTTGTACGGAGGCTGAGTGGATATGTGCCGATGTTGAATTACTCGGACTCTCATCTGAGACGTATAGCTTTATAAGTGACGCGAACGGGTCGAGACGCTGGTTAGACCACTGTCTAACTACGGAGTCGGCTATGCGTACGGTTATTAATGTAGAAATTATGTATGATGTCATGTGGTCGGATCACTTTCCTTTGTTTATGTGGTGTAATTTAAATAGTATTAAACCTAAAATAGCATGTAATAATATCGATCCGTGTAATAAAATACGTTGGGGCGAGAGAACATCTGAACAAATTGCACTATATAATAAGTTATGTAATGAACGATTGAAATTAATAGACTTTCCGAGTGATTTAAGTAACTGTTGTGATTTCTCTTGCGATGATGTGGAACATAAGTATATTATCGACAAAATGTATGACGCAATTGTAGATATCTTAGGCCAAGCAGCTAATGACAGTTATTCTGGTAGTAATAGTTTACGTAAGAAGAAACCTGTAGTAGGTTGGAACAGGCATGTCAGTAGTGGGGTGCGTCAGAATTCCTCCACGTGTGCCTAGTGGCTGCTGGTCCCTCTCGATACGTCTGGAGGGAAGAGCAGCTGCTGGGTCGGTGCACCCTGGGCGCGGCAGTATCCTTCCTCGAGGCATGAGAAGAAATTCTCATTCTTCGGGGAATGTTACTGTCGTGGCTAATATTCTGGGGAGGTGTCACATCGTTCGTCGTGCGATTACTCACGGAGCGGGTTTATTGTGCGAGGTGCGATGTGTATCAGGGGTCGGGAATATTGTCATGTGCCGTGCGATGGCTCACGGAGCGGGCTCATCGGACGGTACGTGACTAGGATTCACTCCTCGAAGTTCTCGGGGAGTGAATCGGGGAGGGGTAAAAACGTCGTGTGCCGTGTGATGGCTTACGGAGCGGGCTCATCAGACGGTACGTGATAAGAGATTCACTCCTCGAAGTTCTCGGGGAGTGAATCGGGGAGGGGTAAAAACGTCGTGTGCCGTGTGATGGCTTACGGAGCGGGCTCATCAGACGGTACGTGATAAGAGATTCACTCCTCGAACACTCGGGGAGTGAATCGGGGAGGGGTAAAAACGTCGTGTGCCGTGTGATGGCTTACGGAGCGGGCTCATCAAACGGTACGTGATAAGAGATTCACTCCTCGAAGTTCTCGGGGAGTGAATCGGGGCGGGGTTAAAACGTCGTGTGCCGTGCGATGGCTCACGGAGCGGGCTCATCGGACGGTACGTGATAAGAGATTCACTCCTCGAAGTTCTCGGGGAGTGAATCAGGGTTGGGGATCCTCCTTCATCTTGGATCACGGCGTTCATCGCCCTCTGGTACACGTCTGACCATCAGACGTGACTGTGAGCGTGATGAATCGTCGTGATAAGGGATCAAGGGGGAGGGGGGGAATATATATAATTTTATGTGTATGTATGTATATTATATTTGATATATTTATATGTAAATATGTTTATATACTTATGATGAGGTGGGGAGACAGGGACCACACCCTTAAAAGGAATAACAAAAAATGAAAAAGACGATTTGTAAAAAACTACCCCAGGGCGGTACCAGCTGCTCAGCAGCTGGAGAATCCGCCACGATCCCTCCGGGATCGTCATGCCCCTCGTATTCTGGGGGGGGCAGCAATCGTTTTCCGCTTGCCAATGGCAACGAGAGCCGAGGAGGCTCAAGATCACGGTCTTTCGAAGACCTGATCTCGTTTAAACCACCCGACCGAAGGCCGGGTGAGCGCCGTGTGGCGGACGCAGACGCAGTGTTGGACTCCGGCGCTGCGTCACTAAGGATGGGAGCAGAGGCTCCAGCAGAGCCGCGCGTGGTTCTGGAGAGGGTATGCATGTCCGAGTCAGAGGACACACCGCAAGCAAGGAAGTGGCAACTTCCTCCAAAACTTGGAGGAAGTTGCCACTTCCTCCAAGTTTTGGGGGAAGCGTTCGCGCCATTCGGACGCGGGTTCGGCGGTTCTGTCCTCCAGTGAGGAGAACCTACCGGCCCCCAAGATGCCCACAGGCAAGAGAGGCAGAGGTCGCGGGACGAATAGTCCGGCAGCGTCACGCGAACCCCGGGGCCGCTTCCTAAAGCAGCGCCCCGATACGCCGACGGTCAGTGATTCGGATCGCGTCTCGCCCGCGATCTCAGTCGACGACCTTGGAGGGGTCACCGTCGCTCTTGTGGGCACAAAGGCGGAGGCCAACGCCGCGAAACGTGCTCAGAATAGAGCGGTCGCGGCCGATGAGGTGGCCGAAATGGCCCGACAGGCCCGAGAGCGGCGGTCTGCCCAGGCGGTCAGTGGGGAGAGCCTGACAGCAGAGGCTCTCAGTCGCCAAGCGATGGACGGCGTGGACATTGTCCTGAAGGTTGCCACCAAATCCGGCAACCTGAAGGGCTCATTCACGCGCGCCCTCAAAGAGGCGGCAGAGGGGATCAGGGAGGCGTTCAGGTTCTACATGACCACACGACCTCGGAGGAGACGGCGAGGTTGTGGACGGAGAACAGCCGTCTCCGAGCCGAGCTGGAGGACCTCAAGCGGCAGTTTACCGCTTTGCGAAATGTCGGGCAGCAGCAGGCGGCTCCCTCGTCGGCCCCTGCACATGCGGCGCCACCAACTCAAAGTTTGTCGGACTACGACGTAGAGAGGGTGGCGAGAATCTGCATGGTGCAGTGTGGGGGCATGGTGAGTGCCCGCCTGGAGGCAATCGAGTCTCGACTGCCCCCAGCTGAGATCCTCCGGCCCCCGCTTGCGGCGGATAGGCGGAGGATAGAAGAGGCTGCGAGGACAAAGCCCACGCAGATCACGCAAAAACCTCCAGAGGGGGGCAAAAAGCCCGCGGCGGGTTCGGGGACGCCCGAACAGGTTGCGTCCGCACCCCTCGTTCCGACGTCCCAGCCCCCGGCGACCGCTTCTCCCGCCCATGTGACGGTGGGTGGAGAGGGCCGCGGCAAAAAGAAGAGGAAGAGGAGGAAGAAGACGGCGGTTGCAACCGCACCTCCTACCTCCCAAGAGGCCGTGCTATCGGCGACCGCACCTCCCACCCAGGAGGCCTGGACGACGGTGGTGAAGAGGGGGCGCAAAAAGAACGCGCCGCAGCCGACACCGCCCCAGGTACCGGCTCGATCAGAGGGCACGAGGCCACCCAGGGTCACTACCCCACGCTCCGAGGCTGTAGTTATTACACTGCAGCCCGAAGCCGTAAGCAGGGGAGTGACCTACAAGTCGGTCCTGGCGGAAATGAAGCAGAAGCTTCAATTTAGCGAGTTTGGCACCCCGGCTGGTTTCGTCTTCAGGACGGCAGCCACGGGTGCCAAGATGCTTCAGGTGTCGGGTGCCGGAAGGCAGGAGAGGGCGGACAAGTTGGCTGCCAAACTCCGGGAAGTCCTCAAGCCAGAGGACGCCCGAGTGTCCAGGCCATTGGTCACGGCTGAATTGCGCGTGGAAGGCCTGGACGACTCGGTAACCCCGGAGGAAGTAGTGGCGGCCATGGCCCAAACCGGTGGGTGTCCGCCAGACAGCGTGGTGGCGGGCGAAATTCGTAGCGGCACGGACGGGCTGGGCACTGTTTGGGTGCGATGCCCGGTCGCGGCTGCGAACAAGGTTGCAGATGGCGGGCGACTCCTGGTAGGCTGGGTGTCTGCCAGGGTCAAGCTCCTGCCTAAGCGGGCTTTGAATTGCTTCCGGTGCCTAGAAAAGGGGCACGTCAAGGCACAATGCACTGCACAGGTCGACCGCAGTGAACTATGTTTCCGCTGCGGTCGACCTGGCCACAAGGCGGCCCAGTGCTCTGAAGCGCCAAACTGCAGCTTTTGCGCAGCTGCAGGGAAACGCTCGGAGCACAGACTTGGCGGGAAGGCCTGCAAGGCACCCAAGTCTAAAAACAAGAGGTCTAGAGCTGTCGGAGAAACTGCATCTCTCCCACAGCCCGACTCCCGACCCAGGGAAGGAGGAGCCGAGGAAATGGAATGTCATTAATGGCACAATACCGTTTCCTCCAGGCAAACATTAACCACGCCGCCAGAGCTCAGGATCTATTGCTCCAGAGCATGGCGGAGTGGTTAATCAACGTGGCTGTGGTCGCCGAGCCGTATTTTGTCCCCCCCCGCGATAACTGGGTAGGGGACCTGGACGGCTCGGTGGCCATCATTGGCGGGACTCTTGACAGTCCGTCGCGAGGACACGGTTGGGTGGCTGCCCTCGTGGACGGCATAGTCACAATTGGGGCGTATTTCTCCCCCAACAAGAGTCTCGCTGACTTTGAGGAGTTCCTTGTCGAGCTAGGTGCCGTCGTGAGCCGGTTCCATCCTCGCCCGGTGCTGGTGCTCGGGGATCTCAATGCCAAGTCTGCGGCATGGGGATCCCCGATCACCGATCCCAGGGGTGAGGTGTTGGAGGAGTGGGCGGTCGAGACCGACCTGATCGTCCTGAATCGGGGCTCGGTGTACACGTGCGTGCGGCAGCGGGGCGGGTCCATAGTGGACGTGTCGTTCGCAAGCCCCGCTATTGCGAGCCGTGTGCGCGACTGGCGAGTTGCCGTAGAGGTGGAGACGCTGTCGGACCATCGATATATTCGATTTGACGTCTCCGCCCAGACTGCGGGCGCCGGTCGCCCAACGGCCCCGCAAATGGATGGTCCTCGCTGGTCATATAAGCGTATCGACAGGGAGCTTCTCGAGGAGGCCGCAATCCTGCAGGCCTGGGTCCGGGAGTCAACGACAAACGAACCCGTCGACGTCGAAGCGGAGGCGCAGTGGTTCCGCGGGGCAATGACGCAAATTTGCGATGCGTCTATGCCCCGCGTCACCCAACCCACAAGGCGCCAGCTGTATTGGTGGTCCGCCGTCATCGCGCAGTTGCGCGTGAAGTGCGTGGAGGTGAGACGCCAGTACACCCGATACCGGAGGAGACGTCGTCGGGTTCCGGAGGAAGAGGCCGCGCTGTATGAGGTGTACCGCGCGGCCAAGGAGGCTCTGTGGCTGGCCGTCGGCGAGGCTAGGACTCGAGCCAGGGAGGAGATGTTGTCGACCCTTGACGTGAATCCGTGGGGGCGCCCTTATCGTGCGGTCCGAGGGAAACTTCGTGGCTGGGCGCCCCCACTCACTGAGAGTCTGCAGCCTCAGCTGCTGGAGGAAGTGGTCGCAACGCTCTTCCCTGCCAGAGAAGAGCATGTACCGCCGCCGATGGCTTTGCCCACAGCCACAGAGCCAACGGATGAGGAGGACGTCAGCGTCCCCGAGGTGACAGAGGCAGAGATGAGGGCGGCAATAACGCGGCTTCGGGCCAAAACCGTTGCCCCGGGACCCGACGGAGTTCCTGGTGTCGCGCTTGCCCTCGCTCTGAAAGAGCTAGAGCCCCAGCTGAGAGGACTCTACTCAGCGTGTCTTGAGCAGGGCCAATTCCCTAGTGAGTGGAAAAAGGGTCGTCTGGTCCTGCTCAAGAAGGCGGGGCGCCCAGCGGATTCGCCATCCGCATACCGGCCCATAGTGCTGCTGGACGAGGTGGGTAAGCTTTTCGAGCAGATTATTGCTGCCCGCCTCGCCGGCCACTTGTACAGAGAGGGGCCGGATCTGGACGATAGCCAGTTCGGCTTTCGGCATGGGCGCTCCACTGTGGACGCCATAATGCGGGTAAGAGTCCTGGCGGAGGAAGCGGTGTCCCGGGGCGGGGTGATGTTGGCGGTGTCCCTGGACATCTCTAACGCTTTCAACACCCTGCCCTGGAGCTGCATTCGGGAGGCGTTGTGTTATCACAGGGTGCCCCCGTACCTCCGCCGCATCGTTGGGGCTTATTTAGCGGAAAGGTGTGTCACCTACAGGGGACGCGACGGCGGAGGCCGGCGCGACATGTCGTGCGGTGTTCCACAGGGTTCGGTCGTCGGCCCACCCCTGTGGAACATCGGCTACGACTGGGTGCTGAGAGGTGAGCTCCAACCGGGGGTGGCCCTGGTGTGTTACGCGGACGACACACTGGTCACGGCCCGGGGGAGCTCGTACAGGGAGGCAGCGTTGCTGGCCACGGCTGCGGTCTCACAGGTTGTGGGCCGCATACGGCGCCTGGGCCTGGAGGTGGCCCTCAACAAGTCGGAGGCCGTGGTCTTTCACGGCCCCCGGCGGGCGCCGCCGCCGGGATCACATATTGTGGTCGGGGGTACTCCAATCGCTGTCGAATCCACCATGAAGTATCTGGGATTGGTGCTCGACAGCCGTTGGAGCTTCGGCCCCCACTTCCAGCGGCTGGCGCCCAAGTTGATGGGCGCGGCGGGCGCGCTCGCAACGCTGCTTCCCAATCTGGGGGGCCCGAGCACCGCCTGTAGGAGATTGTACCTGGGGGTCTTGCGATCCATGGCCCTGTACGGGGCCCCAGTGTGGGCCTCTGACCTGACGGCCGGCAGTATCGCGATCCTGCGAAAGCCGCAGAGGGCGATGGCCGTCAGGTCTGTCAGGGGGTATCGCACAGTCTCCTATGAGGCGGCTTGTGCACTGGCCGGGTCGCCACCCTGGGACCTAGAGGCGAGAGTCCTCGCGTCACTGTACCGGTGGCGCGAGGAGGTGCGGACGCGGGGCGGTGGACCGATACAGCGAGAGATTGATCTGCGTCGGTCTCAGCTCCGCGAGGTCATGGTGGCGGAGTGGCGGGAGAGGCTTTTGCGCCCTACTGCCGGCCTCGCTACCATCGAGGCGATCCGACCAGTGCTCGAGGAATGGCTCGAGAGAAGGCACGGCTCCCTGTCGTTTCGGGCGACGCAGGTGTTCTCGGGCCACGGTTGCTTCGGGAAATACCTGTGTCGCATAAACAGGGAGCCGGACGCCCGGTGTCATCACTGCGTCCATTGTCTGGAGGACACGGCGCGGCATACGCTGGCAGAGTGTGTCGCATGGGAGGAGCCGCGCCGTGCCCTCGTGACAGAAGTGGGAGCCGACCTGTCGCTGCCGGCCGTCGCTCGCGCGATGGTTGGGAGCGCAGAGTCGTGGGATGCGGTGATCTCCTTCTGTGAAACGGTCATCTCACAGAAGGAGGCTGCGGAGAGGTTGAGGGAGGTCGAGACCGCTCTCCCCACCCGCAGCAGACGTGTCGGGCGTCGGAGGAGGGCGGACAACGCCCTCTTCCGGCCCCCCTAAACGGGTCCAGAGGGACGGTGGACTTGGGGACGTCCGCCGCCCCGCCGAATAACTGGACCCGAGGCGGTGGCGCGTAGTGTTCCGCGCGCGCCCCTATTGGCGTTGCGGGGGGAGTACACCTCACTCCCCCCGCAAACATGATGTGGCCCGCAGAGGCGGGCCAGCACTAGCCGGGGATCGTGGAAGGCGCACTAGTTCCCATGATCTCCGGTGCAAGTGTGGGAAAGGAACACCGGGGTGGTTTTTAGTCGGTTAGAGTCCGACAGACCCCTCCGCCCGCCCCAGGGCGGAGGACATCCGTGTGGATTTTCCACCTCGGCAACAAAAAAAAAAAAAAAAAAAAAAAAAAGGCATGTCAGTAGTGCTCACCGGGAGGCCAGGTCTAAGTTCCAGTTATGGATATTGTGTGGCAGACCGAAGTCAGGTCGTATTTGGAATGAGATGCAAGAAAGCCGTAAAATCTTTAAAAGTCGGTTAAAGTGGTGTCAAAATAACAGTGAGCAACTTAAAATGGACATTCTGGCAACGCATCACGCCAAACAGGATTTTCGGAGTTTCTGGAAGTCCACTAATAAAGTAAACAAAAGGCCGGGCTTGCCTGTGAGCGTTGGTGGCATTACTGACCCAAAAAACATAGCTGAAATGTTCAAAAGCAATTTCATGGTAACTTCACCATTGGGACCATCGCGGTCGGGACTTGATGGTGTGACTCGGGGGCAGGAGCTCAGCGTAAGGTTTACGGCGAAAGATGCTAGAAAGGTTGTCACGACCATGACCCGAGGCAAGTCTCCTGGCCACGATGATTTGAGTATCGAGCATCTTAAATATGCTGGCGTCCATCTTCCAAGGGTTCTGGCTATGTTTTACTCCCTGTGTCTAGGACATTCATATCTACCTCCAGCTATGATGCAGACCGTGGTGGTGCCGATCGTGAAAAGTAAGACTGGTGATATAAGCGACGCTAACAACTATAGACCCATCTCTCTGGCTACAATTTTGTCTAAAGTACTTGACAGTCTTCTTAACACACTGATGAGTGGCTGTCTCGAGTTACATGACAATCAATTCGGTTTCAAGTCGGGACTCTCCACTGAGACAGCTATTCTGTGTTTGAAGTAGACTGTCAAGTACTATACTGATCGCAACACACCAGTCTATGCTTGCTTCCTCGACCTTACAAAAGCGTTTGACCTGGTTTCCTATGATATCCTCTGGGATAAACTTAACGACACATCCCTGCCAAGCGAATGCATTCGTATTCTGAAATATTGGTACGGGAACCAGGTCAACGTAGTTCGATGGTCGGAGACGCTATCTGAACCATACAGGTTGGAGTGCGGGGTGAGGCAAGGGGGGTTGACCTCGCCAACGCTCTTCAACCTTTATGTAAACGCACTCATCGAGAGGCTGAGCAGCACGCATGTCGGATGTCATGTTGGTGGAGTTTGTGTAAACAACATTAGCTATGCGGACGACATGGTGCTGCTGAGCGCCTCGGTCTGTGGCCTGTCTAAGCTGCTCGGCATTTGTGAGGAATATGCTCTCAGTCATGGCCTGCTCTATAACACCAAGAAAAGTGAGTGTATGGTTTTCCGGGCCAGGGGTAAATGTCCAGATAGTATGCCTAGCATCAAGCTAAATAATGTACCGCTAAAGAGGGTTGACACCTTCAAATACCTTGGGCATCTGGTGACCTCTGACCTGAGAGACGATTCAGACATAGAGCGGGAACGTAGGGCGTTGTCTGTTAGAGCGAACATGATAGCTCGCAGGTTTGCACGATGCTCGAAGGAAGCAAAAAACACTCTTTTCAGAGCCTATTGCACCTGTTTTTATTCGAGCGCCCTGTGGGCTAACTATACTCAAAAACAGTACAGCGCCCTACGAGTTCAATTCAACAATGCTTATAGGATGTTGTTGGGGTTGCCTCGGTACTGCAGTGCGTCGGGGATGTTCGCTGATTCACGCGTTGACTGCTTCTATGCGACGATGCGAAAACGGTGCATATCCTTGGTGCGCAGGGTCCGCGCCAGCTCCAACACCATCTTGAGGATGTTGGCTGAGAGGTTCGACTGTCACTACATTAACCATTGTTGTATGCTTAATGTGGTGACAATAGCAAGAAAATGAAATAATCATAACACATTAATGTTCATTATCTGTCCCTCTTTTCTATTTTACAATATTAATTAAAATCTTGATTATATGATAGTTATTAAATATTTTTTATACTTATATGAGTTATTATTTTGACATTTATGATTATTTCTAATTTATTGATTATAATTTGCTGACTGTCAATTTAATGTTTAAGTATAATAAGTGTGTTGTGTTTTGTTTTATTTTTATTTATTTTTCTAATGATTTTTATTTAATGTACCTACTGCTATTATATGATCTGTTGATTGAAATAAAGGAATTGAATTGAATTGAATAGTAAGTTCAACGCCATCTATAGAGTTCTTGGAAACTAAGTTTTTTTTTTAAAACCTCAAAAGGAAAACCTCTCATTAGGAACCGGCGCGCCGTGGTAGGTCATTGAGCTATTATTACTACATATAGAGAAGACAGCGCGAACCAATGATATTCTAATAAACAGATATGTTATACATCTACAAAACCACCGAAAAAGTGTGCTGCGGGGCAGAGCCAGCTCACATACACGCAGTGACGCAGAATAAAGGCAAAACAGGCCAATTGGCTCGTTTTCACGATTGCGCGCTCATAACATATCTGTTTAAGGCGATTGTAGCCTCGAATGTCCTTGAGCGTTTGGGCGGAACATAGGCGAACCCAGTGCCTCACCCCCGCGCGCTCGCTTACCTCCCCGATCTCAACGAGTGTCGTAGCGCATGCAGATGCGGCGTGCGATGCATTTTGTCTGAGGCAGTTTTATGACGCTACCTACCTACTGACTGAGTGCAGATAGATCGAGAATACGTACTTACAATATTTATGTTGTGAGTTTATGAATGCTGTTGTACAGTTTTGCGAAATAGTTCGTTATTGTTTGCTTGAGAAATAAATATATTATCAGAACGAATTGCGGAAAAAAAGTTTTTATGTATGAGAGACTGGCCAGTTATAGTCTATTTTGAAAATATGACGGTTAATCAGAAAGGAATATTAGTACTTTGTAAAGATTTAATAAAAAAAATATGATTATTAGTACTTTGTAAATATTTAATAAAAAATATTTAGGTACTTAGAGAACATTTATTTTTATTTTCGCAAAACTTTCCGAGTGTCCCAACTCCCACTTAGATATATTTATTATTCTTTGCTTTGTAGATAAGAAACTACGTATAGAAATTGGATATCCTAAGAATGAAATGAAGAAACACTGGTTTTGTTCTTCTTAGAGACAAATAAAAAATAATAATATCAATCAATAAAATACGTTTATTCAGTACAGTTTAGGAATCAAACATTCTATTTAAAATGTACATTATTACAAGCTTTTATTTAGTTTAACCTGTCCCGATGTTTGTTTGTTTGTCTGTAATCAAATCTTGCAAGTTAAATTTAATCCACTTCCCGATAACCGATTGACGCATATGTATATTCCGTGACAATACAATATTATGATAACACGGAGCTGATCTGATGATGGAGTTGGAAGGTGGTCATAGGACCTCTGTAATGAAACTACGCAAGCGCAACCCCATCGAATTTGGACTCGTTTGATTCTTCTTGATGAGTAATTTGTCTTTAGATGGTATCCAGGGTCTGATGATGGAGCTGGAAGGTGGCCACAGGAACTCCATTATAAAACGATATAACCCCATCAAATTTGGACTCGTTTGATTCGTCTAGATGGGTACTGTGTCGTTAGATGGTATCCAGCGTCTGATGATGGAGCTGGAAGGTGGCCATAGGAAGTTCGATAAAATACGTCGTTACCACATCGAGTTTGGGCTCGTATGATTCGTCTTGATGAATACTTTGGTCCTAGATGAGTCTAATAATTACTTTTTTTTACTTACTCTATTGAGAAACGCCGCTACGCGGAACGAACTGAGCGCAGGACCGTCTTTAACCATTTGAAGGCTTTGGGCACTTGAGAATAATGGGGCCCTTGTAGAATGCAAGAGCGAGCGAAGCGAGCTCGAACTTTTTTCAACCCGCGCCTGGGACAGTTTAGATTTTGCTTGACAAAAATAAACGGGTGCTTTTTAGCGGCGGAGAACTTTATTTGTAAACTAGCTGACGTCCCGCGGTTTCACCCGTGTAGTTCCCGTTCCCGTGGGAGTATGGGAATAAAATATAGCCTATAGCACTCACGAATGATGTAGCTTTCTAATGGTAAAAGAATTTTTGAAATCGGGTCATTACTTCCGGAGATTACCCCTACATACAAACTTACAAACAAATGTTACCTCTTTATAATATTAGTATAGATAAAATGCAGAAAAACATTTTTGATGATAAATGCATGAATATGGTTTCAGTGATGTGGCCACTGCGGCTGGCGCGAACATGCCCAAAACTGGATGCTGTATTTCGGGAATAATGCGTTGAATGTTGGCTTCCAAGTGCTCATTGTTTCTAATTTCGTCAAAAGTTCAAAAACGAGGATGGTCGGAACTTACAGTTAACGGTGAGCAGTCCAAAGACATTTTATCTAACTATTCGTGTGACAATTGAAAGGCATTAATGTTGCAGACAATTATGTGGTTTCAAACGTCCAAGTCTGAGATCCAAAGGTCAAAATGGGAAGAATGTAATATATGACAATGTTTTTTTCGCTTGAGTGCCATAGGAAGGTTTTATTACCTTTGTGGCAAAACATGACCTAGTCAATCACCTTACAAGCGGAAGAAAACCGCTACCGCCTATGAGCTTGTACCGCGGTCATAAATCAGGTGATGTCTTGTTTGTCGTCGAGTGCGAACGCACCGAGGCTTACACGCGCAGCAAGCACACTACTGGCGCGTGATTATTGTACTGCGGCGGCCGGCAACGACCTCGAGCGCTGGGACGACTGCGTGATCAAGACCCTGCCTGCGCGCGCGCCGTGCTACGGACACCAGTGGTCTTCCAACTAGCTAGCTTACCGGTCGCGCCGCGCTCATAATATTGTTACGCTAGATCCTTACTATCAACTGCTTTGTAAATCTAATGTAATAACACTTAATATAATATTTCATCATTCAGTAATAATATCCTTCATTTTTGCGTCTATCGCCTTCATTCTTCCCGCCTCGCTTTGCTCGCTACATAGTGCTTAACTGCCTTACTATACGGGTTAAATTCCCGTATAGCGTTGGTATGGTCATATAACGTACCATACTACATTGGTGACCCTCGACTATCGCGCATATTGAAGACTCGAGTGCAGCAAGGAAGAAGCAAGCAGTAGCAGTGAAACAAGAACAGTGGTGGCCAGTTTGTTTACATTGGAGCTAAGGAAAAATTAGGCGGTGGTCCAAAAACATAAGCGGTGAGCGATTTTATATTTTATTGAAGCATGTCCGATACTGAGGCTTTCGTCGATGCTGATGCTAAAGCAGCAGACCCTGCTGTGCTTGGAGAAGTATCGAAAGTAGGACTGCCATTACGCTGTCCACTATTCTGTCCAGAGGAGCCGGCTTTATGGTTCGCCCAATTAGAGGGCCAATTTATCCTGTCAAGGATAACCAGTGACACAACAAAATTCTATTTCGTGACCACACAGCTGGAAACGAAATATGCACTCCAAGTAAAGGACATCATCACAAAACCACCGGAAACGAACAGGTACGACAAATTAAAAAGTGAGCTAATAAATCGCCTGTCCGCCTCCCAGGAGAAGCGAATTCAGCAACTGTTGATCCATGAGGAGCTAGGTGACCGCAGGCCGTCACAGTTTCTTCGGCACCTGCAAAACCTAGCTGGACCCGCTGGAGCTTCGGATTTTGTGAAGAGTCTCTGGACTAACCGCTTGCCACAACATATACAGACCGTAATTGCTTCACAGATTGCCGAAATACAGGTAGAAAAACTGGCCGAGATCGCTGACAGGGTGTACGAAATTGTACCATCCACTCCACAAGTCGCTGCCACCTCAGCAACAACCAGCACTTCACCAGATTTGCTCAAGCAAATAAGCGAGCTCACAAGGCAAGTGGCACTACTGACATCACAAAGGAACAGAAACTGGAGAGGACGTTCCCGCTCACGCTCGCAAACCCGCCGAAACCAAAAAAGGTATGATCGCAGTCGCTCTAAATCACAGCAGCCACCACCAAATCACCCGCATTGCTACTACCACTACACCTTCGGGGAAAAAGCAAACAAATGTAAGCAACCCTGCACATTCGCGTCGGAAAACTCAAAGGGCGGTCGCAAGTAGCGGCAAACGACTGCCCCACTTCAACAGGCCGTTTATTCATCACCGACCGGACTACGAAAATGCAGTTCCTGGTGGACACTGGCTCAGACCTGTGCGTTTTCCCTCGATCGGCAGTAAAGACGCCTGTCATTCAATCAAAATTCGATCTAATCGCTGCCAATAACACTGTGATACACACGTACGGACCAGTGCAGCTACGACTTAACTTAGGTCTCAGAAGAGACTACACGTGGAAATTCACAATAGCAGATGTGTCACGACCTATCACAGGGGTCGACTTTCTCAGTTTCTACAACTTACTCATAGATTGCAGAAACCAACGCTTGATAGACAACACAACGACACTATCAGTTACAGGAGCTCATTGTAAATCAACGGACGATATTGCATCCGTGAAGGCTGTAGTTGGTGACACAGACTACCACAAAATTCTTCGCGAGTATCCGGAAATCTCCAGGCCCACCAGTAGCAAGCAAACCACGACGCCTTGATCCTGCTCGAACTTTAGCTGCTAAGAAAGAGTTTGAAGACATGTTAGCGAGTGGCGTGGCCAGACGCTCGGAGAGTGCCTGGTCTGCTCCACTACACCTGGTTAGGAAGAAGGACGACGGATGGAGACCATGCGGCGACTACAGAGCACTAAACGCAAGAACGATACCAGACAGGTACCCCATCCGCCATATACACGACTTCTCCTACCAGCTATCTGGGTGTGCAGTATTTTCCACGATAGATCTGGTTAAAGCATACAACCAAATAGCCATTAACCCATACGACATTCCCAAGACTGCCATCACTACACCATTTGGTCTATACGAGTTCCCTTACATGACTTTTGGTTTGAGAAACGCTGCCCAAACTTTCCAAAGGTTCATCGACGAAGTTCTGCTTGGTTTGGACTTCTGCTACGGATATATCGACGACATCCTCGTATTTTCACAAACTCCAAACCAGCACAAACAGCACTTACGGCAACTGTTCGACCGCTTAAAAAGCTACGGAATAGTAGTAAACACATCAAAGTGTAATATAGGACACTCAGAGGTAACCTTTCTAGGATATAGTGTGTCAGCTGCAGGGACGAAGCCTCTCGGGACCAAGGTACAGGCTATCCAGGAGTATCCAGTCCCCAAAACAGTAAAGGAACTGCGTCGATTTTTGGGTATGATAAATTTTTATCGCAGATTTGTCCCAAACGCAGCTAAACTCCAAGCCCCATTGAATGCTGTCCTTGCAGGCCCCAAGGTAAAAGGATCACATCCAGTCGACATGACTCCAGAACTCTAAAAGACTTTCGAAGACACTAAGTCTTCATTATGCAACGCAACTCTCCTCGCTCATCCAGATACATCAGCGGAATTGACCATAGTCACTGATGCGTCTGATACCGCCATCGGCGCTGTGCTTCAACAGCGAAAAGGAGACGACTGGGAACCTCTAGCATTTTACTCCCACAGACTTAGTGGTGCTCAAAAGAAATACAGCCCATACGACCGCGAATTGTTAGCGGCATATGAAGCAGTAAAATACTTTCGACATATGGTTGAGGCCAGGAACTTTGCCATCTTCACCGACCATAAACCGCTAGTGTTTGCCTTCAAAACCAACAGAGACAGCCATTCGCCAAGACAATTCAGGTACCTAGATTACATAGGGCAATTCACTACTGACATACGGTACATACCAGGCAAAGAAAACGTCGTAGCTGATGCATTGTCACGGGTTGAAGAGGTGTCAGCGGCAATAAACTTCGAAGATCTTGCAAAATTACAGGAAACAGATCCAGAACTGCAAGACCTGATTCGAAACGGCTCTTCACTAAAGCTGGAAAAGGTCGCCACACTGACGGGAAACGCAAACATTTTATGCGACACTTCAACGCCGACGCACCGCCCATATGTGACACCACAACTAAGAAAGCAAGCCTTCAAATCGTTGCACAACATTCATCATCCAGGACGTTCCGCTACAGCGCGACTAGTCTCACAACACTTTGTGTGGCCAGGGATACGCAGAGACTGTAGAGAGTGGGCAAGGCAATGTGAACAATGCCAGGCGTGTAAAATCACACGTCACACTAAATCCCCACTTTCCTCATACCAGACCCCATCCTCTCGTTTCTCCCACATTCACCTCGACATCGTAGGGCCCCTAACCCCTTCTTATGATTACAGATACTGCCTCACTGTCATCGACCGATTTACTCGGTGGCCTGAGGCGTACCCGCTTAAGGAGATCACCGCTGAGGCCTGTGCTGCTGCCTTGGTGTCTAGCTGGATAGCCAGGTTCGGCTGTCCCGCCCGGGTTACCACAGACCGTGGTCGCCAATTCGAGAGCCACCTGTTCAAGGCTCTCACTGCCTTGTTGGGGGCAGACCACTTCCGCACCACTGCCTACCATCCCGCAGCGAACGGCATCGTGGAACGAATGCACCGGCAGCTGAAGGCTGCCATCATGTGCCACACCTCCTCCCAGTGGACTGAAGCTCTCCCACTGGTACTTCTCGGCATGCGTAACTCGTGGAAAGAAGACATCCAAGCTACGCCGGCCGAGCTCGTCTACGGGGAAGCACTTCAGCTTCCTGGCCAGTTCCTATCTTCGAAGGCAGAGTTCACAACAGCAGACGTCACCGAGTACGCAAACCGGCTACGACGTCACATGGCCAACCTCACTCCTAAACCTACTGCGTGGCATACTACAACGCCTTTCTACGTGCCACGAGACCTTCACTCTTCCTCCCACGTCTTCCTCCGGAGAGACTACGTACGGCGCTCACTGGAACCACCGTACGCAGGACCCTACAAGGTACTGCAGAGGCACCCTAAATACTTCACGATCGAGATACAAGGCAAGCCAAGTAACGTATCGGTCGATCGACTAAAACCAGCCTACAAAATGCGTGAAGAAGAAAAGCCACCAGAAGCCGCGCCAACACCAACGGCCGCGCCAACCCCAACAGCTGCGCCAGCCCCAACGGCCGCGACAACACCAACGGCTGCTCCAACAACCACTACATCTGAAGAGAGGCGGACGAGAAGCGGGCGGCGAGTAAAGTTCCCTGAGTATTATCGACCGTAGTTACGGTCTGGCCAGGGGGAATATGTGGCAAAACATGACCTAGTCAATCACCTTACAAGCGGAAGAAAACCGCTACCGCCTATGAGCTTGTACCGCGGTCATAAATCAGGTGATGTCTTGTTTGTCGTCGAGTGCGAACGCACCGAGGCTTACACGCGCAGCAAGCACACTACTGGCGCGTGATTATTGTACTGCGGCGGCCGGCAACGACCTCGAGCGCTGGGACGACTGCGTGATCAAGACCCTGCCTGCGCGCGCGCCGTGCTACGGACACCAGTGGTCTTCCAACTAGCTAGCTTAACGGTCGCGCCGCGCTCATAATATTGTTACGCTAGATCCTTACTATCAACTGCTTTGTAAATCTAATGTAATAACACTTAATATAATATTTCATCATTCAGTAATAATATCCTTCATTTTTGCGTCTATCGCCTTCATTCTTCCCGCCTCGCTTTGCTCGCTACATAGTGCTTAACTGCCTTACTATACGGGTTAAATTCCCGTATAGCGTTGGTATGGTCATATAACGTACCATACTACACCTTCATTATAGCAAACAAACATTATTGGCATACAATTATCAGTCAAATAAAGCCAATTACAAGGATATTAAAAACTTTTTTCTGTGTTTTGTTTCAATTTAAAGTTCTCCGCCTCTAAAACATATCCTTTATAATTATGTAAGTATTGACTTATGCCAAAAAGCTAGATGCAAAAGCGAGCGGAGTGAGCTCGAAAATTTTAGTATCCTGCAGTCATGCCTGGGATATAAGTAACAGGTACTTGGGGGCCCCTTGGGTCGCGGGGCCCTGGGCACCTGCCCCATGTGCCCTTATGGTAAAGACGGTATTGACTAAGCGGTAGTAAATCCCGAATCAACTTAGGACCCATTAATGTTAATATTTTATCCGTGGTGCTAGGCAACTGGGCCTATCCCAGTTGTAAACGTCCCTTTGCGCCTATTGGCCTTGTTTCTTTGTGTCTCCTGCTGATATGGAGGGAAGTGGAAATTACGGATTTTCCTACTCCTCCGCTATACTTTTCTGACTAATTTCGTTGCGGGATCCAAGACAGTTAAATTCATTCTCTGGGACTTCGTCGAGCTTCATTGTCTCGGCGCTTTTCTGGTGGTCGCCACTGTTGATTCTGGCTTTCAGGAGTTACAGTGGTTTGGGAACAGTGTGGCGGGCTTGTCCCAAAAAAAAAAAAAAAAAATCCCGAATCAAAAATGCTAAAAAGGTAAAAATAAAATTAAAGAATTTTTTTTTTTTTAAAACAACGGTTTTAAAGCTTTTTCTTTTTTCAAGTAGTTTAGTTTACTCGTTTATTTACACTAACTGTGTAGATAAACAAGTAAACTAAACAACTTAACATAATTGTTTTTTTTTAAAATGAAACTAAGTAAATACGAGTAAGTAAATCTCGCGACAAGCTTTCATCTATACTTCTATACTAATATTATAAAGAGGTAACATTTTGTTTGTAAGTTTGTAAGTTTGTAAGTTTGTATGTAGGGGGTAATCTCCGGAAGTAATGAACCAATTTCAAAAATTCTTTTACTGGTAGAAAGCTACATTATTCGTGAGTGCTGTAGGCTATATTTTATTCCCGTACTCCCACGGGAACGGGAACTACGCGTGTGAAACCACGGGACGTCAGCTAGTCTCATATAAATTGTGTTTTATGATGTATAAGTCGATAGTCAAAGTTTTGAAATAAAAGTTTATTTTATTCTTTTTAGCGCATTTAAATAAAAGCTTGGTTTTAAAAAAGTTTTTTACTTATTTTCCTCCATTTCGTTTTCCCAAGTTATTATCATTGAAAATGAATTATTTCCATAGAGGTCGATCCTCTCCTGTCCAAATGGCAAACAAACAACAACGATTTTCGATTTCCTGCGTGGCATCTTGTGAAACACTTACGTAAGTAACCAAATATTTTCAATGTTTACCTAGCATGTACAAATGTTCAACACAAGTATTTATAGTATTTAATAATACAGCGTCCATTCACAAACAATCATTACTAATACCATCAACACCCAAGCGTAAACAAACAGCCCGAGTGTAGTATCTGCGCTATTTAGTCTTTGCCACAGAAATGCAGATCGGAACGAGCCGACATGCGACACAACCTCCCCGTGCGAACGATACAGTGAGACTGGCCCATAGATAATACATTATATAATACAAGATAGATGTGCAACTGAGGTTTTTGTTTTAAAAAATGTGTACCCCAACTGTTAGATGGCGTTACTTGTCTCAATACTGTACCCTTCGCTTACGCTATCGCTCACTAGATGGCGCTTTTAGGTTTTGTTTCTAGTAATAAATCCTTTTATTGAAGAATGATTGTTATTTATTTGTGTGAAATAAATGAATTCTTATGTGTATAAAATAGACTATGATGACAACATCATGATTATTCTAGTCTTGCCTTAAATAAAATATAGAATTCGAAACATACATACATAATAATATAACAACATACATCGAATTTACTTAATTCACAAAATAAATAACAATCAGTCGTCAGTAAAAGGAAAATCATTCTTCAAAATCTTAAGCTAGGAATGACATCAATAAGTGCCATATCAATAAATGAATGATAGATAGAAATGAAAAAATATTTAGTTTTTTAAAGAATTTATTTCCTTTTCTTACAATGTGTGTACAAAATGTAGCAGTGTGTGTGTAATATACATACAATACAATACATCAAAAAGCACATAACTCGTCGAATTCAAATCAAAAAGGTAAAATCGAGGTCCACTATAGGTACACAGCGTTGGGTCAATCGTTTACGTATCTTATCACAGGGTCCAAGGGAGAGAGTCCTACGTTTATAATAGCAGATATCAAGAAAAAAACCACAGTTTTAGGTCGTAAAAGAACACAAAACAGATCACCGGAACACCACGAAACAACAAACGTAACTTAAAAAAAGTTTTCAAATGTACCCCCACTGTTACTGGGCAATAAATAAACTACTTAAAGTGAAAACGAAAAGGTCTTGTTTATTTTGCAATAATATTTTAAAATTTATCTGTAATGTAAAACAAGTTGAAATAATAAATAATACTTTTTATCAATATTTAGTAATACTTTTATTGTACTGTTATCAACTAGCTCTATCTATTGGCAAAAGTATAAAACTATGGCCAAACAAGCGTTCCTAACCACATAGATGGCAGTACTGTCTATGAAAATTTTGTTTGAAACCAATGTATGGAGGTTTCACCCCCCTGGACTGGCCGGGCGGCTGCCGCTCGCGCCCGTATGGGTAAAAACATGGTGTTAATGATTTATTCCCACTTAAATAATCATTTAAAAAAAACTTAATTTTTATTAACCATTAAATTTGCTATAATTTGGTGAAAGAATCATCAAAATCGCTTCAGGCGTTTAGAAGTAGAAAGAAAATTCTTGCGTAAAATAAGAGGATGGATATGATTTTTTATTGTCAAAACTAACAGTTATAATAAAAAAGTAAAACTTAAAATATATTTGTAAACACATGTCACAATTTAACATATTTTTTATTTAATATTTGGACTATACGTTTGGGAGAAGTAGGCCTTCAAAGAGAGGTCTACTTTGTAGTTTTGCGTAACCATTCGCCTTAATAGAATATCATTGACGCGAACAAAATCTGTGAAACAAGCGCGCCAGTGCAGAGCGCGCGGTGTGCGGGGCTAATCCCGTATGTATACTGTGTGTAAACAACTCCATCACGAACCCGCCAACCAAGCATTCTGTTTATCAAACTAAGGGCCGGCGCGGCGCCCACTGCTGGCACGGCACGGCATGGCACGGCAGGTTGTGCAGTGGCATCCCGCGGCGTGCAGTGACATGAAATCGCGCGCCAGTGCGTTTTCTCCCTCCCTTGCCCCCCCCCCCCCGCGCACCGACCGGAACGCGCCCCACCGAAATGCTGCACAAGTTTCAACCTTATTTCAATCTAGAGTTAACGACAAAAGCGCTAACTTTAGATTGCTAATTACTAACGAATAAATTCGGTTGCAATAATGATGCTTACCAGTAACGCAAGTCTTTACATCCAAGATGCGATTTTCACAAACATCATTATTGCAACCGATTTTATTCGTTAGTAATCAGCGATTGAAAGTTAGCGAATTTGTCGCTATCTATGTCGAGACTGCCCAGGGCCGGCAGTCTCGACAGAGATAACGACAAAATCGCTAACTTTTGTTTGCTAATTACTCACGAAAGAATACGGTTGCAATAACGATGCTTATGTGTAAAGCAAGTCTCTACATCCAAGATGCGTTTCTAGCAATCATCGTCATTGCAACCGAATTTATTCGTTAGTAATCAGCGATCGAAAGTTAGCGAATTTGTCGTTATCTATGTCGAGACTGCCTGCCCTGATGGTGTATAACAAAAAAATGATCGCAAGAGAGAAAAAGTGGCGGGAGAACAAGTGCCTTTCGGCTTCGTTAAGAGGTTTTTTACACCCTTTAGATGCTGTGTGCGGCCGGCCGACCGCAGTTGAACGGAGCACAGAGTGATGGGGCGGCGTCTTCTCTATACGTAGTAGTAATAGCAATTCGTTCACCAGATAGTCCCTCAGAGAAAAAATTAAAGATACTTACTAATATTCTTACCGTGCCCTCTCAGTTTATTTATGAAAACCTTTTGTACGTACACAAAAATATTAATCTATTTAAAAAATACAGTGATATCCACAACATAAATACGAGGAATTAACAAAAACTTGTTGTTCCTGCAACGGGGCTCAAAAAAATAGGGGGTACAGTATTCCCAAATTAATAATGCACATTGAAATTTATTTTCTATCATACATTGAAACGTAAGAGCCCTAAAAAATGCACTTGCATTTTGCACCTTGTTCGAAAGAAATAGGAGTCAATATCATGTGTACACAATCGAAAACAATTCGGGCGGTCGGCGGCGGTCGCCGGTCAGTCAAAGGTCCGTCAGTCGTCTCAAAGGTCCGTCAGTCGTCTTTACATATTGGTGGTGACAGCACGTGTTCTCTCTGTGTGGAATTATAAAGAGCTGCTATTACACACCCTTCTTGGTATTGTTTTCAAAGGTGAATTTAATTTAACTTTAATTATCTTATTCAAATTTAAAAAGTTTATTTTGTAATATTATTAATTGTAATATTATTCTGGAATGATCAGTGCTGTAAATACTTTTGAACTGAGATTTTAATGATTAGATTTCTAAGATTTTAATGTAAACCTGTGTTTGAAAACCATTTTTTCCTCTTCTAATATAAACCTTGTGTTATTTAAACCTTCTTTTCTTCCATCATTACACCAGCTTCAGTAAGATAGGTACTTGAAAAGTAATAAAAGTTTCGAAGTATCCAACAAAGATTGTAGCATAGTCGCAATCGTGTGATTTTCCTCGTTATTTACTTACATGGAATTATCGAATCAAATTTCGTTACTGATAAATCAATATTTATCTCTTTTAGCACAAAACACATAATTCTACTAAATTATGCATGAAGAAAATACACTTAACCACTCTATATACATATCGTCTTCCGACACTCGGGGAATACGATCGTTGCCGAACAGTGACGAAGATTTCTATGCGCATTCTCACTTTGGGAGACCTGTACATTCAGATGCCAATGCCTACGTTTTTGCAATAAACTTCCGAGCCATATTCAAGCACTAAGCCCAAATAAATTCAAATCGTTCATAAAACAGAAGCTGTGCCTGAAAGCCTAGGTAGCCTGGGTAGGTCGCTTATAGTAGGTACTCAAACTGCCAGACAGTTGTGGGGAAAAAAAAAACAAAAAATAAAAATGTGACCCACATGGTGGGACATTCACAATAATCAAATAAAATTACTAACAAGTTCTTTTTAAAATGAATGTAAATAAAAATCATTAAATGTCACAATGATAATAAAAAAAGTAAAATACATAATAAAATAAGTATTCATGTCAAATCAGTAAATGTCACGATAAAAAATAAAAAATAATAATAAAAAAGTTTTTGCAAAAAATTAAAAAAAAAAAACAAAAATCTGAAAAATAACTTTAGCTTCAGAAGTCGGTGTCAAAAAAACTAAATCAATCAAACAAAGGTCACCTTCACGGTCACTTCAGGGTCACATTTTTATTTTTTGTTTTTTTTTCCCCACAACTGTCTGGCAGTTTGAGTAGGTACTATAATAATAAGCGACCTACCCAAATGTCCATTCCTTGGTATTGTTCGTCGTTTAGTTGAGCTCCTTGAGTTATTTGTCGAGCTACGTTAACTGACAAATGCTTGTACTGACTGGACAGGTCCACTCAAATCTGAATGGTTCTTTCTTCAAAAGACCATCTCAGACACTAATCTGCATAGATGGACTTCAAAAGAGACTATGACCTCTGAATTTGTTTCCGCTGTTTCTTCTCAGAGTAGTCAGGTACGAAACACCGGCCCCATCTAGTTTTAAAAAATGACGTGTAAAAGTGTTTGTACAAACCTACTTGCAAAATAAACATCATTTATCATTTATCAATGACCGGCCAAATTTTCAGAGAAGGTTTCATCCGAGATGGATCCATAATGTTTTCGATATAAGTAATGAAAAAAAAACAACATCTTTTAAAATAAAATTTCATTCCTGTCCACCACTAAAAAGCGAACGTGTGGATATTGCAGCACAATTCAGTTCAACAACCTAGATAGGTAGCAATTACCACACACATAAATTTGGTGCATGCACGCACACAAGTGCATTGATTCCCACTAGGTTTATGATTTAGGAAATTTTTAGGACATTTTCAAATGAATGCTGTTATTTTATTTTATATTTTCGACAATAATATTTAAAATTCACTTTTGGTTTGATATCTAGATCTTAATTTTAAATTTTGGCTGGTCATTGAAAACTAACCCTGTATACTGGGAATACGAGTGTGTTACGCAATTAGACCACAGATTGGGAGCAGTCACGATAATAAGAGTGTGTTACGCAATTAGACCACAGATTGGGCGCAGTTACGATAATAAGAGTATGTTACGCAATTAGACCACAGATTGGGAGCAGTTACGATAATAAGAGTGTGTTACGCAATTTGACCACAGATTGGGAGCAGTTACGATAATAAGAGTGTGTTACGCAATTTGACCACAGATTGGGAGCAGTTACGATAATAAGGCACCCGGACACAGCAACCAGACACCAACAGAACAGCGACCAACCGTTTAACGCGCTGAATGACAGCGGGGGTTCATATGCTTTGCCATAAAAAATAAAGGGCCCGGGGCGACTAATCACGACGTCAACAGTACGGGCACCCCCGGAAATAGATGCAATTGCTATGGTAGCAGGACACTTGCGCTATGGCCGTTCGACTAAGGGTAGCAGCCCGCAGCACTCCTTTGTATAGGGCTGGCCCAATTATCATTGAATATGGGCCGTAGTGCCCGACACGCCATTTGTGTAACGATCAAATACTTTTCGTGCAAGTGTACTGTACCCAACTGCTGGCTTAGAAACGATTTTATGCTTCGAGGATACTTTACATCCAACTTTCATTTTGTTAAAGATTATTATTGAATACACTTATTTTTTTATTTTAGAGTAATACTAGGGACAAAAAGTAAAGCCATATAGTATGATCAAGATTATAACCTGAAAACATCATAATATTTATTTAGCTTTCATGGAACTATTAACAATTATAATGACTGGTGTAAACGCCGTGTATGCCGTATACGCGTGTTTCCTTGATTTGTCGAAATCTTTCGATCTTGTCTCCTATAATGTGCTGTGGGACAAGTTGAGGGGCACGGGTGTGCCGGCGGAGTACACAGCCCTTCTCCGATACTGGTATGCTCACCAGAAAAATAGGGTAAGGTGGGTCGGTACTCTGTCGGATGAGTATCAAATGGAATGTGGTGTGAGGCAGGGGGGGTTAACCTCACCCTTGTTATTTAATTTGTATGTAAATGAACTTATCGAGCGGCTGAGCAGCACACATGTCGGCTGTCATATAGACGGTATATGTGTCAATAACATAAGTTACGCGGACGACATGGTGTTGCTCAGTCCATCTATGAGCGGACTGAGGAAGCTACTCACGATATGCGAGACATATGCGGAGGTGCACGGCCTTAAATACAACTCAAAAAAGAGTGAGGTGTTGGTGTTTACGGCATCTAAACAACAGCCCCGTCGTGTACCTCCAGTATATCTCAAAGGCGTAGTACTCAATGTGGTGAATAGTTTTAAATACCTTGGGCATGTTATCACCAGTGACCTACGTGATGATGGCGACATAGAGCGCGAGCGCAGGGCGTTGGCGGTGAGGAGCAATATGCTCGCCTGTAGGTTTGCTCGCTGCACGTCAGTCGTCAAAGTTAGTTAGTCCTTCTACACGAGCGGCCTGTAGGTGTCATATACGAGCCGAGCCTACAACGTCCTGCGCGTACAATACAACAACGCTTTCAGGATGCTGTTGCGGTTGCCGTAACGTTGCAGTGCATCAGGAATTTTTGCTGCAGCTCATACGGATTCACGCCATCATGCGTAAGAAAGCGGCTTCCTTACTGCAACACTTGCGTAGCACTGGGAACAGCATCCTAAAAATGATTGTTGGCAGAGTGGACTGCCCCATCCAAAGACATTGGGTCAAAATAAGTATAGGTTTATGTTAAATTGAATTAAGGACTACGCTGCCAATTATTTTTCACAATCCCAAAGTTTTTTACAGTTGAGTGATACTGGGATCTTAATTTCCCGGGCCGAAAAGTTTTTTTGTCGTTCCAATTTATTCGTTATTGCCTCACTCTAAAGACCGTACTTACTAAGTCCGAGGGTTTAGAATTGTGCGCACTAAATTTCCCTATACATTGATATGCAACACCACTACCCTGTGATTGGCCAATTATTTTTAAAATATTTGATCTGTGAGATTTTTTCGTAGTGTGTTTATGGCGTCATAGAAGTCAAGTGGTTGTAAGAAAACAGTGAAAATATTGGAATTTCAGTGATAAAACCAGTTAAAAACTGTTTGTGCGTGTAAGACCGAGCGGCTAATAACACTAACATAGCATATAAGCACAATCTGTTATTAACCACTAGCAACGTATGGACTGTTATAGGTCTGAAATAAAGATATTTTATTTTAAAGCAAAAAAACGTCAAGTTCACAAAGCATGATAACAAGATCTCACCATGTCAGTCATGTAACATCAATTGGTGAACCTGACTTCCACATAAGTATACCATTCCCAAATATAAATCGATAATAGTGGTTTAGTTGACGCTACCGTTGGCAGTGGCCCGTTTATCTCGGCTCAGAGTCCTGTACCGCTATAACTGGACCCCGATGAGTGTGAACAAGCGATGGTTCTTCACGTTTGTGGTGACGTGCGGCAACGTACTCAGGCCTTCGATGCTGCCAAGGTGTAGGTTTTCCTTCAAGATGCGTCGGCGTGCGCTGTTTGGAGGCTCTTGTGGGTGCTCTAGCATCGTGTAGCGAGACATTTCACGAGGATATCTATAATATTTGTTGGAGTATTCATTATAATAAATAAATGGCTATGATTACATTTTTATTAATTAATACCCGGTGGGTTAGGGTGAGGTGTAACTGATAGGACACCCACATGACGGACGCCAATTATGTCAAAGTTTATGTAATAGGGGGCAAACCAATTGCCATTAACAGAGGACAAATCCAAGCTCTCTGGCTGCTACTGAGAAATTCGTTATGGAAAAACCTTACACTTTGCCCGACCTGGGAATCGAACCCAGGAGCTCTTGCTTAGCGGTCAAGCTTCGACCACTAGACCACCAAGGCGCATTTTTAATAATGTATTGGTGATTAATTAGTCCCTTGGAAAGGCCGACTGTGCATCCTATTATTAAATTATAATACACTAGCGGACGTCACGCGGTTTCACCTGCGTAGTTCCCGTTCCCGTGGGAGTACGGTGATAAAATATAGCCTATACGGATTCGGAAGAATCCCTCTAAGTAATGGTAAAAGAAATTTTGAAATCGGTCCAGTAGTTTTTGAGCCTATTCAATACAAACATACAAAAATACAAAGGTTTCCTCTTTATAATATTAGTATAGACAACATGTTTGGTCAGCCAATGAAAACAATAACATAATTAATTAGTTGGTAATTACCTGATTATATTAAACTGATGTGCAGTCAGTCTGCGGTAAAAATCGTCATCTTCGCCGCCCCAGCCTTCAAATCTATTAGAAAAACCATTGACTGCCACAAATTGTTCAGACTTGACAGCAAGCACTCCACCTGCTAGGGTTTCATAGGGGTGCGTCTCATAACATATAAATTTATTTGGTATATTTTCATTTCAATAACGTTCACAAGATATAATAAACGTGAGATAAACCAACTGTTGATATAATTTTTTTATATAAGTATACTTAACATAAATACTCTAAAACTTATTTAGTATAACGTTATTGGATATAACGTTTATTTAATCGAAAATCATTAGGCCTATCGTTTAAAACATATAATATTGATATAACGTTTATTTAATCGAAAAGCGTGACAGAAACGAATCGCTGCAAAACCGACTCCACGTAGTCTTGTCTGCCCTACCCCTAGAGTGTTATTTAAAATCGCATAGGCGCGGAGGGCGAGGCAACTCGCGAGCTGAGGAGCAGGTGGTTCTAACACTCGCCGCCGCGGCTGAGGCAAGCCGAAGCCGCGGGGGTGAGCGTGAACCACATCTGCAACGATAAGCTCGCATAGGACCGCCGGAGCCCCACAGCTCCGGAGCCGTGACAGAAACCATGCCTGCTGCATGTTGCATGCTTGCTGCATGCTTGCTTGCATGCTGCATGTATGGTGTATGCTTGTTTGCATGTTTGTACAGGGAAATAAAAACCACGCGTTTTGTGATATTATACTAAATAAGTTTTATGTCTTTTGAGTGGTATATCAAACGTTTTAAATTCAATGTAGGTTATGCTTATACAAATTAGTAACTTTAAAATTATATCAATCGTTTATTATATTAACTGATCGTTATATCGAATAAAGTTATAGATTCAGTTGTTATGTCTTGTAAATATTATAGATTTTGTAATTACATATTAATTTACTTACCCGTTTCAAAGGGGAGTACAAATCGGAACTTATCGAGGCTTGCGCTCATGTGTCGCGGTTTGTCCGAACAGGCATACAGGTTGCTCTCATCCAGCGGCAGCAGGTCGACGTCATGTAGGATGAGGCATGGGAACTTGTCTCTTATAGCTGTCTTCGCTCCGAAGTTAAATAGAGTACCTCTATTAAATTTCTTCTCATCTTGTTGTTCTATTACATATATCCTAGAATGGTATAAAGTGGTGATAGAATGGTAATGCTAACAGACGGACCATGAAAATCAAAAACCTGGTTGGACCATTAAAACCACAAAATGGAAAGGCCCAGAAGTAAAGATGAGTTTGTACTTTTGTATAGACCTTACAAAAGTTGGATCGACGATTTCTAGCAAATGACAGGCAAAATATGGTTGGAAATAAGAAAAGACAGTGGATATATCTAGAGCAGGCCTTCACCCATGATGGGGTCCGTGTCTCAACTCAAATCTAGAAACTAATAGTAATACTAACTAGATATAAGTAAACTACTAAACTACATACTTCGCAACATTTATATTATTTGAAATGTAAACTAAATAAAATTGTAAGATGGAAGAAAATACGGCTTATTTATTTATAAAACACTCACCTGTAGTGTATGTTCTGTTTCCTCAGAAAGTTATGGATATACGGAAGGAATATGTCCAGTTGACTTTGTCTATTCCTGTAAGGTACTAATATAGCAACACTGAACTTTGGATTGCAATGTTCTGGTACATAGCTACCATTCACTAAACCTTCTGCTGAGAAATCCTCGAATTTTCTTGGTACTTCCCAGTTCAATAAACGTCTATTACTTTTAAGTATTTTATCATAATTACAATCATTTTTAGATTTCTTCAGCACTAGTTCTGGTGTTACCTGCTTGTACAGTTGTGTTTGTATGAGCTCAGCAGGTACATGTGCGTAGTTGCGCAGACCGTAAGTGTTTGACCAGTTGTAGCGAACTATTGTTTTGAGACTTAGTATTGTAAATATACAAGTCATCGCAGCAAGGTGTATTAATACCCTAGAAATAGTTTTATGGAATTGTATCAGAAGTGTTTAACTACCATTCTTTATTACCTTATACCCCGTTCTTCTCCATAGAGATCTACGCTAGGGTATGGGCAACTATAATAGGTACTTACTCAAGTTATTATGCCTTGTGACTGGGACTGTAGCTTTGATTTTCTTTAATGTATTTTTGACATTCAAAAGTGCCGTAATGGTCTAATTGAAATAAATCTTTGAGTTTGAGTTTATTGTATTGCTCTTTTTTAGTGCGTATTTTGGGGGGATGTACCTATATAGCGGCTATAGTAACCGAGTCGTATCTTTTCATTTTAATAGTTACACCGATCACTTGCATTACTGATCTTCACATGTGGTATGTTCATAATGATGTATGTTTTCTCTAATTATGACGGCGCTGCCTCCTCTCGCGGCGTTATCAGGATGCAGGGCATGATATATTTTGTAGCCTTGAATTTTTACAAATGTTTGTCTTGTAAAGTGTCCTTCTGAAATTAAGCATATGTCTATGTTTTCTGTATCTACGAGTAATACTACTTGTAACTCATGTTGGTGTTGCACTTGGTGTGTATTAACATTCCAAGACGTGATCTTGAGGTTATTAATCATTTTCACAGATGAATAGGAGCTTTTTTGGCACTCATTTCTAGTTTTCTAAGCCATTGACGACCTGATTGGCGCAGCGGTAGTGAGGCTGCCTTACGTTCGTAGGGTCCCGGGTTCGAATCCCGGTCGGAGCAAATGTTTGTGTGATGAGCACGGACATTTGTTTCCGAGTCATGGATGTTTGTATGTATATTAAGTATGTATTTACAAAACAAAAAGTATCTATGTAGTATATCAACTATCTGGTGTCCACGACACAAGCGTTGCTTAGTGTGGCACTAGATTGCGCTGTGTGTAATGTCCAGCAATATTTATTTATTTTATTTATTTTATTCATCAAATGTTGATATTACACTTAAAATTTGGTCGAGTTTTGATTCCGAACTTGTCTCCATATTGTTTTTAACTACTTGAGAGTAAGAGGACGGCTTGGGTGGTTGGTGGGTCATTCCCTTCTTCTCATGAGCTTCTTTCGTAGCTGATGGTTCGGTATGCTTTTTACTTCTTGCTGACTTTGCCAATTTGTAGGTAATTTCAATGGCAATAAAAAAAAAATGATATAGTGAAAATCCAAGTTGGGGGACGCTGTGGCGGCCATTTTGAGAAATGTTGGAATTTTCGACGTTTTTCAAATCCATTTTTCGGGTAGTCGGCAACATCTGACGGGGTCCGATTAGGGTCGTTCAAGCGGTTCATCCCACTGAGGTATGAGTTTTTTTTCATCGAATTTTAGGTTTTTCAGGGCTCTAAAGGATATATTTTACTTGACTGACGGGTGTGATTCAAAATGAAATTGACCGATTGCGGTCGCGATTCATCCGACTGAGGGGTATGAGTTTGTTTCGAATTTTAGGATATTTTAGGAGTTTGAAGGGATCTTCACTGGATTTGGGGCTTTGCCCCTACAGGAACGTTTTGTAGACGCGTGCTGCTCGAAGCTCGCGCAGCACGAAAACCAATAGTGTCCGATAGGGTTTCTAATGTAACACAACATAACACAACAACTCAACATGAATGATGTAACCAAGATTTTGTAAAAATGTTCTGATTTAAAAGAGTGTCCATGGAGGTTCTTGCCCGTTCTTCTCCTTAGAGATCTATGCTAGGGAATGGGCAACTACAGTACTTTCACAGTTTTTATGTCTTGTGACTGGGACTGTAGCTACATTTAATTCAAAAGTGCGTGTAACTGGCCTACTTGAAATAAATGCTTTGATTTTGATTTCTTCAACAGGTTTCAATTCGAATGAAGATTTTGTACTATTATATAATATTAGGGTTCTCTATGGGTTTTTTGGATTGAACAAGTAACTCTTACGAGTAGGGGAAAAGTGCCAAACCCCCCTTTTTCAACCGACTTCCAAAAAAAGGAGGTTCTCAATTCGACTGTATTTTTTTTTGTTTTTTTGTTTTTTTTTTTTTTGTGTTTGTTACCTCAGAACTTTCGACTGGGTGAACCGATTTTGACAATTCTTTTTTTATTTGAAAGCTGGTGCTTCTCGTGTGGTCCCATTTAAATTTTGTGAACATCTGATGCTGATCTTCGGAGATATACAATGAAACTCTTCAAAAATAGACGGCAAATGTGCCGTGAATGTTGCAATCGCTTGGATGTTTATTGTTTATACAACATCATGACGTAACATCACGCCTGTATGCTCTGAGGGGGTATGCAGATGTATACAATACACCGAGATTTCGACAGTTAGGTATGCTAAGTTGGCGCGATCGTGTTCAGCGCGCGACTCAAATAACTTAACATCACGCCTGTATGGTCTGAGGGGGTACGCAGATGTGTACAATACACCCAGATTTCGACAGTTCGTTCGTGTTCCGTGCACGCCTCAAAGAGATGTCAGCAAAAGGGACTGTTTTAAAGAGATACTGCGGCCCTGGAACACAAAGGGCTAAGAAAGAACATGGATAGGTTTTAGTCAGTAAAAGTCTGACACTCCCGCTCCGCCCAGAGCGATAATTTGATAATTTCCCATCCGAAAAAAAAAAGGTATGTTAAGTTCCATATATTGGGGATACGCCTATTACCATGACATGTATTGTTAACAATGGCAAATAAATTCATGGCAAATATGAACAACTAAAAATGGAAAAATAAAAAACTTTTTTGCAAAAAATAAAACCGACTTCAAAAAACACAAAAAGTGAAAAATAACTTTAGCTTCAGAAGTCGGTGACAAAAAAAACGAAATCAATCAAACAAAGAGTCACCGACTTCTGAAGCTAAAGTTATTTTTCACTTTTTGTGTTTTTTGAAGTCGGTTTTATTTTTTGCAAAAAAGTATTTTTTTCCCCCTTCCCTCCTCCCTATCGTATCTCGGAAACTAAGAGACCCGTGTTCTGTTTTTACAGATTCGTGTAGAGGAGACTCGGGAAAGCTAAAAACCATTTTTCAAAGTTGCCCCTCTTCTCCCCCCTTTAGGCGGATCTCGAAACTTAAGTGACTTGGAACATTTTTTTTCAGATTCATAAAAACGGGCTCAGAGTTAATCAAAATCATTTTTCAAAACTCGCCTCTCTCCCCCCCTTCACCCCATAAGACGGGGGGGACCTGTCGTATCTCGGAAACTTACTATCCAAAACTATTGAGGGGCGTTGAAAGTTATAGTATCCCTACGCTTTTCCTTCCCCCAACCCCCCCGCCCTTCACCCCTCGCCCTATAGTATCTTGGAAAGTAGGACAAGTAGCCGCTTTTTGGTTTTTACTACCGAAAAAACTGAATCGAGCCGGCGACCCCCGTAGCGTAGGGATATGGTCACGATAGCTTTCCGGTGGTAGGTAGGTCCTGAGTGAAGATTAACTCAGGGACGACGAGCAAACTTTTAATTTTATTCAAGAATTAGAATATGAGTATTGTTTTCGAGTGATTTGGAGGTGCTGATTTAGAATGATTAAGAGATCAATCAAGTAAAAACCTTTCAGATACTTTTGGACTTTATTTGGCATCACTAGAGGTTGAAAAGTGGAAGACTAGGTTTCTTGTAGGGTTATGTTTGACATTTTTACTTGTTTCATCCACCAAGACTCTGAACGCACCTTTTGACGTTTGACAGATTACGTTTCGTTGTCTGTGCGAATCGGTGCGATGACGTTGGCTTGTCAGTGCAATTTTGGTTGAATAATGGTCACTCCGTGCTTGTAATTTTTGGTACACGCTGTTCCGTGTAATTATTGGTTGAAAACTTTGAGTTATTGTTAATCCGATACCATCTTGATCGGTGTTTGATATTTGAGTGAAAATTGAGAAATCTCGCCATTTTGGGTCTTGACCGCGAGTGATTTTTTGGTTATGTCCGGCCTGTTTGTGTCATTTGAACGCCGGTAATTTCCTAAATTCAGTGTTGGACTATTACATCCCCGATTGGGTTATCAAACCGGGATAAAATTCAGTTGGACATTCGTGAGAGGTGCCACGTGTGGGATCTGAAGGTTTGATCCTGGAGTCGACGGTGCGAGCCGCGCGCGTCCTTTGGTTACCGTCGAATCTTACCTAACTATACATACACCACACACACCACAGATATACTTACACCCCACCCAGATGAGACGTGACCAGGACTACGTCACATCACCGGTGCCAGCGTGATGGTAAGTGTATTGAATAGTTGTTTTTCCTTTGTCAATTGGACAAATATATTGTGATTAGGGCTCCGCGTAATCGCGGACATCGTGAGTCTGCTGGTGCAGTCTCACACAACTGGTAGCAGAGCGTGGTTGAATTGTTAAATTCACCACTTATATTGAATTATGAGTTAAAAGTATTGAGAAGTCTGATTTGTTGCCGTCGGCCTGACTCAAATTAAACATAGATTGTTTGACATAATATATTATGATATGTAGTGTCCCTTGTGGTTTGTACTTTAATTTGCTATTGTATAAACAAGGTATTGCTTGTACAGGGTCGGATTTGAACTTGTAATAATTCAAACTAAGTTTTATTATTTGGTTTAAATTGTAGTTGGGTCCGGGAAAATTATTCCTGTTGTTTATTTAATTGAATTTAATTTGTTTATTTGATATTTGTCCCAATGGCTTCATTGAAAGCTGTAAACCAAGCCATTGGTGGATTGACCTCACAGCTAAGATGGTTTGCCTCTGCCGTTGCGACCGCTGAGCGTCGAGACCTGGAAGAGGCCACGCTTGCCCGGTATAAGCAGTTGAATGCGAGATTGAGTGCGGTTGACACTTTGTTTGCTCGCTTCAATGAAGTGATTTTGGACTTGGACCTGGAAACATTGGGTCAAGCAGCCCGTGATAAGGTTGTTGCGGATTATGACCAGATGATGAACCTGGGTGACATAATAAGTATGCGCGCCAGGGAAATTTTGAAGAGTCGGGACCCTGCCCAGGTCAAAACAGAGACCTCTGTTGTTGCAGGCCCTGGACTTTTGGGTAGACTGCCTACCCTGGAGCTGCCACATTTTGACGGTCACTTGGACCATTGGTTAAGCTTCAGGAACCTATTTGACAGTTTGGTTGATTCGCGCTCTGACCTCCGACCGGCCCAGAAGTTGGCTTATTTGTTGTCAGCCCTAGGAGGTGAGGCTCGAGCCTTGGTGCAGCACTTGCCGGTGACCGACTGGGCCTATCCCACTGCTCTGGAACTTCTATCCCGACGGTACCAGAACAAACGTTGCCTGGCTGATGTCCATATTGACCAGATCTTGGGGTTGCCGGCCATCACCAGAATGTCAGCGTTGCGTGCTGACCTATTGAATCCGTTGCTCGCAGCAACCAACGCCTTGAAACGCTTGGAGTTGCCGGTGGACTATTGGTCCTATTTGTTGGTACACTTAGTGTTGCAGCGGCTTCCGTCAGACTTGAGGTCCCGTTTTGAGCAGAAGTATGGTGGGGATAGTGCCACCCATCTTCCCCCCTTTGAGGACCTCGTCAAATTTTTGGAGGATGAGTGTCGTTTCCTCGACAACGCCCGTGGTGCCACGGGGTCAAGCCAACCGCCCTCTCGGCCGAGGGCCCAGGGACGGACTAGGACTGTCGGGCCTGGTGATAGCCGCCCTGCCCCCCGTTTTGGTGGCACCCAGAGTAATCTTGTTTGCGGCTATTGTAATGCCACGGGACATGGCGTACCAACTTGCGCGGCCTTCTTGGAGTTGCACGTGAGTGCCCGCCGCCGAGTTGCCAATGCACGCCGTCTGTGCTTTTCGTGTTTGGGGAATCATTTTCATCGGGATTGCCCCAACCCCCGCCCTTGTTCAATTTGTAGGGGCTCACATCTGGAAGTTTTGTGCGCCAACGCGAACCGCTCTGTCAGACCAGCCTCTGATGGGGGTTCGCGCAGGGGGGGGTATGATGGAGATGAGCACCGGGCTTCTCGCTCGCCGGATCAGAGTCGAGGAGGGGCCTGCAACTTTGACCGCCGCACTCCACCCCCCGCGCCAGTTGATCGGGAGCCGCGCGACCGCCGATTGACCTCCCCTCGTGAAGGCGACTATGCAGCTGCTGGTAGGCGACGTTGGCCAGACCAGCACCGCCTTCCCTCCCCTCCGTTGGCGGAACGTCCCCGTTTGAAGACGCGCCCCCCGCCACTCAGGCGTCAAGTGAGATATGCCCCTCCAGCGATGGCGCGCGGCTCGGGACATCGCGCGGATGAGGAGTTTGACTACTATCCTCATCGGGATAGACCCCAGCCTGGATGCGGCGATCGGTCGCCGCCCAGGCATTACTAGGAAATTGGCGCCTGTCCCGCTAACGTACCTCCCCAGATCGACACGGTTTTGTTGCCAACGGCATCGGTCAGGGTCTGGGGACCCACGGGGGACTCTGTTGTGGTCCGTGCCATTTTGGACACGGGAGCCCAGGGTTGCCTTTTGTCGTCTTGGTTAGCGGGTCGGGTGAGCCTGGATGTCCGTGCCTTTTCAGGCACGATTAATGGAATAGGCGAAACACCTATCCCGACTGTTGAGGGACAAACCTTATTTGGGCTCACTCCTGTGAGTTGTTTGGACCCTAAGTTTTTTCCTTCGGCCATTGTTCTGACGAGTATTTTGGGCTGTCATCCCCAACGTCAGCTGTCGCCTGATATTGTCCGGTTGACGTCAGGCCTGGATTTGGCTGACCGCCGGTTTGATTCCCCTAATACAACTCATTTGATATTGGGTTCCGATGTACTAGGGAGAATATTGTTGGGTAATATGAAAGTCTTGCAGCCGAACGGTTTGGTGGCTGTCTCGACCATCTTTGGCTTTGCGGTGATGGGCCCAGTGTTGAAGGCTCCCCCTCCACCTGAGCCTGATTTTGCGTTGGCTTGTGGCTCCGCTCTCTCTGACGCTGTTCAGAGGTTTTGGGAGGTTGAGGAGCCACCGCAAGTGGCCCGCTTGAACCCGGAACATGAGGAGTGCGAGTTGTTCTATCAGAACAACACAGGTCGACTCCGTTCCGGTCGGCTCGTAACACGGTTGCCTTTTGTTGCAGTTCGACCACCTCTCGGCGAGTCCAGACCTATGGCCGAGAAGAGATTGTTGGCGATGGAGCGCCGTATGGCCAGGGATCCGGTGCTGCGGCAGAAATATTTAGATTTCATGCGTGAGTACGCAGACTTGGGACACATGTCGGTGTCAAATTTGGATTGGCGCTCAGTTGAGCATTACTTTCTGCCGCATCACGCGGTCCTCAAGGCATCCACCGGTAAGCTGCGCACAGTATTTGATGGGTCTGCGCGGACTTCCTCTGGTGTCTCTTTGAATGATTGCTTGCACTCCGGCCCCGAATTGTTGAGGGACCTTTGTGATGTCATCACATCTTTTCGCCGTCATCAAGTAGTCTTTGTGGCTGACATCAAAATGATGTTCCGGCAAACGGTTATTCACCGGGATGACAGACGTTATCAGTTGATCCTGTGGCGAGAGAATCCCCGGGACCCCATGGTTGTTTATGAGCTCAACACGAATACGTACGGCCTTCGATCGAGCCCTTTTGTTGCTATTCGTTCGCTTTGGGAGCTCGCGGACCGAGAACGCTTGAAGTTCCCTCGGGCGTCCGCCATCTTGAAAACGGACTTGTATGTTGATGACGTCTGCACTGGGGCTTCCACGGTTGAGGAGGCTATCCTGTTGCGTGACGAGTTGGTTCAAATTTTGGATTCCGCTGGCTATGAGTTGCGTAAGTGGGTGTCCAACTCGCCAGCACTGTTGGAAGATGTGGAAGAGGATCATAAGCAGGATCCTCATTTGTTTGAAAATGCTGACAACCCTGCTATGTTGGCCGTTCTCGGCGTTCAGTACCGACCAGTCCAAGACACCTTTACGTACGATGTCGATTTGGAGTCACCACACACTTGGACTAAACGACTGGTATTGTCTACTGTCGCGAGAACCTTTGACCCGAATGGTTGGATATGCCCGGTATTGTTTTGGGCGAAATGTTTTCTCCAGCGCCTTTGGACCGCGGAACTTGGTTGGGATGAGCAACTTCAGGAAACCCTTTTGGAAGATTGGCTCCAATTTGTATCCGCACTTCCTGCGGTCAACGAGGTAGCGTTACCACGCGCTATCCTCCCCCCTGGGAACTATACTGCTACCCTTCATGGGTTTTGTGACGCATCTTCGCACGGTTACGCAGCTGTTGTTTATCTGCGCACCGTCAGCGCGACAGGCCAGGTGAAGTTGTCACTGATCATGGCCAAGAGCAAGGTGGCCCCCCTCCGGACGGCATTGACCATCCCTAAGCTAGAGTTGTCAGGGGCGGCGCTTCTTGTGCGTCTCTTGAATCACGTTGCTCAAACTTTAGGTGGATCTGTGAACATTCGGAATTCTTACGCCTGGACGGACAGTCAAATTGTTTTGTGTTGGTTGAAGACGTCCGTCCACTCCTTGGAGGTCTTTGTTGCGAACCGAGTGTCACAGATACAAAATTCCGAAACGCCTTTGATTTGGAGGCACGTGCCTGGAGACTTGAACCTCGGCGACGTAGCCTCACGTGGGTGCATGGCCCCCCGCCTGCTTGTGCACCCCCTTTGGTGGGGACCGGATTGGCTGACTCGCCCCGAGGATGATTGGCCTCGAACGCCAATTTTGATGTCGGATCCTTTGCCCGGGCTTAAGGTGCTCGCTGTTGGGACGAAGGACCCTCCGTTTGATCCGGATATTTTGTTGAATCGATACAGCTCCCTCGACAAATTGTTGAACGTTACCTCGTGGATCAGGCGTTTTGGTCACAATGCTAGGAATCCAGGGGACAAGCGCCTGTCACCGGTTCTCTCTCCTCAAGAGCGACAGGAGTCACTCCTCCTGTGGGTTCGCTCTGTGCAGGCCGTACACTTTGAGAAGGAGATCGAGACCTTAAAGTCCGGTAGAGTTAAGTTGTCGGGAGCCGTTAGTAAGTTGAACCCCTTTTTGGATGAAACGGGTCTTTTGCGTGTTGGAGGACGGTTGAGGCACTCTAGCCTTCCTTATGGGGTCCGTCACCCCCTTTTGTTGCCCAAGGCGGGCCATTTGATTAAATTGTTGGTGACTGATCGTCACATTAAGAACTCGCACGCCGGTTGTAATGCGCTGTTGGCCATTCTGCAGCGAGAGTTTTGGATTTTGTCGGCTCGTCGTACCATTCGTAGCATCGTCTTCCGTTGCATACCGTGCTATCGGACTAAGGCCCCAACGATGCAGCAGATGGGAGACTTGCCTGCTGATCGTGTCAATGAGGCGAGGCCCTTTGCAGGCGTAGGAACGGACTTTGCTGGTCCCTTTTCGATAAAGACGTCTACCCTTCGCAATAGTAAAATTGTCAAGGCTTATTTGTGCGTATTTGTCTGCCTGTCAACTAAGGCAGTGCACTTGGAGCTGGTATCCTCCCTCTCGACGGAGGCCTTTGTGGCAACTTTGGATAGATTTACGTCTCGCCGTGGGTTACCTTCTCTGATCAGGTCTGATTGCGGTACCAACTACAAGGGTACAAGTAACTATTTGAAGGAAGTGTATGACTTTCTTAATGAGAGCCAGGTTGACATTGGTAACAAATTGGCCCATCGAGGGGTCACTTGGTTGTTTGACCCGCCAGCCTGCCCCCATTGGGGGGGTATTTTTGAGGCCGCGGTGAAAGCGGCAAAGGGACTCTGGCGGAGATTGTTGGGAGACACCGTTCTCACCTTTGAGGAATTAGCTACGGTATTTTGTCGCATTGAAGCGGTACTAAATTCGCGTCCATTGTGCCCGCTCTCTTCGGACCCGAACGATTTGGAGGCTCTAACCCCGGGCCATTTCTTGATTGGACAGCCACTTGTCGCTCTGCCTGAGTACCCTTTTGTTGATGTGAGCCAAAATCGGCTATCGCGGTTTCAGTTGGTGCAACAGCTCACTCAGAGCTTTTGGAAGCGTTGGAGCTTAGAGTATCTGCACATCCTCCAGCAGCGCGTCAAGTGGACTGATAAAACTCATCCGCCCAAGATAGGAGACCTCGTCCTTATTAAGGATGCCAACCTTAAGCCTCTGTATTGGCGCCGGGGGCGCATTCTCAATTTGGTGGCTGGCACCGACGGGGTACCTCGTTTTGCTGAGGTTTTAGTGGATGGGTCGGTTATGAAGAGAGCGGTCGCAACCTTGTCAAGACTGCCAATTGATTAGCGGACGGGACGGCCCGTCCGGGGGGGGTAGATGTTTCATCCACCAAGACTCTGAACGCACCTTTTGACGTTTGACAGATTACGTTTCGTTGTCTGTGCGAATCGGTGCGATGACGTTGGCTTGTCAGTGCAATTTTGGTTTAATAATGGTCGCTCCGTGCTTGTAATTTTTGGTACACGCTGTTCCGTGTAATTATTGGTTGAAAACTTTGAGTTATTGTTAATCCGATACCATCTTGATCGGTGTTTGATATTTTGTTGATAATTGAGTGAAAATTGAGAAATCTCGCCATTTTGGGTCTTGACCGCGAGTGATTTTTTGGTTATGTCCGGCCTGTTTGTGTCATTTGAACGCCGGTAATTTCCTAAATTCAGTGTTGGACTATTACATCCCCGATTGGGTTATCAAACCGGGATAAAATTCAGTTGGACATTCGTGAGAGGTGCCACGTGTGGGATCTGAAGGTTTGATCCTGGAGTCGACGGTGCGAGCCGCGCGCGTCCTTTGGTTACCGTCGAATCTTACCTAACTATACATACACCACACACACCACAGATATACTTACACCCCACCCAGATGAGACGTGACCAGGACTACGTCACATCACCGGTGCCAGCGTGATGGTAAGTGTATTGAATAGTTGTTTTTCCTTTGTCAATTGGACAAATATATTGTGATTAGGGCTCCGCGTAATCGCGGACATCGTGAGTCTGCTGGTGCAGTCTCACACATTACTACATTTAGGGGTTTTAAAAGTGAAAGACCACAAGGACGCGAGGTGCTTGCACGTCGCGCAACACGCAAATACTACCTAGTCTATATTTTTATAAAATGGTAAACTGACTGATTCACTGACTGACTGGTTGATATATCAACACACAGCCCAAACCGCTGGTCCTAGAGATATGAAACTAGGAGGATATGTTCATTGTGTAGATAAGTATCCACTAAGAAAGGATTTTTGAGAATTCCACCCCTAAAGGGGTAAAATAAGGGATAGAAGTTTATATGAAAGTCCGTCAGTTTTAAAGTTAGGATCTTCAAATTTTGTGTTTAGGGCAGGCTGACTATTGAAAATTAATTTAAATACGTGTCTCAGCGTTTTTGATAATTCCACCCCCGAAAGGTTAATAAGTGCGATGAAGTTGTGTATAGAAAATCATGTTTTCGAAGTTAAAATCTCAAAATTTATTATCTAGGCTTATGGTTGGAAGCTAACGCAACGATGTTGTTAGAATTTCAACCCTTAAGGTGGTGAAAAGGGGGGTGAAATTATGAACTGACTGGCTGATTGATCGATCAACGCACAGCTGAAACTGCTGGGTTTAGAAGCATGAAATTTTGCACAAACCTTCCTTGACTGATGTAATTGTGTGCTAAGAAGGAATTTTTTGAAATTCCTCCCCGAACGGGTTGAAATGCGGGTTGAAAGTTTGTAAATCCATCATCTATGAAAATTTTAACTGTCTAGGACACTGGAGTCTTAGTAATAGGGTCCCGTTTTTACCCTTTGGGTACGTCACCTTAAATAACAAAATCAAAATCGGTTCATCCAGTCGGGAACTACGATGTCACAGACAGACACACACACACAGACATGTCAGACTTATAGCACCCCGTCATTTTTGCGTCAGGGCTTAATAAAAACAATGCGTCTCAGAGATTCGTTAACAAATTCTTTGAATAATTACCTGATCAACAGAGACATCATAGATCTTTTCCTCTGTGACAAAACGAAAATATTTCAACCTTCTCGTGTCCGTTCTAAAATAAATAATGAGTACATTTAATATTAAAAAAAACCGGCCAAGTGCGAGTCGGACTCGCGCACGAAGGGTTCCGTACCATTATCTATACATTAGACAAAACGGAAAAAAAATCACGTTTGTTGTATGGGAGCCCCCCTTAAATATTAATTTTATTCTGTTTTTAGTATGTGTTGTTATAGCGGCAACAGAAATACATCATCTGTGAAAATTTCAACTGTCTAGCTGTCACGGTTCATGAGATACAGCCTGGTGACAGACAGACGGACAGACGGACAGACAGCGAAGTCTTAGTAATAGGGTTCCGTTTTTACCCTTTGGGTACGGAACCCTAAAAAGGGCTCCTGGAAAAAATTGAGACAGACCTTTGCCCAGTAGTGGGACAACGACAAACGGTTGTGCTTAAGAGCACACTCGAGATGTAAAACTTCACGTAAGACGGGGGGGGGTTAGCGCCACCGCACGCCTAAAGACAAATGACAATCGTCAACGTTCGCGTTTGCCAACACTTTTCGGTTGCGTAACGCATTCACCAGCTTACCCCCCAAGTCAAGCGTGCATAAAGAAGTTTACTTCAAAAACTTGCAACCACCAGTCCACCTGACGCCCGGCAAATGTAAAAATGAGGCATCGCACTATCGGGAGACGCCCCGGGCGTACCGTAGGCGCGGGCCTGTGGGCGGTGGGCTATGGGCTAGCTCGCCATCCGTCCGTCTCATGACGACAGGCCGTGTCGACAAGCAGGAGTGTTCCACGCGCGCCTCAAAGAGAGTCAGCAATAGCTCAAAGAGGGTCCGCAAGGGCCGATGCCTGTCGGAGTTGCGGGACTGTTCGAAAGAGATACCGTGGCCCCGGAACGCAAAGGGTGATGAAGGAACATGGATGGGTTTTAGTCAGTAAAAGTCTGACACTCTCTCCTGCTCCGCGCGGCGCCCAGCGGGAGGAGTCATTTGATGATTTCCCATCCGAAAAAAAAAAGGCATCGCACTATTGAGGCTCCTAGGAGGATCTCCCGATCCAGCCGTTTGAGCGCCCATAAAGCGGGCTGATCGTAGCCTCGACGCCATGCGCCTCTTGAATTGGACTATAATGTGCACTATTACTCGACGTTTGGGTGGAGAGTCTGATCCACATGCTGAACCATAGATGCTGTACCTATAATAAGTTTACAATAAATATGTTAAAAAAACCTGGGAGACCGCAAACCGGCCCTATATTGCAACTTTCATCGAAATCGTTAGAGGCGTTTCGAGAACGTGATTACAAATGAATATACGAATGTCAGATACCTACTCGTACATACAGGGTGTACACGGGCGCTTCAAGAAGTCGTCAACCGAGCATTCTGTACATCAAACTAAGTCGCAATCAATATTGCTGGGCAACTTTTTTACTTTAACTTTTATACTCTACTTTTTTTTTGGGGTGAAAAATCATGTTTTCACTCAAACATTGTGCTTCTGGAAGGATTGAAATAGATATTTATTTCTTTAGTTATTTCTTTAAGTTAGTGTCTCACAAATAGGGATTTTTACAGGTGCCATAGTATGCTGTCACTTACCCCCTTTTTTTCGGATGTGAAATCATCAAATGACTCCTCCCGCTCTGGGCGGAGCAGGAGAGAGTGTCAGACTTTTACTGACTAAAACCCATCCATGTTCCTTCATCGCCCTTTGTGTTCCGGGGCCACGGTATCTCTTTCGAACAGTCCCGCAACCCCGGGTCACTTACCCCCTCAAGGTTCATTGGAAGACCAGCGTCAGACAGCATTACCTGTCTGGCATGAATGCTGAAATAGACCTTTTTGGCGTAGCCGTGAGGCACACAGCATATACTATGTATTTTCTCTTTTTTACAAACACTAAACATGTTGGTTACCCAATGCATAAACACATCCTTGTGTTTGTTATCTCAGTGTTGTTTTCTTGGATATATTTGGTTAGCTGTACTGAACGCTGTGTTAAAAGTCCATCTATTTTAATGAGACCTTAAACTATATTACATTATAGAGACTTATATTATATTCTATAAATAAGGATTGAATAGTAGTAGAATAGTGGAGGTGTTCAAAGTATTTTTTTTAAACATGTAATAAAAAAAAACGTGTAAAAGTCGGAACTTGAACCCCTAAACATAATATCTCCATCACTACAAGATTCCCAGGTATGGTCTAGCTACAACAAAAAAGATCGCAATGACGGGGATACGAAGTATTATATTATCTGTGACGGGGATAACAAGTAGTGAGAACTTTAGACTTCGTTAAGGGTCGTTGTTACACTTGTTACACCCTTTATGTCGGATATTTTGGATTTATTCCGTTAGGCTCGTACATCAAGCGACCCGAAACTGTCAAAGAGCTTGGAAGATTTTTGTATGGAGCCTGGCCGCCCTAACTGTCAAAACCTTGGAAGATTTTTGAATGGAGCCTGGCCGGCCTAACTGTCAAAGAGCTTGGAAGATTTTTGTATGGAGCCTGGCCGGCCTAACTTTCATTTTTTTTTTTTTCAAAGTTAAGGCCACGTATAACACCATTTACTGATAACATCTTCAGCTCATCAAAGTTGTTCTAAAGATACTATTAGATGTCAGTTAATGGATTTTAACTTTGATAACTCATATCTCGGAAAAATGATACGTGCAAAACTTGTTTGTATTCCAGTTATCGATTAATGTAGGTTATCTGCGTGGCCGCAACTTTTAAATTAAAAAGAAATGGTGGAAGTTAGGCCGACCAAAAACTTCAAATCCTTTTCCCAATCAACATTGAACCCAATGCTGTACTGTTAAAGTTGAAAATCAATCAAAGACAATTTGACAGATTGTGTAGTATTTGATGCGCAGGAGTCTGTATATCGGTTACATACCTATCATAATACCTAAGTTTATCCTAACTATATTCGATATAACTACATCATGTGGGCGGGCTTCGTGCAATGAACACATTGGGTGCGATACACTGGCTTTAATAAAAGTAGGTACCTACTAACAAATTACTTGAAATTACAATGTAGCACAGTCACGGGGCATCACGGGGCACATCACGGGGCACAATGAATCGGGGACAGTGCCGGGGCCGAGACGTCTCAGACATTGAATGTCGTCCTCGCTGCGAGCTCAAAACATCACGACTCTGTCGAAGCACGCTGCGGTGTAGGTAGACTGGTAAGTAAGTCTACTAGTAAAGAAAGGGAATGATTTTTTTTTTACTGAACGCGTTTTTTTTTAATTGTAGACCATACCTGTGAATCTTCTAGTTTCAGAGATATTGGGGCACAAAGTTCCAGGTTTTTAATTTTTAGTAGGTACTATTCAACGCATTCATCAACACAGTGTTTTGAGTGAGTTACATTTCACTCCTACCGCAAAACGTGATTTTTCACCGAAAACAGTAGGTAGTCGTGTCCTCGCAATATTTAGCTGAGAGTTACTTTTTGATCTGTGGTTTGATGTACAGAATCCTTGGTTCACGGCTCTGAGGAAGGTCTGTTTACACCTTGTTTAAACAAATATTGCTCATTAATAGTACAGGATTATGATTCGTAGAATACTCACGACAGCAGTATATAAGATAACTATAAGGAATTTAAGAATCAATTTACGAAGACGAAGATAAATTAAGTAAGTAAGTACTTATTGTTTTCACGTTACTTATTGCTTATTATGTAGTCGGTGAATGGCACTTGCTTGATATTTTTTCCAAGAACTATGTATGCTGCATTGAAATACAATACAATGATCAAACGAATAGTTTTGATCAAAGAAAACCAAACGGTTTTGATTGTCCTCTATTTGGTTTACACCATAGAGTATAGTAATATAGATTGTTGACACTGACATAGAGGTAAGTACACACAGACATAATAATTTTAAGATGAATCTGAATATTAGCATGGAATTATTAAGTACTAAAACCAGTTTCGGATCCACCCGACGACGGCGAAGCCAAAAAAGGACTGGTTATGAGTTTAGCAGTCTACGTATGTTTGTATTTATCACGTATGTTTAGCAGTCTACGTATGTTTGTATTTATCATCACGTATGTTTAGCAGTCTACGTATGTTTGTATTTATCATCACGTATGTTTAGCAGTCTACGTATGTTTGAAAAACTCAATAACACTTTGCCCGACCTGGGAATCGAACCCAGGACCTCATGCGCACTAGTCGCCACCACTAGGCCTACGAAGTAGTCATTAATTTTATATTGTTAACAATACATGTCATGGTAACAGGCTTATCCCCAATGAAATGGAACCTAATATAAGTACCTGTCGAAATGTGGGTGTACTGTAGACAATTCAGCTAACCCCCTCAGAGCATACAGGCGTGCGTGATGTTATATTATGATGTGGTGAAAACAATAAACATTCAAGCGATTTGCTGTCTATAATTGAAGAGTTCCATTGTATATCTCCGAAGATCAGCATCAGATCTTGACCAAAGAGAAGTAATTTTCTTCCAAACAAAAAAGAATCATCGAAATCGGTTCACAATGAGGGATTTTCTTTTTAGCTCTTCCCTAGTCGCTGGATAGATGGCGCTAGGAGTTAGTATGATAATGCAAGGAACGGAACCTAAAAAAACTGATTTTAACAAAGCGCGAGAAAACTAGGTTATATTCGGTAGGTTAAGCAAATGAAAGTGTCAGTCAACGAGAGTATGTGACGTGACACAATGTTTTTTTTTTTCAAGCTTTTGGCTTTGGCACCAACTATCATAGTAAGTTCAACGCCATCTATAGAGTTCTTGGAAACTAAGTTTTTTTTAATACCTCAAAAAGAAAACCTCTCATTGGCGAAGATATTAGTCTACTGACGTCGCTAGTCTGTGTAGAGAAGGTCATTATAGTAAGTATAGGTACTACTACACTCTCTTACAGCCCAGCTACAAAACTATCGGAACTATAGACTCGCTTCTCGCTGCTCGCCCACGCATTTCTAGTTTCCAACTCTACTCGCTTCTTGGTCTTCATCATGTTGGCGCGTGGCGGTGGGACAACTACCCAAAGTTGTGTGTTTTTGTATGACATTAGTCCCAATGTCCGTTCTATGTGTAAGTCTTTTAAATCTCTTTGGTTTTGGCCTTCTTATGTGTTCATTGTTGATATCATAAACTAACTCAATGTCATAAACGTTCAAATATGTACTCGTTACCAACGAAACAAATTATCCGAAAACGTGTGATCATTTTAAAAAGTATTATCGTTTTCAGTGCTATTGTTTCTATTTATTATATCAACGGGCTTCGCTACTTAGGCTTCCCGGATATTTCCTGTCATTACGTACATGAGAACGATGCACTGCCGTCAGCTGAAGACAGGGTTTTTATGCCGAGACCGAACTCAATATTCTTTCACGAGACATCATGTAGCGGAAGGTTAAACTCCCGTCAGGCATGTGCCATCGAGACTGCGTCGAGAGCGCACCCGAACAGAACGGTCTATGTGATGTTCAGTGCACCCGTCAGCGACTTCGTGTATCAGAGGAGTTGCATCGCGAAATTACGAAGCTTCCATAACGTCAGATTTGCTAGGGTACATATAACTGATTACGCTAAAAATACTCCTTTGGAAGCTATGGTGGCCAGCAGACCTATCAATAAAAGTCAATGGCGTGTGGAACATACTTCTGATGTCCTGCGATGTTTGACTTTGTACAAGTGGGGAGGGATGTATCTGGACACGGATTTTTTGATCGTGAAGTCTCTGACGCCTCTGGGACACAACTGGGTAGCGAAGGAATTGGATAATAGGTTGGCTAATGCAGCCATTGCTATTTCTATGGATAACGTAGGTAGAACACTTGTCGAGGCAATCATGAAGTAAGTACCTATCAATAAGCCATTTTCGCTACCCACGATACATTTTTTTTTCTATTTTACATGTTATCTCTAGTTCTACCGAAAATCACCGTAAACCTACTTCCAACTCGCTCGCTGCATCATAGTAATTTTCCGCAGTGCTCATATCTCGTTATGCAAGTCTCTTTCGTGAAAATCCACTTTTATTATGCGCACAGCCAAAGTCTGGAACTCTCTGCCTGCGTCTGTGTTCCCACCCATATTTAACCCGCCTGCCTTCAAAGCAAGAGTGAACAGGCATCTTCTGGGCACGCTCGTTCCATCATAGATCTCATCCATCGCTTTCCATCAGGCGTGATCGAGGTCAAGAGCAGGCCAATATTGTAATAAAAAAAAAAAAACAAAAAAAATGTTATTCGCGCAAATGCATTATTTGCTTTAATGTCCCCACTGCCACATATAGACATAGACCATGTTTCCTCCGTGCCTCGGAAAGCACGTTATTGTAGATCTTTGACAGTTGTTAAAGGTAGTCAGTGGCCCAAAAAGTACTAACTGGGTTGTGGTGGTCAGATAGGCAGTCGCTCCATGTAAAATACTGGTATTCAGCTGCATCCGGTTGGACTGGAAGTAGACCCCAACATAGGTGGGATAAGACAGCGTGCTCGGCCAGAGTGGGAGCGCGGTGCGTGGACTAAGTATAGGTATAGTTATCTGTGGCAATTTTCATTCCCGCACACGTGCAGGAAAGTGGAAAAAATCGCACGTGTGTGAAATACATTGCATGTTGTACCTAATCGTAGTGCGTTATGGACCAGTTTTCGAGAAATTGTTTTGAAAAATATAGTTCCCATTTTATTTATGTTATTTGGCATTCTAATCCACCTTCCGTTCCATCGGCTCACATTTATATTATTGGGCATTCTACCCCACCGAGAGTGACGAGGCGAACGGAGTAGCCGATGGAACGGAAGGTAGAATGCCCAATAATATCCTACTACCAGTGGTACACACTCATGTCGTTTGACGCTAGTTGCATCGCCTGAGTACGTGAAGATTGTACTGATGAAACAGATATACCTAGATAATTTCTACATAAACATCCTATCATTTTTATGTTTTCTAAAAAGTAATCTTATGTTCTAGAAATAAAGATAATTGAATTGAAAGATTAACTTTATCTTTTTCACAACGTGTCTTGTTGCTTTTTAGCAAACTCTGATTGTTTTTGGATTAATTTCCAGTGAAATTAACGCAACGTACAGACCAGATATTTGGTCACATAATGGACCTGGCGCCGTAACGAGAGCAGTTCACAGAATGTGCAACACATCCGACGAAACAAAATGGTCGACTACCACTTGTCAAGGTTGGTGCTCTATCCTATAATAATATCATCGAAATAATATAGTGTTAAATATGGGCCTGGGAAACGACGTCACGGTACGGCCTACGGCGCATATCAGCTAGTCGATTCTGCAAAATCTATATCTATACCTATACATCTATTCTATATATACATATAATAAAAGAGTAAAAAAACTGTGTCTGTACATTGAATATATTAAAAAAGAAATAATTGAGGGGGGTTTAGAAACAGCAATAGAGCACGAATCCAAAAAAAAAAATCTGTCTGTTTGTCTGTTTGTCTGTGGGTCTGTTTGTTTGTACACGCTAATCTTCGGAACAACTGGACGGATTTGAATGATTTTTTTGTTGTTGTATAGGTATTAAGTCTGGGCAAGATATAGGCTATAATTTATCTTGGAAACTTGAACACCTGATGCAGAACCACAACAGACCAGGAAATACAAAAATGGTATCATAGCAAAAATTGTTCCACGTGATGGGCATTTTCTGCTGAGAGAATAAATTTGAAGATCTGGAACACCTGATGTGGAACTCAGGTGTCAAGAGCCCAGCTACACTTACATATATATAGGAATGACGTTTTAGCGAAAGTTGTTCAATCTGATGAGCACTCTTTGTTGACTTATAAAAATCGAAGATCTGGAACACCTGTTGTGGAACTCCGAGAGCCCAGCTACACCATAACACATAAAGGAATGACGTCTTAGCAAAAGTTTTTCGGTCTGATGGGCATTTCCTGTTGACTTATAAAAATCGAAGATCAGAAACATCTGATGTGGAAATCAAAGCTATCACTAAGTACCTCCACGCGGTCAAGGTGGTAACAGTTTAGGACTGATTTTCGATGATAATGGTATATCATTGAAAATTTGAGTCTACTGGCCAAAACTATGTCTTCCGGCTTATGTTATTTTAGTGTTTAATTTCTTTTTCCATTTATCTACGTAGCACGGTAGCCTACCCGGTAACGCAGCGGAGCAGTCACTTAGATTTTAATAAAACTATAACCATGCCTAGAAAGAGGACAAATCTTTCCCAATATTCCAAAGGAGCTAAAAGATTGAGGTTCAAAATATCCCAAGAATATACCAAATAGCGTCAGGAGAGACTTGATGCTGTTCGAGAACATCTTCTTCAACTCGCTCCGTGGAAGGAAACCTCTTCGGACCGCAAAGCACGCCTGCGTTCTCAGCGTATTTACGCATCTACATCCAGGTCTCTAGAGACCAGTGAAGAATATGATGCGCGACTGACCGCTGATCGTGAACGTCTGCATTGTCTCGCGAGTTGGAGACGTTCACGGAAAGAGAATTACGCTTGAGTTCTCAACGTATCTACACATCGACTTCTAGGTATCTAGAGACAAGTGGGGAACGTGATGCGCGACTGACTGCTGATCGTGAACGTCACGCATTGTCTCGCGAGTCGGAGACGTTCACGGATAGAGAATTGCGCTTCAACATCAGACGTATCAGCACCCCTAGCCAAGTTGACAATCTACAATCGTTAAAGATAGTAGAAAACTATTCAAATGAATGGGAATGACATCATGTCAACGTTAAATCACATGATCAACACAAACGAATAGAAAATTCGTAGACAAGTTTACATCGTTCAAAATGATAGAATAGAATGTTATCGTTTCTACAATGTTGATCGCGTAACTCTTTGGTAGGAACGCTCACCATAGACTAAAGTGTAGGTTTTTTTCTGCAGACATTAGAGAACGAGCGATCGACTCAGTCGTGTCAACTTGGCTACCAATTTAGCGCTTTCTACAATCGCTTACGCCGAGGCATTTACGATTGTAGAAAGAGAATCGATACGAAACGTTTGTAACTTGACTAGGGTGGCAGATCTTCGATTTTGACGACCCCGTTGTCGCTGGCATAAGCAACAGGTTCCGCGTACGAAGTCGCGGGCAGAAGCTATTTATAAAATAAAACGTTTAACTTCTAGAGTTAAAACAATTATTTATTTATTTAAAACTCATAAATGATAAATGATAAATGATGTTTATTTTGCAAGTAGGTTTTTACAAACACTTTTGCACGTCATTTTTTAAAACTAGATGGGGCCGGTGTTTCGTACCTGACTACTCTGAGAAGAAACAGCCGAAACAAACTCAGAGGTCATAGTCTCTTTTAAAGTCCAGACAATCTTGCTCAATTCACATGAGGACTATGCAGATTAGTGTCTGATATGGTCTTTTGAAGAAAGAACCATACAGTTTTGAGTGGACCCGTCCAGTCAGTGCAAGCATTTGTCAGTTAACGTGTAGCTCGACTTATAACCCAAGGAGCTCAACGAAACGACGAACAATACCAAAGAAAAGACATTTGGGTAGGTCGCTTATAGTACTCAAACTGCCAGACAGTTGTGGGAAAAAATAAACAAAAAATATAAATGTGACCCACATGGTACCCACATTCACAATAATCATATAAAATTCATAACAAGTTCTATTCAAAAAGAATAAAAATCACTAAAATCATTAAAAGGCACAATGATGATAAAAAAAAAAAACTAAAATACTTAACAAAATAAGTATTCATGTCAAATCAGTAAATGTCAAATAAAAAAATAATAAAATACATGTCAAAACATTACATGTCAGAGTGTATAAAAAATAATAAAATACATGTCAAAACATTAAATGTCAGAGTGTATAAAAAAAGGAAAAGAAAAAATAAAAAAAGGAAAAGAAAGGAATAAATAATAAACAAGCGAAGTCCGAAGTTTCGACATTCACAGAGCAAATTTCATTGGAGCAGCTTAATCCCAAGCCTTTTTATCTTCGAGATAGTGATTAACATGATAGTAGGCTTTCAGGCACAGCTTCCGTTTTATAAACGATTTGAATTTATTTAGGCTTAGTGCTTGAATTTGGCTCGGAAGTTTATTGTAAAAACGTATACATTGGCATCTGAACGTACCCCCTATTTTTTTGAGCCTCGTTGCAGGAACAACAAATTTGTGTTTGTTCCTCGTATTTATGTTGTGGATATCACTGTATTTTTTAAACAAATTAATATTTTTGTGTGCGTACAAAAGGTTTTCATAAATAAACTGAGAAGGCACAGTAAGAACATTAATCTCTTTAAATTTTTCTCTGAGGGAGTATCTGGGACTTAATTTATAAATTGAACGAATTGCCCTTTTTTGCAAAACAAATATTGTCTGAATATCGGCGGCATTGCCCCACAAGAGAATACCGTACGACATCACGCTATGGAAATAACTAAAGTAAACTAAACGGGCTGTCTCTAAATCAGTTAACTCACGAATCCTTCTAACGGCGTATGCTGCAGAGCTAAGTTTTTTTGACAATTTGTCTATATGCGGGCCCCACTGAAGCTTGGCATCCAAAGTTATGCCTAGGAACACTGTGCTATCTTCCGGTGTCAACTCTTCATCCTTAATTAGTACAGTAGTTTCCACTTGTCTTACATGGGGTATCGTAAACTTAATACATTTAGTTTTTTTCTCATTTAGGAGTAGGTTATTAACATTAAACCAATTAACGACTTTTGCCAGGGCGCTATTAACATCATCCGTAACTAACTGCTGACGTTTGAGTTTAAATAAAAGAGAAGTGTCGTCTGCAAACAATACTATGTCATGATTATCCTTTATGAGGTGAGGCAAGTCATTTATGTAAATAAGAAACAAAAAGTGAAAAGTTTTAATTATATCTTTACAGGTGACATATTGAAAATTAAATTCGGATTCATAGACTGAAACGTTTTCCCTTAGTAAAGACTCGGCAGCAGTAGGTGACGAGTTTAGCGATTTAGTAGTCGATACGGGAATATCCGCAAAGAAATTTTCAAAGGCTGTGGCAACTTGAGTATCTGAATTTAAAACATTATCGCCAATAGCAAGGCTGTAGTCACTATTTCGGTTGCAAGACCTTCCCGTTTCGCTATTAATAATGTTCCATGTCATTTTAACCACATTACTACTATTTTTAATTTTTGAACTCAAGTAACGTGACTTTGCTATAAAACAAACTTTTTTAAATAATTTTGAATAATTCTTAACATACAAATTAAATTCTACAGTTTTTACATAAGTCCGCTCTTCATACAGCTCATAAAGTCGTTTTCGACTCTTATGAATACCAATGGTGGCCCAGTCGTTGAAAGAAGCGTTACTATTTACAGATATTGTCTTAGGGACAAATGTGTTTTCAAATTGTGTGCAATACATACTGAAAAAATCGTTATATTGTTGATTTGGATCATCATTATCTGACAAAAGTGGTAGTTTGGATAAAAGTTTAGTTTTAAAAGTTTCCAGGCGATTTTTACTTTTTGGATTATCGATGATATCCTTTTTAGTTACTTTCTTGCTTACATTTGGAATTGTGATCAATTGCTCACAATGATCTGAATCTATTAAGTTAATAATTGCTTTTTGGGTGGGTATAATATCAGTGTAAATATTATCTAGGCAAGTAGCACTAGTTGGGGTTATTCTGGTGGGCTCGAGAAATTTGTTTTCAAGATTGTATGACTGAAAGAGGCTTATAATTTTAGTACTTAACCCAGAATTTTCTAACAAATTAATATTGAAATCACTACAAATGATTATTGACTTCTTAGAACTACAGATTTTATGCAACACTTCATCCTTTACCTTTTCAAAACAATCATACAACCCTGAAGGAGGTCTATACACACTTAATATAATAAACTGCTCCAATTCTATACAGGCTATTTCAACTGTTCGCTCAACAGATAGGCTGACAATATCCTTGCGGTCTTTAAATTTAAGATGATTATTTACTAAGATTAATGCGCCGCCATGTATAGCATTTACCCTGCTGAATGAACTACCAACCTGGTGATTACTGAAATTGAAAATTAATTGATGACATTTGAGCCAATGCTCCGTTATACAAAGAATATCTATATTGTTACAATTCAGGAAAAGTTCTACTTCTAATTCTTTGTTCAAAAATCCTTGAATATTTTGATGAACCAGGTTGATACTATTAAAACTTTCAAAACATTCGCTTGATTTACTATCTGGCTTCCTTATAATATTGCAAGAGGTCGCCTCCGTTGTCAAAATTTCTAATTTAAATGATTGACTGATTCATTAATTGTGCTCAAACTATTGGCAGAGTAATTTAATTGTGTATTGCATTGTTCAACAGAGGCGACCTGATTAGCCAAGTTCTTGGCTGTAATAGAAAAAAAGTATGATAGCGACACAGCTACTTGTCTTTTCCAATAGTTTGAAAGATAGCACCTGTCCACAAGATATATATCTTTTGTCAGATAAAAATTGTCACCAATATAATTATTAATGTCAATTAAATGAAATACATTACTATTAAATGTCAAATTATGTAATGTTCTGTTAATATTATATCTAAAGTAATTTTCTTCCTGTGGCAAACTTTTACTATAAGGAAATGTGAACATTACAATTTTTCTTAAACTAAGGTCACTTATTGATCTATAATATTGGAGTAATTCTCCTTTATTCACAGTACCCCTATTACCAACAAATATTATTAGTACAGAATCCTGGGTGAAGTTGTAATTAATAATTTTCCTCATGATATCATATAAGGAACAACCAGGCATACAAAAGTTCATAATAGAATGTTCCGGGTACTTATTTGTCAACAAGTGGCCTAAATCCTTACCAATTTCATCAGAGAAAATAACAATTTCTTTATTGACAATTTGTTTAGCTAAAATTAGTAATTTGTAATGGTAAACTAACACAGGACCGCGGTATGGTTGTATCACCTAGAGGCAATGAATGGGCTGGTGTGGGTTCAAGAGATTGTGGTTGGCAATGCTCACAGTTGTTAGTTTCTGTACTTACCAGCTCATTCATAGCCAATACATATTCCCTCATTTGGTTTTCAGAGGCTGTATATTTAAAATTGAGTGAAGTTAATTTCTGTTGTAGGTGGTCAATTTCACACTGCAAGTTCTCTGTGTCTATTTGGTACTTCCTATTACTTTTATCTAAGTTTAAAGAATAATTATCTAATTGTTTTATAAGATTCAACCTTTCCCTATTCAATTTTACATTTTTAATGAAAAACTTATGTTTTTTGACCATTTTCTTAGTTTTTACTATGTATTTGTTTATTTTAATTTTTTTTTTTTTTTTTCATAAACTATCATTACAGGTTACAAACCTAATGCGATAGCTAAGACTACTTGTATAAAATTAATAACTATTTAAAATAACCTTACATTACTAACAATTACACAATAGGTACATTAATACTAAAACGATACAACCTAACCTTATACAAAATAAACTTAAATATGTTTTACAGTCAAAAATTAAAAAGTAAAACAATAAAAGAAACAATTAACATAAAATAAACAATAAACCTAAAATAATACTAATTAATGCTTTCGTAACATATTATATTTAAAGTTACTTTTGCAAGTTCACTAAAGTAACACGAAAATATGTCCAACCTATTCTGAATTTCGTTAACAGTATGAATTCCTCGCTCGCGAGAGGTGATTTAGCCAGCAGGTTGGTTCTGGCAGTTGGCACAGCCAGCAGTGGCGGGCGCCGCCGCCTCCACACGTAGCGGTCTGGAACAGAGAACCGCAAGCACTGAAGCACTCCTGGGTTGTGCTCCTTGCCCCGGAGTAATTTTATTAAATAGACGACAAGAGTGAACTGTCGTCGGACCCTCAATTCATTGTACCCGACCATGCCCAGTACAAACAGGGTGGGGTACATCAGCGGGTACAATGGATAAACCCCGTACAGTCTGCAGTACAAGTGACGCGTGAACTTGTTTTGTACGCGCTCCAGCATGACAGAGTACTTGGCTTCATGTGGAGCCCATATGACAGCACCATACTCCAAGTGACTCCTGACTAGAGCGTCGTATAATACCCTAATAGTCGTAATATTAGTGAACCCCTGCGACTGCCTGAGTACAAAGCCAAGGTTTCTGTACGCTTTCTTACATATTTTAATAATATGCTCGCGAAACGTAAGATCTGGAGTGAGATACACCCCTAGATCACGCACTTGCGTTACTCGCTGCATGGGTACCGCCTCTGCTTTGTACTCATAGCGGACAGGGGTGCGCGCACGACTAAAGGATATTACCGAGCATTTGGACGCGTTGAAGTACAGCTTGCTGTCATGGCTCCACTTCACCACCCTATCAATGTCACCCTGGAGTCGCTCACAGTCTGACTCTCTCTATTAAATATAATGACTGATGATTATATTATTCATCAAGTATAATAGGCCATCGAAACTCAAGTCGTAGAACAATAAAACATCACGAAGCTAGAGTCGCGGAGGATTACTTTTCGCGCCCGTTGTCGTGAAGCGATTCGGGTACTCTCTCCGCGCCGCCTGCGTCCCTTTCCCTGAGCTCCCGGCATGAGGTGCGCAGGCGACGGGAGGGGGGCGCGCAAGGTATGGCACTGCGACTGCGTAACGACACCGCACTTACTACATCCATAGACCCCGCGTTACAAACGTCATTAAATTCTGTATGTTTACGTTATCGCGGTAGTGTTACTTACGTGTGTTATCGTTTGTAAGCCAATATTACAGCAGTTCGGTAGTGTAAATGCTTAAAAGAATTATGATTTGATTGTTATATTATTTTAGATTTTGAAGTTACTTGAAGTTTTTAGTGCCGCCGCCGCCGTTACCTTCAAAAACCAAAGTGTCACATTTACAACTTGACAATTTAGTGTTGACACCATAGACTAATAACACATCAGTGTATTTAATCGATTCGTTACCGTTTCGAAACAGCGCCGCCGGCCAGTTAAACGTGAAAGAGAGGTGTACGCCATCTGGCTGCGCTCAGCCGTATTACTATGGTGAAGTGTGCAGCCTGCGGAAAGTTTTTAGCGGCAAAAGGGGGCACCACATGTAGCAACTCCACCAGCCACAATCGCTATCACCTCGCTTGCTTGTTATTGCCTGACCCTACCTCGATTAGTAGCGATTGGCTGTGCCCTAAGTGTAAACGTAAGTTGCTAAGGACAGACATCAGCGCCACGCCTGTCAGGGACCTAGGTAGTGGGCCCCTTGAAATTCCAGCAGCAGCATCCCTGGCGGCAGCATCTTCAGTTGCGGGCCAAGTCCAGGGCGGTATGGTAAGGTGCCTGGTGCCACCTGTCGCTGGGACTCAGGCTCTGGGCACTCTCACCAAGCCTCCGAGTGCGGTAGCTAAGGTGTATTCTAGTGCTAGGAGCGAACAGGGTACTGGCGGAGAACCTTCGCCGGATACTCAGTTGACCCTTCGTGAGGAAATAAGGCTGTTCCGTTCAGAGCTACGGGAGGTTAGGGATGAGATGAGGGAATTTCGTCGCGAGATGGCCGGCCTGCACGCGTCGTTGGGAGTCTGTATGGAGCGGGTTGATAGCCTGGAGGCCAGGATTGAGTCTCTGGAATGTAGGCAAAGTGTTGCAGTGCCAGATGGCAAAGTAGGCCAGCTCGAGCAGGTGGTTCTGCAATTGCAGCTCGAGCTCAACGATCGCGAGCAGGACTCACTGGGCTCCGATCTAGAGATTGCTAACATCCTGGAGATTCCCGGTGAGAATGTACTGCACACCGTCGGGCTGCTGGCAGCAAAGCTTGGGGTGACTATTGACGAACAGACATTGTTTTCGCGCAACGGGTGGGCCTGCGGGTCGAACAGGAAGTACAGACGAGCTCTGCGTGCGGTGCAAGTCCAGTAGGCGGAGGGAGCCCAGTGGGAGCAGCGGCAGCAACTGCCCGTGGGTGGCGTCGTGTGGAAAGGGTTCTGGAAGCTCATAATCTTAAGCTTTTATATCGTGTACGTCCCTACATAAGTGTGGATACGCGTGTCATGCTGTGTGAGACACTTGTTCTATCCAAGCTGAATTACGCTGACACTGTGTATGGGACGTGCATTTACGGTAGAAGCGAAAAGCATATCCAGCGGGTGCAGAATGCCTGTGCAAGATTCTGCTACAATGTTCCACCTCGCTCCCACATCACACCATTTTTAAATAAGGACAATTTAATTTTGATGAGAATGTCAGCACGCAGAATTGGCACTATCCTCACAAGCAAATCTGATTATTTATATAATAATAAAATTACTTGGTCGCGCGATGTTAGCAGAATTAAAACTAGGGCTTCATCATACGTCTTGTTGGCTGGATCCTACAAAACTGCTGCATTTCGTGGAAGCTTTAAATTCGCTGCGTCCCGCTGCTGGAACGACTTGCCACCGCCTTTCCGTGCTACAAGAACAGTGGTATAAAAATAAACATCTAATGTCAAAAACGGGAGCAAAATCGGTGTTCTTCACGTGTCACACTCGGTTCGCGTTCACGACAAACTTTGATAACTTTAAATTCAATTCATAAGCATATAAATTAAATGTTATACATAAAATTAATCGTGTTTAACTATACATCTTATATAGTAAAGCATATTAATTGTATCTCTTATATTACAATAAATAATAGGCAATATGTCTCTGTCACACGATTTTGCTAGTTTATCGAGCGCGTATCAAAACTGCACCTCTCTTCCAAAAGCGCCAACTTGTCGCTACACGTTTAACTTGCAAGGGCACTCTGTAGTATCCCGGCGTCAGTGGGGGATACATGTACGTTCTTGACTTTTAAACAATAAAAACAGGCAAGTTATTCTTTGAATATTTTCAGGTAGCTATGGTCAAGAAACTTTCATGCGTATATTTTTAAGGATAATGGTTTATAATTTTCCAAATGATTTTGAACTAAGGAATAAGATAGATCTTCGAGATTATTCCCAAGTACTTTGTTTGTTGATTTATATATAACTTTAATCGAAATTCTCAAAAATGTAAAATTTTCATAACTTTCGTGGCACAACTTTCGTGGTTATTTGTCCACGAAAGTCAGCTAGCGCAATACAAAAGCTATAAATCTCCACTAAATAATAACTATGGATTTTTTGCGAGCCGTAGATGCATTTACTCGATTGTCGTGAAGCTCAAAAGAAAGGTGTTATTTATTTATTTAGAAATACATTTTAAGCTAGTTTTATACCAAAACGCTTAAAAGCTAACAATAATCATAATTATTACAAATAGCATCTTATATTTACAATAATTCAGAAAAAAAATAAAAATTACACGTCAAGTGGTGTTTACATATCACGAATAAAATAATATAAAGAATCATAATGTCTTAAAATAATAATAATAATTAAATGTAATGTCATGTGCGGTTAGACTGGAAGCCGACCGAAAAGGTTGGGCAGATGATGCCAAAGTCAAAACTGATACACTAGTGTTAGGTACATAAACATGTTAGTAGAATTCAATAATATTAGTCCTGATTAAAATGAAATAAAATAAAATTAAATAAGAGAAAATTACAAATCAGTTGTTTAAAAATTACAATACATCTGTTTCATCCCATAAGTTTCCGAACGCAGTTTTTTGACGTTTGACAGATGACGTTTCAGTTGTCAGTGCGATGACGTTCAGTTGTCTGTGCGATCTTGGTTGGGAAGAAGCTCGCTTCCGTTGTTCGTTTTTGGTGCACGCTGCTGTCGTGTAATTATTGATTAAAACTTTGAGTTAATGTTAATCCGATACAATCTTGGTCGGTTTTTGATATTTTGTTGATAATTGAGTGAAAATTAGGACATTTCGCCATCTTGCGTCGTGACCGCGAATAATTTGTTGGTTAAGTAGCCGGCTTTGTGTCGTTTGGACGCCGGTAACTTCCTGAATTCAGTGCTGGACTATTGTAAATCCCCACTTGGGTTCGCTAACCGGGATAAGATTTAGTTGGACATTGACGGAAAAGTGCCACGTGTGTGATCTTGGAAGGTTTGTCCAGGCAGTCGACGGTACGCGCTGTGAGCGTCCTTTGGAATACCGTCGAATCTGACCTAATTTCACATGCACAACACAAAACACATTTACACTTACGCCCCACCCAGATACGACGTGACCTGGGACTACGCCACACATCAGTCCAACGTGATGGGTAAGTGTACATAATAATTGTTTTCCCCTTGTCGATTGGACAAGTATTATTTTGATTAGGGCTCCGCGTAATCGCGGACATCGTGAGTCTCCTGGTGCAGTCTCACACAACTGGTAGCAGAGCGTGGTTTAATTGTTAAATTCACCACTTATTGTAGAGTTAAACTATTGAGAAGTCTGATTTGTTGCCTGTCAGCCTGACTCAAATTAAACATGGTTAACATTGATTGTTTGACATAATATGTTATGATATGTAGTGTCCCTTGTGGCTTGTACTTTAATTTGTTGTTGTATAAACAAGGTACAGGTAGGTTGCTTGTACAGGGTCGGATTTGAACTTGTAATAATTCAAACTAAGTTTTATTATTTGGTTTAAATTGTAGTTGGGTCCGGGAAAATTATTCCTGTTGATTATTTAATTGAATTTAATTTGTTTTATTTGATATTTGTCCCAATGGCTTCATTGAAAGCTGTGAACCAAGCCATTGGTGGATTGACCTCACAGCTAAGATGGTTTGCCTCTGCTGCTGCAACCGCTGAGCGTCTAGACCTGGAAGAGGCCACGCTTGCCCGGTATGAGCAGTTGAATGCGAGATTGAGTGCGGTTGACACTTTGTTTGCTCGCTTCAATGAATTGATTTGGGACTTGGACCTGGAAACATTGGGTCAAGCAGCCCGTGATAAGGTTGTTGCGGATTATGACCAGATGTTGAACCTGGGTGACATAATAAGTATGCGCGCCAGGGAAATTTTGAAGAGTCGGGACCCTGCCCAGGTCAAAACAGAGACCTCTGTTGTTGCAGGCCCTGGACTTTTGGGTAGACTGCCTACCCTGGAGCTGCTACATTTTGTTCTTCTGACATTCTTTCTTTTTGACAGTTTGGTTGATTCGCGCTGTGACCTCCGACCGGCCCAGAAGTTGGCTTATTTGTTGTCAGCCCTAGGAGGTGAGGCTCGAGCCTTGGTGCAGCACTTGCCGGTGACCGACTCGGCCTATCCCACCGCTCTGGAACTTCTATCCCGACGATACCAGAACAAACGTTGCCTGGCTGATGTCCATATTGACCAGATCTTGGGGTTGCCGGCCATCACCAGAATGTCAGCGTTGCGTGCTGACCTGTTGAATCCATTGCTGGCAGCAACCAACGCCTTAAAACGATTGGAGTTGCCGGTGGACCATTGGTCCTATCTTTTGGTGCACATAGTGTTGCAGCGGCTTCCGTCAGATTTGAGGTCCCGTTTTGAGCAGAAGTATGGTGGGGATAGTGCCACCCATCTTCCCCCCTTTGAAGACCTCGTGAAATTTTTGGAGGATGAGTGTCGTTTCCTCGACAACGCTCGTGGTGCCACGGGGTCAAGCCAACCGCCCTCTCGGCCGAGGGCCCAGGGACGGACTAGGACTGTCGGGCCTGGTGATAGCCACCCTGCCCCCCGTTTTGGTGGCACCCAGAGTAATCCTGCTTGCGGCTATTGTAAGGCCACGGGACATGGCGTAGTCACTTGCGCGGCCTTCTTGGAGTTGCACGTGAGTGCCCGCCGCCGAGTTGCCAATGCACGCCGTCTGTGCTTTTCTTGTTTGGGGAATCATTTTCATCGGGATTGCCCCAACCCCCGCCCTTGTTCAATTTGTAGGGGTTCGCATCTTGAAGTTTTGTGCGCCAACGCGAACCGCTCTGACAGACCAGCCTCTGATGGGGGTTCGCGCAGGGGGGGGTGTAATGGAGATGAGCACCGGGCTCCTCGCTCGCTGGTTCAGAATCGAGGAGGGGCCCGCAACTTTGACCGCCGTACTCCACCCCCCGCGCCAGTTGATCGGGAGCCGCGCGACCGCCGATTGACCTCCCCTCGTGAAGGCGATTATGCAGCTGCTGGTAGGCGACATTGGCCAGACCAGCACCGCCTTCCCTCCCCTCCGTTGGCGGAACGTCCCCGTTTGGAGACGCGCCCCCCGCCACTCAGGCGTCAAGTGGGATATGCCCCTCCAGCGATGGCGCGCGGCTCGGGACATCGCGCGGACGAGGAGTTTGATTACTATCCTCATCGGGATAGACCCCAGCCTGGATGCGGCGATCGGTCGCCGCCCAGGCATTGCTAGGAAATTGGTGCCTGTCCAGCTAACGTACCTCCCCAGATCGACACGGTTTTGTTGCCAACGGCATCGATCAGGGTCTGGGGACCCACGGGGGACTCTGTTGTGGTCCGTGCCATTTTGGACACGGGAGCCCAGGGTTGCCTTTTGTCGTCTTGGTTAGCGGGTCGGGTGAGCCTGGATGTCCGTGCCTTTTCAGGCACGATTAATGGAATAGGCGAAACACCTATCCTGACTGTTGAGGGACAAACCTTATTTGGGCTCACTCCTGTGAGTTGTTTGGACCCTAAGTTTTTTCCTTCGGCTATTGTTCTGACGAGTATTTTGGGCTGTCATCCCCAACGTCAGCTGTCGCCTGATATTGTCCGGTTGACGTCAGGCCTGGATTTGGCTGACCGCCGGTTTGATTCCCCTAATACAACTCATTTGATATTGGGTTCCGATGTACTAGGGAGAATATTGTTGAGTAATATGAAAGGCTTTGCGGTGATGGGCCCAGTGTTGAAGGCTGCCCCTCCACCTGAGCCTGATTTTGCGTTGGCGTGTGGCTCCGCTCTCTCTGACGCTGTTCAGAGGTTTTGGGAGGTTGAGGAGCCACCGCAAGTGGCCCGCTTGAACCCGGAACATGAGGAGTGCGAGTTGTTCTATCAGAACAACACAGGTCGACTCCGTTCCGGTCGGCTCGTAACACGGTTGCCTTTTGTTGCAGTTCGACCACCTCTCGGCGAGTCCAGACCTCAGGCCGAGAAGAGATTGTTGGCGATGGAGCGCCGTATGGCCAGGGATCCGGTGCTGCGGCAGAAATATTTAGATTTCATGCGTGAGTGTATTTGTCTGCCTGTCAACTAAGGCAGTGCACTTGGAGTTGGTATCCTCCCTCTCGACGGAGGCCTTTGTGGCAACTTTGGATAGATTTACGTCTCGCCGTGGGTTACCTTCTCTGATCAGGTCTGATTGCGGTACCAACTACAAGGGTACAAGTAACTATTTGAAAGAAGTGTATGACTTTCTTAATGAGAGCCAGGTTGACATTGGTAACAAATTGGCCCGTCGAGGGGTCACTTGGTTGTTTGACCCGCCAGCCTGCCCCCATCGGGGGGGTATTTTTGAGGCCGCGGTGAAAGCAGCAAAGGGTCTCTGGCGGAGATTGTTGGGAGACACCGTTCTCACCTTTGAGGAATTAGCTACGGTATTTTGTCGCATTGAAGCGGTACTAAATTTGCGTCCATTGTGCCCGCTCTCTTCGGACCCGAATGATTTGGAGGCTCTAACCCCGGGCCATTTCTTGATTGGACAGCCACTTGTCGCTCTGCCTGAGTACCCTTTTGTTGATGTGAGCCAAAATCGGCTATCGCGGTTTCAGTTGGTGCAACAGCTCACTCAGAGCTTTTGGAAGCGTTGGAGCTTAGAGTATCTGCACATCCTCCAGCAGCGCGTCAAGTGGACTGATAAAACTCATCCGCCCAAGATAGGAGACCTCGTCCTTATTAAGGATGCCAACCTTAAGGTTGCACAAGTCAGTCATTCTTCCATACAAACGTAGTCTGGTGATTACTCGTTTGTTTGACGGTGTAGGTTCAAAATTAAAAATTGTATCAACTGGTTTTTTCATTATCTAGCTCTGTATGGAAGCAGAATTGGAAAAAAAATATTGGTTTGGAAGTTATGACCGTCGAATCTTTCATATTTCAACACTAATTTAAACTCATCTTTGGGCGTAAATAAATGACCTAAGTAGTATGAAAATGGAAAAACTAAAACCATACAAGAATAGATAATTTATTCAAAAGTTAAAATATTTTTATTTTGAACAGATACATCCAATGGATTTTCCATGATACCCGTACTCCCAAAGGTCTGCATAAAGAATTTCGCGCGCCCGTTTTCGTTGTAAATCATATTGCATTTCGCTACAAGTTGCCACCCCTGTCAGTGGGGAAGAGGGGAAGCACGCAGCGCGTGAGTGTGCGCAGTGTCTGTGGGTGCACACATGCTCACTTGGTTAGCTGCCGCCCGGCACGTCATGCTGTCGTATTACGAGTATACTATTTTATAACATTGAACTCTGGCTTGAATTTTGGATACCGATATTTCTTTATTGATAGTTTGTGTTTATTATTTTGAATTTGTTTCAAATTTTACTGACCCTGGCATTGGACTTTGGATTCCGATTTGATAGTGATTTACGGGTGGCGTTTGAATTCGATTTTATTTATTATGAATGTTAGCAGATTTCTCCCCCATTTGTGGACCGATTCTCAAAATTATTTTTTTATTTCTTTTTTGTCCCATTTAAATTTGGCCAAGATCTGATGCTGATCTTCGGAGATATACAAGAGAACTCTTAAAAAAATAGACGGAAATCTGTAGTCATTGTCGCTTGGATTTTTATTGTTTATGACGTAACATCACGCCTGTATGCTTTGAGGGAGTACGCAGATTTGTACAATACCCCCAGATTTCGAAAGTTAGGTACCTACCTATGTTTGCGGATGGATGGACAGAGATTTTGTTGGCATGTCAGATGTATTGTGAGAGCAATTTATGAATGTGTGAACCTTTACTTTGTTATTTTGTATATTTTAATGTTATCTCTTACTCTTTTAGTTCTAGTTTTAGTTACAGTAATTGGTTTAAATACAACCGTTGTAAGTAGATAAATAAATGTTATGTTTCATTTATAGTGGATAAGCCTGTTACCATAACATGTATTGTTAATAATGTAGGTATAATAAATATTTATGGCGACTTGTTTGGGAACGACTACCACCATCAGCCTTTTCCCAACTATGTTGGGGTCGGCTTCCAGTTTTACCGGATGCAGCTGAATACCAGTATACATGGAGTATCTGCCTATCTGACCACCACAACCCAGTTAGTAACGTGTAATACGATACCCCTTGGTAAGACTGGCAGTCAGACTTTTAGGGCCGTTGTCTACCTAACGACTGTCAAAGATCTACAAATGACAGCCCGACCAACGGCATAACGTGCTTTCCGAGGCACGGAGGAAACTCGGTATGTAATGGGTGGTCACCCATCCGCAGACCAACCTAGGCAAGCACGGCTTAACCTAACGATCGACCTGAGCGGCTGTTATTATTTAGCCACGAGCTCCGCTTGTTTGGGAACGACTAAAAATGGAAAAATAAATACCTAAGTAAAAATATTTTTTGCAAAAAATAAAACAGACTTAAAAAAAACACAAACATAAAAAACACTTTGATTGATTTGGTGTTTTTGTCACCGGCTTCTGAAGCAAAAGTTATTTTTCACCTTTTTGTGTTTCTCTTTTTTTTAATTCTGTGATAATTTCTAATCTATTCAATCAAATGTTAAGCTGTAAAAGACAATTTTAATCTAAATTCAATTGTCAAGATAATGGACATAATTATTTGGATAAGGATTAATACTGCAAATAAGGTAGGTACCTACGTTGTCCTCGAAGCGGCGATCGGCGGCGGCGACCTCTCGCGTCCGGCCCTGGTGCAAGCCATGGTCCGGAGCGAGACGGAATGGGACGCCGTCACCTCCTTCTGCGAAGCAGTAATGCTAGAGAAGGAGGTGGCGGAACATGAGAGGGAGAGAACCTCTCAACGTCCCGGCCGCCGTGGGCGCGGGCCTGTGGACGGTGGGCTATGGGCTAGCCCGCCGTCCGTCCGTCTCATGACGACAGGCCGTGTTGACGGCGCGTTCGTGTTCCACGCGCGCCTCAAAGAGAGTCAGCAAAAGGGAAGGGGTCCGTAAGGACCGATGCCTGCCGGGGTTGCGGGACTGTTCGAAAGAGATACCGTGGCCCCGGAACACAAAGGGCGATGAAGGAACATGGATGGGTTTTAGTCAGTAAAAGTCTGACACTCCCTCCTGCTCCGCCCAGAGCGGGAGGAGTTATTTGATGATTTCCCATCCGAAAAAAAAAGGTAGGTACCTACGTCATATTTTTAAATAAAATTTCAAAGATAAAAATGGTTACTTAGGTACCTACTTTACTCTTTGTCTGGATAGAAGGTCAACCTATTCATACACGAAATATTTTCAGAGAATCATCCAACAGCTATAACGAAGCCATAGCAACGAAATATTTTTTTTACTGAGTAGGTAGGTACCTATATTTAAAAAATCTCTACTTGACCCACACAATAAATAGGTACTGGCTCCATATTTTAACAACATCCATTACGCTAGTTTACTACAATACTACGTCAGCGGCACAATGCCTATTGTTGATAAATGTATAATAAGACTATATTACAGAACGCTATTGTAAATAAATAAACAGCCAATAAACAATTTACAAAATAACATAATTTTTTATTTGATGAATCAACAACAAGACTCACAGTCAGATCAAAGTCACGCTGTCGAAAAAGCAATTATCCTGACTCTGGCTGTACTAATCAGGAGTCGCCTGTGGTTTAATTATAGGTAACTAGCTAGGCTAAGTAAATACCTAGGTATTTAACATAAGTAGTAATATAGTTGCACAACCTATAAAAACAAGTATAGAAATAAAGTCATATCAATGAAATTATTTTTTAAACTAAATAACAATATCTACCTACATTACTACCTACCTACATTTTCGCAAGCGAACTCATTGCCACGTCTCGCAAAGTCGCGGGTCTACCTATTAGGAATATTATAGGATGTATGTAGGAGCTTGTCCTTTCATAATAACAACTAAATTGGGTGCATAATAATTACGTTTCACTGAGTGATTGTCCTATGTTGTAAATTCCAACACTTATTAGTTTGAGTTTATGTTGTCCTTCAAACATAAATCGCATATACGCCAGCACGTGCCAACGATGATACTACACAATTGCACCTGCGCCGCGCGCCGCCGCCGCTACAATGTCGTCCCGTCTTCAATGAAATTGCGCATGTATGCGTCACTCAGCGTTAGGAGTGTGTATGTGTACACGCAGTAGCTTCCTTCTGCTCTTTACAGCGTCTATCCCTTTCGCTCGTGATGTCGGATGAAATAGCATGCATTTTAACCCCGCCCACCAACTAGTTCGTTCCGCTAACTTGTTCGTTCTTAAGCCTCTGTATTGGCGCAGGGGGCGCATTCTCAATTTGGTGGCTGGCACCGACGGGGTACCTCGTTTTGCTGAGGTTTTGGTGGATGGATCGGTTATGAAGAGAGCGGTCGCAACCTTGTCAAGACTGCCAATTGATTAGCGGACGGGACGGCCCGTCCGGGGGGGTAGATGTTTCATCCCATAAGTTTCCGAACGCAGTTTTTTGACGTTTGACAGATGACGTTTCAGTTGTCAGTGCGATGACGTTTAGTTGTCTGTGCCATCTTGGTTGGGAAGAATCTTGCTTCCGTTGTTCGTTTTTTGGTGCACGCTGGTGTCGTGTAATTATTGATTGAAACTTTCTTGATCGGTGTTTGATATTTTGTTGATAATTGAGTGAAAATTGAGACATTTCGCCATCTTGCGTCGTGACCGCGAATAATTTGTTGGTTAAGTAGCCGGCTTTGTGTCGTTTGGACGCCGGTAACTTCCTGAATTCAGTGCTGGACTATTGTAAATCCCCACTTGGGTTCGCTAACCGGGATAAGATTTAGTTGGACATTGACGGAAAAGTTCCACGTGTGTGATCTTGGAAGGTTTGTCCAGGCAGTCGACGGTACGCGCTGTGGGCGTCCTTTGGAATACCGTCGAATCTGACCTAATTTCACATGCACAACACAAAACACATTTACACTTACACCCCACCCAGATACGACGTGACCTGGGACTACGCCACACATCAGTCCAACGTGATGGGTGAGTGTACATAATAATTGTTTTCCCCTTGTCGATTGGACAAGTATAATTTGATTAGGGCTCCGCGTAATCGCGGACATCGTGAGTCTGTTGGTGCAGTCTCACACAACATCTTTCTTTAAAGTGCCAATAGTATCCACAAATATGTCGGCATTTAGACTGCTGTCAAGGAATCGATTAATGAGGCCAATTGCTCTTGCGGTTGGGCTGTTATTGGCTTGATGGATGCGCAATTCCGGTGGTCATGCAAGAAGTTGGTGCCGCCGCCGTCCTATACCACGCATGTATTGCTGCGGTACATACAGATGGATTATCTATACTACTGTTAATTAACAAATAGTACTGTTTTAAGCTTTCACGGTTTAAAACTAAACTTATATTGTCACTTACGGGATATCTTCCGTGATTAGAAATTGTTTTGAGCTCCCGATATTTCGACGCTGTTGCAAGCGCCATGATCGCGGGTTGACTGGAGAATGCGGGTGGATGGAAAATAAATTGTTAAGAGCAGACAAATCTGTCTACCCTCTTTCTTTGTCTTTTGCTACGCGCACTATTGGAACTCGCCACTAAGTCACGACAAAACACACTCACAGTATCACCAGGTTTTGTGGAGTCCTTATCATGATGCCACTTTCAACTGCAACTTTCTTGCCATATCTAAGAGGAGTAACGGACAAGATAGGTCGTTTACTGAGTAAATACTCGATAAAGACCGTGTTTACTCCTCATGAGAAAATTGCGCAAAGTCTGCGTTCCCCGAAGGATAAGATCCCGTTTGAACATCCTGGGGTGTATAAGATTGATTGCAGTTGCGGCAGTTCATACATCGGTCAAACGAAGCGAACCATCTCATGCCGCATCAAAGAACACATAAAAGCTGTGAAAAATAAGGATGAGCAAAAATCTGCCATAGCTGAGCATCTACTGCAGTCAGGGACCAATCACTGGATCGAATTTCATAAGCCACGGATTTTGTCTAAGGATAAACATTACTTACCTAGGCTGACAAGAGAGGCAATTGAAATAAGAAAACATAAAAATTTCAATCGAGAGGATGGCTTCAAATTGTCGAGTACGTGGAACCCAGTTTTGAGTATGCTCAAAAGTAGCAGCCGGCATCATGATAAGGACTCCACAAAACCTGGTGATACTGTGAGTGTGTTTTGTCGTGACTTAGTGGCGAGTTCCAATAGTGCGCGTAGCAAAAGACAAAGAAAGAGGGTAGACAGATTTGTCTGCTCTTAACAATTTATTTTCCATCCACCCGCATTCTCCAGTCAACCCGCGATCATGGCGCTTGCAACAGCGTCGAAATATCGGGAGCTCAAAATAATTTCTCATCACGGAAGATATCCCGTAAGTGACAATATAACAAATAGTAATGTAAAATATGCATTAATTTGCGCCTGAGCTGCAAAGTATCCAGTCCGACCACTTCTGACACAAATAATGAAGGACACAAAAAAGGGTAGTATCCGTAGGTGCGTTTATATATCAATAATAAAATCATTTATTTACCTTAGGTAAATAACACCCATTGCCAAATACAAATTAATAAAAGATAAAAACATCATTACAATATAATGAAATAAAATCAGACTCAATCAAAGAATTAAATTAAATAGAAACACAAATTAAAACAACAAAACAAATTAAATTAAATTAAATCCAAAATTTAAGTCAGCCAATAACAATCAGAATAAATTAAACAAATTAAATTAAATAAAACCAAAAATAAATCGTAAATGTAAAATTAAAATAAAATGAAACGAAGTCGAAATAAATACATACCTAATTGAATAATAATGAAATTAATACCTTCTCTCCGACACTGGTACAGCAACATGTCTGCTGGAACAATGCCGGATGAAGGAGCAATCCAGTCTTCCTGCAATCATCGCCAGCACAATATATATAACGGCAAAAGGCGAATGGCAGGCTTGTATGGGAATATCGTACCGCTAATAAAATGTCGTGTTTTGAGATATTTTTTGTTTTAATTGGTAGTTAATATGATAGAAAAGCCCTTTTTAAATTCTTAGATTTTTAGAACTTGGGACGTAAAAGTTATAACCAGTCTTGTTTTTTAAGGTAATGCACCAGTGTACCGATGTACTTTGGTACGTAGAGCTGCCTAAACATTGTTTTGGTGATAAAGTAAATGTTCTAGTATAGTTTTCGCTATTTTTGTAGCAGGAGCTCAACTCAACGTAAATAGGGTCAGACAATTCGCTAAATTGCTCAGATCCAATCACAAACTACAATCCAAAACAACAGCAAAGTTCTGAAGTGAAGTGAAAGACAGATTTTCTTTACCTGTCAATAAATAATTGCCCTAAGAGCAAAAAAAAATATTGGTGACGAAAATCATTCCTATCATTAAATCGTTATCTATTAAGATTGTATGCAATAATTATGCTTTCCTATGTGTAATAGTAAGTGTATAATTATATTTAATGTTATTTCTATGTTTAAATAATGATTTAACATTTAGATTTTTGTGTTATTTTACTTATGGCAACGTCGAAAAACACAACTGCGTTTAGTTTACGATTTCATTACGTTTAATTATTAAAATCTTTTTATTGATATTATTAATCAATCCGAAGTTCTAAAAATAGTACACTTACATGAAAATAAAAGGCTTACTTTCCTTATTAAACGGTACAAATTCTATTACAAAAGTCCACGACACAAGCCTCGTTGCTAAGTGTGGCACTAGATGGCGCTATGTGAAATGTCCAGCAATACTTATTTATTTTTATTTATTTTGTAAACTATAAGTTTTATCGAGAAAGTAAAAATTGTAGAGTAAACAATGTGCTCTCAAAAAAAAAATATTTTCTACTCTAAAAATGTTAACCGTTTCGGAGTTTTTTTTTTTCATTTTTCCAAAAATTTTGGAAATTTCAACCCCCTCCCCAAGTTAGGGTTTACATCAAAAGAGTTTGAATTTAAAAGTTGTCCGTATTCTTACTCGGAACGATAAAAATGTGAAACGGTTCAAAAATTTTCAAAGGAAAAAAGTTATGGCCAAAAAACTGTTTTTCGAAACCCACCTCCCCCCCGCCGCCCCCCGTGGACAAATTCCACCCATTCACGAAGTAAGTTTTGATCCATTCGATTTTTGGTCCAAGTTTGAAAGCAATCGGTGCATAATTGGGACCTGTAGAGTGTGGCTAAATTTTGCTTGGCGCCCCACATACCAATATAATATATATCATCATCATCATTAGCCTATTAATTTTCCCATTGCTGGGACACAGGCCTCCTCTATGAGAGGGAATGGGCTATTATAGCCCATTCCCTCTCATAGAGGAGGCCTGAAATTGGTTCTGAATGGCCAGTTTTCGATGCCCTAATTATGGTCATCGAAAACTGGCCATTTTTCAGAACCAGTTTTTCGGTTACGGGTTTTTGTTCCAAACCCGGGTACCCGGGTTTTTCGGGTTTTTTCATTAATACAAAATGCTCTTGCTCTATTTATTAATGAACAATTACAAAGGTTATAATATTGACCAGGCGCTCGACCAAATGGCGATCTTCAGGGAGGAAGCTCTAGATGTGGCGTACGGGCAGGAAGTCCAAACTTTCGGAGTAGACTCTGGAGCTTATGAAGGAACGACGTGAAAACCTATTCTTATTTCCCAGGCTTATTTGAATTTGATAATTTTATTTTTGAATTGTTTTTGTTTTGTTTTTACTATGGACACCTTTAGGGTCAATTCACACTGAAGTGGCAGCGGTCGGCAGCGGCCCACTTTGCTGTAATGCGCCGCTTTGACGGGCCGCGTGACGTCTCACGGGGCCGCGAGTGGCCGCGCGTCTTTCAAACGATACTATGTATTTCGGAATGGAGATAAAGCATAAAATGGTTTGACAGTGAAACTGCGCTGCCGGCCGCTGCTCTTTCAGTGGGTATTGACCTTTAACGTGCACATCTTGCTACATTGATCTCACATAATGTACCATCTCAACACGAATGATGTAACCAAGATTTTGTAAAAAATATTCTGATTTAAAAGAGTGTCCATGGAGTTTCTTGCCCGTTCTTTTCCATAGAGATCTACGCTAGTAGGGAATGGGCAACTACAGTACTTTCACAGTTTTTATGTCTTGTGACTGGGACTGTAGCTACATTTTTTTTTGCTAATGTAGGCAGTAACTTGGCGTCGAAATTTAAATCACCCTCAATAGTTCCCAATTCTGTGTCGAATTCAAATTCGTGTAGCTCAATGGCCCTCTTCGAGGTAACCGAAGACGATGTTAACTCCATTATTTTGGGTCTTAGATCTGATTGTGCAACTGGTTTAGACTGTATACCGTCTAAAATAATAAAGGCCTCGAGATGCGTATTGGTCCCGGTTATTACACATATCTGTAATTTGTCTATAGTGGCGGGTGTCTTTCCTACGGCGTTTAAAAAAGCAGTAGTTCACCCCATTCACAAATCTGGGCGCAGAGATGACGTCAATAACTACCGTCCAATCTCGATTCTAACAGCGATGTCAAAGATCCTAGAACGAATATTGAATAAGAACCTGACCAGTTTTCTCGACGCAAACAACATCTTAGCGAATAACCAATATGGTTTTAGAAATGGAGTTAGCACCGAAGACGCAGTAATGGATTTGTCTAGTCACGTGGCTAGAACGCTTGATAGAAAACGCAAGTGCCTGGGAATCTTCCTTGATCTGTCAAAGGCATTTGACACCGTTTCTGCCCAAGCCTTATTGAATAAAATGGAAAGCATCGGTATACGTGGACACCCTTTGAAAATCTTCGCAGATTATCTCCAAGATCGCACCCAAATAGTGAAAATTGGCCCACACGAAAGTGATGAGCTTTCAATCACATACGGCGTTCCGCAAGGCAGCATCCTGGGGCCTACTCTCTTTCTCATTTATATTAATGAACTCTGTAAACTGCCTCTCGAAAATTGCAAGATATTCACGTACGCGGATGACACTGCCCTTGTTGTAGATAGTGATGACTGGCCCCAGACATACCAAAACGCCGAGGCTGCGCTGTCTGCCGTAATGAAATGTTTGGCCGACAACTTGCTCACCTTAAATGTTGATAAATCGGTATATGTTCCATTCTCCATTCGGTCGAATATGTGTCCCTCAAACTCCTTTACCATACAAGCGCATGCCTGTGGTTTCTTAACACAGTGTAGCTGCCTCTTCCTCGCCAAATCGTCTTGTGTAAGGTATTTAGGAGTACTCATCGACCAGCATCTCAACTGGCACCCCCATATCGCCAAAGTCACGTCCCGCATACGTAAACTTATATATGTTTTCAAGAAGTTGCGAAACTCTGCTGATCATGAAACCCTAAAATTAGTATATTTTGCTCTATGCCGGTCTGTTCTGACGTATTGCTTGCCTGTCTGGGGTGAGCCACCATAAATGTATTTATCCGCCTTGAGAGAGCCCAGAGAGCTGTCCTTAAGGTAATGCTCTCTCTTCCACGTAGGTATCCCACTGTGCAGCTCTATTCCGACTGTAAGGTACTCACCGTCAGGCAACTTTATGTGCTCCTTTCGACCCTACGCAAACACTCTGCCCGCCCTCCAAAGGAACCGACTGGCAGGCTTAAGCATAACGTTTTTCCCCACGAACGCCATAGAACTGCCTTTGCCAAACGCCAATTCTACGTTAATAGCATTAATATGTACAACCTCCTAAATAAAAAGTTTAAAATTTATTCATGCCCTAAATATAAATGCAAAAATTTACTTAAAGATTATCTCCAAACATTAAATTATGATGACACTGAGGATCTTCTGCTGGGTAATTTACAATAATAAGGTACTATACATCCACCAACCCAATCCAACCAAAACGGATGTGTACTGAGGGACGGATGGTTACACACCTCTTTCTTTCTCACTACACACATCACACCACATACGCATTCACACACATCCTATACTTACTCACTACACACACACACATACACACTCGGACCCCACATTTATTCTCCTCACCGCTCACTTATACGTTTTCCTTTTTGTGTTTTTATCTGCATAGTTTAAAATTAGTTTAAAATTATCCTGTTTTCTTTTACACCAATTGCTTATTGTTATAAAGTCCTGATTTATTAATTATTATACCATGGCTTTGTCTTGTTATTTATGGAGAATCACTGACTCCTAAGACACAGGTACATACACCTAGTTTAGGAGTCAGGGAATTAAAATTATTGTGTCCTAGTTATAAGCCTTATATGCTCTTAGTTTTTGGTCCTTGTTGTTGTTGTATGATGGCTTTGGTGAAAATAAAGAATTTATTATTATTTATTATTTAATTTTCATATTTGTTTCGACAGTTCAAAAGTGCCTGTAACTGGCCTACTTGAAATAAATGCTTTGATTTTGATTTTGATTCATCACTCCGGCAGAACTACAGGCACTCAACAAAATAATTAGAAAATTGGTAAGACGCGATCTTCGTGCTCCAGCACACGCTCAATAGAAAAAGCAATTGAGCAAAACTTGGGGTCGAATGTGTCCGTCTAATTACTCGGGAGAAGCCACCTGACGAAGTTGACTAAATCTATTGGGAAATGGGGATATCATCGTTTCGAAGCCGGAGGTTCTTTTGGAAATCAAAAACTTATACGGCCAGTTGTACGCATCGTATGCATCTGGACCTGATCCCGAAAATGAGAATTCCAGAACAACCTTAACCTGCCATTTCACAGGAGACCTGCCGGGAGTCAGCCAAGATGAAATTGAGGCGGCTCTTAGACAGCTGATGAATCGAAAAGTCCCTGATGAGGATGGGATAACGACTGAGCTTCTGAAAGCGGGAGGAAATCCTATAGTAAGAGAGTTTTTCAACTCAGTCCTGTTCTCTGGGAAAACTGCAGATGCGAGGAAAAGGAGCGTTATTTTAATTAAAAATGGGAACAAGACCATTTAAAGAATTACATATCCATTTCGCTCATTAGCCACGTGTTCGAGCTGGTTTCAAGAGATTTCACGAATCGTCTAGCACGAATTCTCGTCGACTTTCAGCCAACGAAGCAAGCCGAGTTTCGAGCAGGATTCAGCACCCTAGACCACATCCACACAGTGCGGCAGATTATACAGTCCGAAGAGTGTATTGGCCTCTGTATCTTGCATTTTTGGATTATAAGACGGCTATTGATTCTATCGAAACCTGGTCAGTCCTGGAGTCACGGCAGCGGTGCCAAGTAGACTAGCGATACATCTAAGTGCTAAGAACTAGCAAATATAGCACATCCCATTGCGTCGGGGGCTGAGGCAAGGGTACGTAATTCCCCCGAAATTGTTCACCAACACACTGGAGGACGTATTTAAGATGATGAACTGGGAATTAAGGACGTGGCATTAACATCAACGGCGACTACATCTCACACGAGATTAGTAGATGATATCGTCATACTGGCTGTATCGCTGCACGACTTGAAGCAAACGTTGGATGGCCTGGTAGACTCTTCAATACGCATTGGTCTCAGGGTGAACTTAGACAAAATCCAGATTATATTCTACGAACACGTCGACCCAGAACCTATTGTTGTGGTCCTCTCGAGGTTAGGTCTCGACTCTCGAGGCAAACGGTACAGTTTGGTAAGTACAACTTTGAGAGGAAGGCTACCAGAAAAATCCAGCTGGGCTGGGCAGCATTTGGAAAACTTCTTCGGATCTTATCGTTGCGTATTCTACAGAACCTAAAGACTAAGGTCTTCACCGAGTGCGTTCTGCCTGTTATGACTTACGGGGCCAAAACGTGGACATTCACGGTACGGCTGGTCCATAAATTCAAGGTCACTTAGCGAGCTATGGAGCGGACTATGCTTGAAGGATCGCATCCTGAGGGATCACATCGGGAACGAGGTGATCAGATACTTTTGTTTAAAAAAATTACAAATGTAAAATTAAGTTTCTCAGAAGAATAACAACAACAACAACAGCCCATAATGTCCACTGCTGGACATAAGCTTCTCCCATGATGGGAGGAATTTGGCAGGCATTGAGGCAGAAGAATACATACACAATAAATTTAAGACAATAAAATATACAAACGTACCCATTGTATATTTTTTTGTCTTTCGAATAAGAATTTTACCAATTCCACAACCCAAGGAACCCTGTAGCGTATTTTTGAGAATAAATTAGATGTATAACTCGGGGGATATAAAATTTAACTTATTAATATTTCTACATTGTAAATGACCTACGACGTGTTGCGTGTCTGATCTGCGAAAGTCGACCCGAAAACCCGGGTTTTTAAAGGACAAAACCGGTTTTTTTTACAAACTGAAAGCCCGGGTATTTCCGGGTTTTTGAGAACCTGGAAAAACCGGTTCGTATGCCCTAATCACAACAGAATAAAATTTTTTGAATAAAAAAAAACAATATCAATAACGTAATAAGGACAACTCTATGGCTTATAAGTAGCGTAGGTAATTATTGCATCAACTAGGCTTACTTTCTGTACTATTTATACTGTGTCTATGCTAGCCTATACTACCTCAAATTAGCAAAAATACTGTAAGAATAACGTTCTAATCAGCTTGCACTACAAAGTGGTTGTTACGTCAGTCACTGCGGCCGAATAGGGAACGTGCACAACGACGGTGCTGCCAACTGGCGTCGCCAATCCGAATCTTGTAAATTCATTTTATAGTGAAAATTAATTAACTAATCATAATGCATTGTTGCATTTCTGGATGTAGGTAGGTGGATACATCCACAAAAATGAAAATAAATCAATTAGCGTAAAATTCTATTACTTTCCAAAGAATACTACTATCATACCATGTTTTGAAAAACGCAAAAAATGGATAAACGCAGTAAAGAAAAATATTTGAAAACAACTTGTTTTTGTTACACTCTGCATTGAAAAGGCCCTCAAAATCAACCGTCCATGCAAACATACCAGAACCATTTATACTTCACCATACACGTGTTCTACTAGACCGCAGTAAAGTTCACACCGAATATCCCTCAACGTTAATCAAAGACTCCACATGTACTCAGAATATAAACATGATTATACCCACAATAATGTTTTTAGTTGGCTGCACTCCTTTGGTTTTTTAAGTTTTGTATCTAAACGCTACGGACTCCATTTTATTGATTGCTTCATGAAATGATTGTGAACTAATTGATTTATTAGAGCCTGGAGATCTCGCTGATAAAGGATTCCCTTCCATTATAACATGTGTTGAAATTATGAAAGCTATCTTAGTTATGCCAGCCACCATGTCTTCATACACCACAATTTTCATCAGAAAGTAAACAAAAGATATAAAATTCATATTATTAAACATTTATATTACGCTGACGATCGTTATTGATAAACCGGAACTCATATTTTATACCTTTTAGCATATTCAAAAATAATATAATTGAAGAGACAATTTTGTCTAAGTAAATTGAAAGCACGATGAGAACTGATTAGTTTCCTTTTCTGTCCGCATAGTGTCTCTTTTGTCGATTAGTGCTGCCACCTATAGTTCCTGCACGTTCCCTATAGTGCGAAATTAGTGGTTTTTATTCTTTATAAAATCAAATTTTAATCTTTTGGAAAAAATAAAAAATATAAGACCTGCTTTATTTATTTATTTAGTACAGTATTTAAAACCATGAACACTAAATGAAATACCTAATCCTTTCACTCGGTCTTCTCGCAGAACCACAAACATTCCAACAATATCATCGGCAAACAAGTCCAATCCAGGGTTGGATATATAGTTAGTTAGTTTATAGTTAGTTCAGATAGTGTGCAAAGTTTCATGATCTAATTTAAACTACTTTTTGAATACCAGCGGTTTTTTGTTCGATTTGGAGGTAACTTTGGATGTTTTCTTTCGAGAAAATTTTATGGAATCGTGTTTTCGCCAAACATAGGACCTAACATTAATCCTTAACTTTACCAATTATATTTATTTCAAAGTTAATGCTGCAGTATTTTGGGCGTAACGGAGGATCATGCTAAGCCATTTGAGGTAGTATAGGCCCTTAAGTTATTCTCCAAAAACAGTAAAAATGCTGTCCCCACACATGCGACCATACTTATAAAGTTCTCAACGTTTTTAAAATATTATTTTCAGGACTTGAAATCTATGGCCCGGAATATGTGTACCCAATACATTATTCCCAAAGCCGCATATACTTCAAGCCTGGAGAACTGAAGAACGTCCAAAACGCCTACACTCATCATTTATGGAACTATCTAACCCATGACATGAAAATAGAAAAGGATTCGCCATACGAAAAGATGGCTCAAAAGTTATGTCCAACGATATACAACATGTATGGAGAAGAATTTGGGTCATAAAAACAGTTCAACAAACAAAGCTTAGTTGTTAAATTGTTTAAGGTATTTTAAGTATAAAAATGCAAGAGCTTTTGTTTGAAATTATGTTTTTAAATCTATACTTCTATACTAATATTATAAAGAGGTAACTCCGGAAGTAATGAACCGATTTCAAAAATTCTTTCACCATTAGAAAGCTACATTTACCTTGAACAACATAGGCTATATTCTATCCCCGTACTCCCACGGGAACGGGAATACGCGGGTGAAACCGCGTGACGTCCGCTAGTAAATAAATAAAAACTGGCTAAGAGCGAGTCGGACTTGCGCACCGAGGGTTCTGTACAAACTTTTTAAAGGACAAACTTAACGTTGCTGTTCGATCCCTAGAAACGGCTATTGCGCCAACCGCAAATAATAAGTTTGTAATAGTAAAATCGCAGATTTTTCCCTTTACATGTGCTGTAAGACCTTGCTTTTTGCCAGATTTCGTGATTCTATGTCAACGGGAACTACCATACTTATAGGTTTTTGACACAAAACCTATATGGTAAGCCGACAAGGATCTAGTATTTAGAATGCAGAAGCGATGTATAAGGTCTTAAATAGCTGTCTTCCCTATTTTTTTTTTTTATATTTTTATTGTCTATTTATTGTTTTCCGTTTTCCCGTCTTCAGATCTTCGATTTTGACGACCCCGTTGTCACTGGCATAAGCAACAGGATCCGCGTACGAAGTCGCGGTCGGAAGCTAGTATAAGAATAAAACTATCATTAGATAGAAAAACTAATACTGAATATAAATGAAATTAGTAATTTCTAGTAAACTAGTGTAGTTTCGTTTAAGTGGTGGTCATCCCCAGAAAAACAGATTGTGGACGCGCCACCAAACTTAGAATTATGCTAAATAACTATTTTTTTTCCCTACCAAAATGTTATCTTATTATTAATATTGACGGCCTGATCAAGATAAATACGCCTTCTTTCTTTAGAAAAAATAACTTTATTGTACATTTAGTTTAAGATATGATTTTCAGCCGCGCCGCCTAAATATTGTGCTTGAGAGAATCACTCTTATACAGGAACAGGAATGAATAAAAAGTACATATTCCTGTATTAGTGTATGCATTCATGGTCGCGCCGGCCGAGCGTCTGAGATGCTTTCTTCGCTTGACTCAACATTACTAGTTGGCCGGTTTAGGGTCACAGTCTGGGCCTGGACAGCAGTTACAGGACTACTCGGTTGCACCCATTTATTCGATGTTACATCTGAAAAAGAAAATGCACACTTTTTACCTCATCATAAAGCAACCGTACATGTATCAATCTGAGCTGTTAAATCTGCGCAACGTCGCTCAGTCTGACAAGGGTGTCGATTCTGTTGTGCACAAACTAAAGGCTTTGCTGTCTTTTTCTCTTTAATAAAACGAGAAAGAGACGGACGTAATTTAGAGCTGTCAAAGGAGACAGTTTTTTTCGGCCCTCTTCAATGTTGCATAAAAATTATTCATAATGAGAGGTTTTCTTTTTGAGGTATTAAAAAAAAATTGTTTCCAAGAACTCTATAGATGGCGTTGAACTTAATATGATAGTTGGTGCCAAAGCCAAAACGCTTGAAAAAAAAAACATTGTGTCACGTCACATACTCTCGTTGACTGACACTATCATTTGCTTAACCTTCCGAATATAACCTAGTTTTCTCGCGCTTTGTTAAAATCGGTTTTTTTAGGTTCCGTTCCTTGCGTTATCATACTAACTCCTAGCGCCATCTATCCAGTGACTAGGGAAGAGCTAAAAATAAAATCCCTCATTATGTGACGCTTGACCTGTGCGTTTCGCGATTGAACGAGTCTAAGCTTGACCAAAAAACTCCCTATGTGCAGTGAAGCACATATCGGGCGTAGTTTTTGCTTTTGCTTTATTCAACTTATTTTAGCTATGTGAAATATAACACTTAGCGTGTTTATAGGGAACTTTCGATGTATGAATATCACATAGCTAGTAAAAGTTACATTCCGTAACTCTTTAAATGTTGCATTTATTTATCACATAGCTGTTTTTACAGTGTGTGTATATTGAAATTACGATTCACGAAATAATACATAGCGACTTTTGCAAGCGCAACGATGAGTTATACACTACACAGCAAAGAAACGACTCTGCTTATAAACACTTCGAATTGGTAAGTATCAATATTCATATCATGTGGCATATTTTGTATTCGTCGCAGGTCAAAACGCGGTGTGGCCACTAAAAGTACGCCGCCGCCGCCCTGCTTGTGTCCATCCGCTCGGTCACAACGTAGGATCTGGTATCCTTAAATCGTAAATTGATTAGTTACATCCCGTTTCAGTAAAAGCAAATCTATCAGCATGGGACGATTCCAGCAGCGATAAAAATCTTGTTGGTGCTTAGTCCTCTAACGTTTTGGTATAAATAAAATGTTGTATGCTCTACTGTGTGTTAGTTCACGGAGTTACCCGACTGCGCCAGAAGGAGGGTTATGTTTTTCGAGAGTATGTATGTATGTATGTTGTAACGTTGTAGAAACTCGGGAAAGTTTCTACCGTTCCTTTGTAAACATAACCTATTCAACACGAGTATACATACTTATTAGGCCGTTCAGTGTGAGGGATTTATTCAATTAAATATACTATGACTGAAAATATAACTTTTATTTGACACGACTGTTATTTGTATTGCCTATTGGTACTGATGGCCAGTACTCACACTCCTCTTCACAGCATCGTCGTGGTAATCAGGAGTTCAGGAAACTCCTAAACCGCACCGCAATTTCAATAACCGCGGGCCGGCTAGAGCTTTGGTTAAGATATCTGCCTCCATATCTTCGGTTTGCAGATACTTGACCTGTATCACTCCGTCCGTTATGCAATTTCGTATAAAATACATTTTTAAGTCAATGTGCTTAGACTTGGGAGTGACCATTGTGTTCTGGCTTAACTTGAGGGCAGCTTGGTTGTCGTTTAATATGACTATGCTGTCATACTTGGCCCCAAGATCTTTGAATAGATTTTTCAAGTGAATGGCCTCTTTTGCAGCTTCAGTCAAAGCAACATATTCCGCTTCGGCAGTCGATAGCGCCACACTCTTTTGTTTCTTCGACATCCAGCTTAAAGCCGTTCCAGCATATTTATAACAACAGCCTGAAAAAGACTTTCGGTCTAGTTTGCATGCGCCCCAATCTGCGTCAGCCATGCCATGTAATTTTTGGCCAGTTTTTCTGAACATAAGACCAACGCTTTTTGTTCCCTTTAAATATCGCAGCACTCTTTTTGCACATTTGAAATGCTCTTCTCCGTAACATTCATTGAATTGAGAGAGATAGCTAATAGCAAACATTATATCGGGCCGAGTTGCCACTGCCAGATACATGAGTGTGCCAATCAAATTTTTGTAGGGTAGATCATTCCTTTCATCTCTTCCTCCTTTTTCTAGTTTGAGACCTGGTTCTATGGGTGTAGACGTGGACTTGCTATCTTCCATTTTGAATTTTTTAAGAGTGTCTTCTATAAACTTCTCTTGGTTCAGTTTGATTGCATCTCTCTTATAAATAACGTCTATCCCTATAAGACGCTTAGGTGTTCCTAAGTCTTTTAACTCAAATTTCGTATTTAGCAGGTCTTTTATCTCTTGGAGCTTTCTAGGACACGAATAGGCAATTAATAAATCGTCGACATAGATAATTATTATGACTTTAACTCCTCTTTTCTCTAGTAAGTATAGACATGGGTCAGCTTCTGATGCTTTGAAACCTATGTTCTTTAACTCTGTGTCGAGTTTCTTGTACCATTGCCTCCCTGCCTGTTTGAGTCCGTATAAAGCTTTTATGAGATGACAAACTTTCCCTTTTTGATTGTTTCTTATATCATTTAGCATACTCTTTGTTTTGTGGTAAAAAGTTAAATTTTCTTGTTTGCTTTCATCAACCATGATTTCAGTCAGATATTCCTCTAAATAATCAGGATATTTCATGACTATCTTTTCTTCTAGTGCGCCATTTAGGTACGCCGTTGTAACGTCCATCTGGTTCAACTTCAAACCTTCTTCCATGGCTATTCCAACAACAGATCTTATCGAACTTAGTTTAGCTACAGGAGCGTATGTTTCGTTGTAGTCAACGCCTGGTCGCTGAGTGAAACCCCGTGCTACAAGTCTGGCTTTCTTTGTGATACTGTTGCCAGGTCCTATTTTGTTTCTTAGAACCATTTTGTAGTCCACTTCTTTCATGTCTTTGTCCTTCTTTCCTATTTTCCAGGTTCCATTCTTAACATGTGCTCTAATCTCGGCTTTTATAGCATCATGCCAGTATTTATCATCTTCATTTTCATCGGATATATAGGATATCTCCGAGACTAAGTGACTTTCTTCAGTCTGGCCCAGAATAAAATCCTTGGTCCACGCGGGTGGACGCCTCTCTCTATGCGGCCTCCCATTTTCGGGTATTTCTACAACTTCTGATGCATCATCGTAAGATTCTATTTCTTCTACGGAAGAAACTTCATCTTCTTGCTCATTGAAATTTTGTAACAAATTTCCCTTTTCATTCTCTGTTATTTCAATTTATATTTGTTGTACTCTTTTATCATTGTTTTTGTTTTCAGGTATTTGAGAATGTTCCTTTTCATTAATAAGTTTATCATAGTTTTGACTTTCATCTTCGAAGTACATCTTGTCTATGACTTTTATGTCCCTGCTTATCACTACATCATCGTCTTCGGGTATGTACACTCTGTAAGCCTTTGAGGTCATTGAGTACCCCATAAAAACGCCTTCTTTGGCATTCTGGGTCAGTTTGCCTCTCTTGTTCTTTTTCATAACAAAGGTCTTCCTGCCATACACGTAAAGGTGATGTCCACATGGCGTTCGGCCTAGCCATTTCTTGAATGGAGTTTCGCCATTCAGTGCTTTGGAAGGGCTACGGTTAATAAGGTAGTTTGCGGTTGCTACCGCTTCCGCCCAGAGCTTTTTAGGTGCCTTGGCCTCGATTAACAGACATCTGGCTTTATCTAGTAAGGATCTATTCTTCCTCTCGCTAATCCCATTTTGTTGAGGGGTGTAAACTGTGGTCAATCTCCTTTTGATGCCATGCGATTTGAGAAAGTCATCGAACTCCTTGTTGCGGTATTCTGTGCCATTGTCCGTCTGCAGGTTCTTTATTTTCTTATTATGGAACGTCTCAACTTCATTTTTGTATTCTTTGAAAACGTTGAATACGTCACTCTTTCTTTTAATGAAATAGATGTGACAATAGCGACTAAAGTCGTCTGTGAAAGTTACATAGTACTTTGATCCCGCCAGTGTATCACATTCAAAAGGTCCACAAACGTCGCTATGGATTATTTCCAGGTTATCGGTTGTGTATAAATCATCATGTCTTACGAACGGTAACCTGGACAATTTGCCTTTGATGCAGGTCTCACATGTTTCCATGTCTTCGTTATTTAAATTTAAACCATACATAAGGTTATCTTTAGCCATTTTCTTTAGATCTTTTTCGTTTATGTGGCCAAGTTTGCGATGCCATTCCATGATGTTACTGTCCTTCTTTGGTGTGTAATTTGCAGTCGCTTTACGTCCAGATTCAAAGTAGTAGAGTCCATCTCTTTTTCGAGCTGTCAGTATCGGTTTGCCGGTTTTTTCTACGACGTAGGCTTTTTCTTTTTCAAAAACAACCGTATTACCTCTGTCCGTTATCTTGGCGACGGATAAAAGGTTTACTGAAATATCAGGAACATATAGAGTGTCATTAAAATTGTAGCCATTTTTATCGGTACTGATTGTAACTCTTCCTTTGCCTTGAATTGTACTGGTAGTTTTTTCTGACGCCAATTTTAGGGTGCCATTTTCAGTGGTCATGGTAGAAAACATAGATTCGTCAGCACACATGTGTGATGAGCAGCCGCTATCTAGACACCAGACATTTTTATTAGCGTCTGAATTTACGGTGCTTAGACAAACGTTAAAATTGTATTTGCTTCTGTCCTCTTTTTCATTTGTATTTTTCTTCTTTCCCCAACATGTCTCGATAGTGTGGCCTTTCTTTTTACAACTCTTGCAGTACAATCTTTTTCTGATTTTCTTGATTTGGTATGCTTCTGAGCTTTCAGACTGATCATTTCCACTCCTTGCTTGGTATTCCTCCAGAATCTTTATTTTTAGATCTTCAGGATTAGGCAGGGTGTCTCGAGATTCGATAGCTATTCTAAAGTTTTCAAATGTTGTTGGCAAACTGTAGAGAAGCATTATGCTAAGCAGTTCTGGAGGTACTTTTATATCCATATCTGCGAGTTTGTCCACGATGTCCATGAAATTATTTATGTGGTCATGTATATCCTCTCCTGTGGTCATTCGCTTTAGAACCAACTGTTTTAATAATGTGGCTTTTCTTGCAGGCCCTGTGCTTTGATAGGTAGCTTTTAATTTGTCCCATACAGCTTTAGATGTCGCGCAGACTTTAATTTGTTTTAATTCAGACGGCGACAATAAAAGTAGGATTTCAGCTCTTGCCTTCAAGTCCTGTTTGTTGAACGCCGATCTCGCCGCCGCATCCGTAGCTGGTAGTAACGTTTTCTCGCCGCTTACGATATCCCAATAATCATTTTTTATCAGGACCGCTTGTGCTTGCAAACACCAAGTATCATAATTTGTTTTGGTCAAAGGTTCTATACTTCGATAACTCGTAGTTGATGCCATTTTTCATATTTTCAAATAGCAACCACGCTCTGCTACCAATTTGTGAGGGATTTATTCAATTAAATATACTATGACTGAAAATATAACTTTTATTTGACACGACTGTTATTTGTAACTAAGGTAATTTTATCAACGACACTGCAGTGCCTATTGGTACTGATGGCCAGTACTCACATTCAGTTACGAAACGACTAAAATTAGCTGTTTTACCAGTGCTGTGCGCGCGTTACGTCTATCTGATCGAGTGAGTGAAGACTTGTCTATGCGTAAACACGCCAGTATAAATGTCACGGACTCGCGATGACGAGTCCTTTTTGGAAATATTCTGCTCCCAAAGATTAGACGCGTTTTTTTCATCGGAAATTAAATCTCGAGAAAGTATTCGTGTTCTAGAATATTCGGGCTTGAAGCAGGCAGCTTTAATTTTTATTAGTAACCTAACTCTTTTCGTATTCTGTGTTGGCGTAAGCCCATACTGGGGTCCAAGTTACCGGCTGTCATCCAAGATCCCGGGGCTGCCATCAGAAGCATCGGCTGGCAACCATATTACCGGGATCCGGTTAACCGCGGGCTCCGCAGCGGGTATCTTTTTACCTGCGTGGCCGCGACGAGATTCTACGGGTCGGCGCAGACCTTTCTAGCCCGCGCGTTCCCACTTTGGAACGCTCTAAAAGTTCCCTTGAGCCCCGTCGTTCCAATTTTGGAACGACTCGTACCAGCAAATTCAAACCTTATTTTTACCTTACATACTGTTCTAAATCGTTGGCATTTTTTTACCTCTGGTGCCTGACAGTAGTCGATTCGAACGATGCAAACACTATGAACTTAAAACGGGCAATTTAAAAAAAAAATATATAGAAGCGCGTCATTGTCGTTGAGGTAAACATATTGAGTGACAGTCAAGTGGTTCAAGTGATTTAGTGTGTTTTTCTTAGTTAAGTGCTTGCGAAGTTGATGTTTATTACCTTATTATAGTATAATGCTACTTTGTAGCAAAAAATTTAGGTAGAAAAATATCCCAAAAGTATTTTTTGAGCCAACAAAATTTTCGTCGAAAGATTTTTTTGTCAACATGGAGTGAACAATTGAAAATGTGTATTTGACTGTTCTAAAATGAAATATGGTCTTGGAAACAGTACTAACAAGGTAAGAATGAGTGATAATTCATTATTTCCACTTATTCGAGGCATAAATATTCATTTTTTATAGATTTCAAGTATTTTCAAATGAAGGTCAATGACAATAGAATGACAGTTCGCCGGTAAACAAACTTTTTGTTGGAATCTAGTTAGAATCTGCTACGAATGTATCAGTATGACTCTTATATGAATTATGTATTAGGTTACTTACTTGTGTATTTGTTACATTAGTTCTAAAGTTTCGTGTAAATTGAATCAGTAGTTTTAAAAAAAAAAAAAAGATACGACCACAGGTAAATTCTCCCATGTCATCTATGTTATAACTCATGTTTTTAATTCTGAAGTGGTTTTACAAGTGTTGTTTATATTATAAAACACGGTCTGATTCTTAACGATTACGACAATGTTTACGGTTTGAGATAAGGATTAGTAGAACTCGAGCGATAAGTGTTTTACTGAGTGGTGTCAGATGACGCATGCGATGACGTAACAGCGGGGGCGGGAGGGACTAAACCGTTACTTCGGCGGTGACTGAGAGGAAACACTTATTATTACTTATTTTCATGTACAAAAATGTGTTTTAAACAGCTGTTTTTAGATAATCAGACTGTTATCTTTTCGGTGAACTTGGCCCTTAGTTGTAGTTTAAACTCAAACTCAAAGCATTTATTTCAATTAGACCATTACGGCACTTTTGAAAGTCAAAAATACAAAAAAGAAAATCAAAGCTACAGTCCCAGTCACAAGGCATAATAACTTGAGAAAGTACTGTAGTTGCCCATTCCCTAGCGTAGATCTCTATGGAGAAGAATGGGCAAGAAACTCCATGGACACTCTTTTAAATCAAAATATTGTTACAAAATCTTGGTTACATAATTAATTTTGAGATTATACATATATGTGAGAACGATGTAGAAAGACGTGCACACTAAGAGCATCCAGAGTGAAAGATTAGATTAAAAATGTATGAATAAAGTAATTAAAATGAACCTTGGCAGCTAAGAGATGACCAGTCCCAACTGACAGCGCCCGTTCACAGACATGACGCATGTACCGGCGCCATTCAACTCAACCATATTGAAGGGAATTAAATGACCCGACACACCCGCCACCATCAGCGAGACATTTAAGTGAGCATGACATTCTCTCAGTCACAAAGGCATATTCAAGTCAATGAAAGATAAATAAATGTAAATGGTGGCTGAACAGTACAAAGTACTCACACATGTGCTATGCAATTATATAATACTAAGAACTGGAATCTATACAATGCAAGTATATTTTTACAATCTTCTGCAGCTTCCACAATACATTAACATGGAAATCAATTCTTCATCTTCTTCTTTACGTGTCGATGGACTCAAATAATGCCCGACCAGTACAAACAATTAGTTTGCCCCCCCACCTATGGTTGTGGAGCAGGACCAGCATTTAGTCAAGCATTTTTATCATCAATGTAATCCCCCAACTTATAATATGCTTGCCTACATAGTGTGCGTTTTATACAAGATTTAAATTTCGTCTCATTCAGTTGAAGAATGTGGGGAGGTATTTTATTGTAACATTTCAAACAGTACCCCATGAAAGATGAATCCACTTTAGCAAGCCTGAAACCTGGCTAAACTAGTTGGTCCCTATTTCTAGTGTTATAGTGGTGTCTGTCCCCTCTCTTACTGAATAAATGCCGATTTTTTCTAACGTACATGATGTTTTCATAGATGTATTGACAAGGTACTGTCATGATATTAATTTCCTTAAACAGTTCTCTTAGAGAATCGCGTCTACGTAATTCATAAATGGCTCTGATGGCTCTTTTCTGCAGAATAAATATAGACTCGATGTCTGCAGCCCGTCCCCATAGTAAAATACCGTATGACATAATACTATGAAAATAACTAAAATAGACCAGCCTCGCGGTATCAACATCAGTAAATTGACGGATTTTTCTAACAGCATACGCTGCTGAGCTTAGCCGTCCTGCAAGAGATGTTAGATGAGGACCCCATTGTAACCTTGAGTCGAGCGTGATTCCCAAGAAAACCGTTTTATCGACAAATTCTAGCTTCTCTTGATTCAATATTATGTCACAATCACTACTTTTGACATTTGGTAGAGCAAATCTAATGCATTTAGTTTTTTTCCCATTTAGTACTAAATTATTAGCGGTAAACCAATCGTGGACTTGCAGTAGGGCGTTATTTACGTCATCAAGATTAGTGGCACGTCTGTTTATTTTAAATATTAAAGAAGTATCGTCAGCAAACAACACCATATGCGGATGGTTGTTAAATAGATGGGGTAGGTCATTAATATATACTAAAAAGAGGATATATATTAAAATTATAAATTGAGTTATTGATCAAATCGTATTCGGCGCCATCTTCCACCATATTGTGAAGTGTTGCCTCCGTTTGCGTGGCTGAATGCAAACTGTTTTAAAAGCGCGTAGTGCTTTATTTTAATTTTATTTTTTCCCCATATCAACAAAGCCTAACCTTGTGTCAGAGTGTATTTATTTAGTGCTTATTGCTTATTTTAATTCCTTTTATTTGTATTATTATCCTAAGGTTTCTACTACCATCTCTGTGTCTACTTGTGAGAATCTGTAATTGGCTCTGTGTCGCTCATACAATTATTGTTACTCACTTATTTTAGCTGTTGGTTCTCATTTATTAAATAAATAAATAAACAAATCTTTAGTCTCAAATGAACAATAATAATTACAAATCCCAATTGTAATACAATACTTGCATATCTTAATTTTAAATATAGATCTAGCTAAAGACTTTTGTTTAATAAATTACTATTTAATACCACAAACTAAATAAGTACTAGTTAAGCCAATAGATGGCGCTTAACTCATCTGTCAATTAATTAAGTTATAATTATTGTACTGTCAAGCAGAGATGGCAGGTTCACCAGTTTATAAATCTTAGTAGATAGAGCCTCTTGCGGCGACATATATTATCAGTGGCGAACACACGTAAAGTGGGGGGCCCGGTCAATAATATCCGCTTGGGAGGAGAGAACGGATATTTATTATAGGTGGACACTGGACTCTACTGTGTCCCTGTAAAGGGGGTACACAGAATAATTTTTACTATTTGATGATAATAATAGCTAAATTTTGAGGATCAACTAATGTGGGTCGTGTTACATTTTAAACGTACTGAGTTAAAAAAATAGAAGCTAATAAGATATAAATTGATGTTTACAAAATGGTATTTTTCTTACTTATTTTTGTTGTACTCTATCACAATCCTATCCTATTTGACCCAAAGATTGACTGGTAGAGAATGCCTTGTGTTACACACATTAGAACAATCATATTAAATAAACAACGGTAACACAGTTTAAATGGACATGTATTTATTTTCCCTAAGCCTATACATACAAGCAGTGTAACAAGATGGCATTTGAAATTACATGGAACGTTATAATCTTACCAGTAAACACAACAAACGGTACACAATTCAAAGCTCAAGTTAAAATAAAGCTACCACAAAGAAAAACACAAATAATTACTCATAGCTGCGAATGGCACATTTAAAAAGATTAAAGCAACAACATAAATATTCAATAATATTAACAATTCCCTAAAGGTATAAATACTTAGCTTTTAAATCAGAAATATCCTGCGCTGCACTACAACAAACTGAATAATTATGACTATAACTGCCACTATTCCCATAATTATGATCCCTTGAGATTTCCAAAGAGCACTGACTAAGAATCCTCTGGCAGAAACTCCACACCTCGTAATCCAATATCAGGCCACATCGAGCTTCACCGATTGGTTCGCAGAGGTGGCTCGTTGTTTCCGCCTTCCTATTGGTCGATCGCACGACGTTAGTACAGCAACCGTCCACCAATGCTAGCGCCGGCGCCGCCGCTCGACGACACCGCACGATACCTGCTGCTGTTTCTAGGCGCTCAGTCGCGCCATCTAGCGCCTAAAGTGTGTTACTATTCACACTTGTGTATTAAGTCCACCTATGTACCCTTGCACATAACGTTTAAATAAATAAATATCTTTTATGGATGTCATATATTCATATTTTAGAAGTTTACTGCTTGAATGCATGTGGTGGTTATTTATCAATACATCTAAATTTACAAATTTAGATGCTAAGAAATAACCACCATGCTGCGTTGTATTTAGAGTGACTTACATAGAAGGTAACTAGTGGCTAAGATAGTATCATTCAGACGCTCGTTAATTGTGGCTGACTTGTTAATTTAGAAGGCAATGTAGATTTTTAGAGGCGAATACTTCTATTAAAAAAAGTCTGTTTAATTAGCACCCTATCTTTTATAAATTCCTTAATGCTGTCTTCTGTAGTACTTTTGTTCAACATCTGTACATGAAGATACTTTTTACGTTCTGCCGCCTTCAACAATGTAACCGAAGTGTTTTTGTCTTTCTTTACTGGATCATTTCTTTTTCTGTTTTTCCTTCAATCCATTTATCATTTATATCTTCCGCATCCGCTGTATGCGCTGTAGTTCTGGCCCCGCTGCGTAGGTAGCGCTCAGCCGAGCCGTCGTCTTCGTAGGTATGAGCGAGTCGCGGGATTCTCTATTGTTGAAGTTGATGTGGTGATATAATACTAGCTCAGTATCAGCACCAGTGTTCATTAATTAGTAAATTAAAATAAATTATTTAAACAGTTTTGTTAATTTTGGTAATGGTTGGTTGGTTGGTTTGGTTTTGGTAGGTAAGTTGTTTAGGTCGACTGTTACACAGTTTTACTATCTAGGTACTACTTATAAGATGATTGTTAGTAATTTTTCGAAAACTCTCACTGATTGTGCGATTCTCAGCTTTACTCTGTTAATGTTTTTCGATCATTTAAATGGATTTAATTCTAGAAAATTTGATTATATGTGGATAAATAAAAGAAACGTGAGGTACATATTGATATGGTCAAAGAAACATTACCCGTTTTTAAGCATGTCTGAAGGCCAAGAAACATTCATAGAGAGAAGATGTTCCTTTACAAATTGTTACGTATCGACGAACAGACACTTGTTTGGAGAAGTTGCTGATTTCGATGTGATATTGTTCAATGGACGAGATCTTCCCGATCGTGCGTCACTGTTACCTCAGTCACGCTCCCCACATCAAAAGTATGTCTTCATTAATACGGAGTCGTCAGCCAATTATCCGGTCTGTAATAACATATATAATAAAGGTTATTTCAATTGGACTTTGACTTACAAATTAGATTCTGACGAATATTTCGGCTATATTAGAATACGAGATATAGAAGGAAAAGTCATAGGTCCTAAAGTAGATATGCACTGGGAGAAAGTGAAAGCAATGATGCCTATAAACGACACACTGAAAGCTAAACTGAGCACGAAGAACATTGCAGCAGCCTGCTTTGTATCACATTGTGGGGCACCCAGTGGAAGAGATTTAGTAGTCCAGCAGCTCCAAACTGAACTGGCGAAGTATAACATGCAAGTTGATATATTTGGTGGTTGCGGGACGAAGAAGTGTCCTAGAAGCAGTATGAAGGAGTGCCTGCGGAAACTGGAGACGGATTACTACTTCTACTTGTCGTTTGAGAACTCATTTGCTGAAGACTATGTGACAGAGAAGTTGTTGCATGCTCTCAAACATTATACCGTACCGGTGGTGTATGGCAGCGCCAACTATACAAGGTATTTTGCTTTATAATACAGACTGGGTTTTGGTAGAAAAACCAACACAATTTTCGAAGTGTTCAAACACAGTGGGAGCGGCGCGGGCGGCGGGAGTGGCTGCGGGAAGGGTGGTAAACGCTATTTCCTATATACCTACTCGTGAACACAATACTTCGCGGGGCGTCTCAGTGTAAACGCGTAGTAGAATAAGAATAAGAATAAATTTATTGAATCATTGTTACAATCATTTTCTTAAACTAACTTAGCACTTTGACAAAATCGTAACGAGTAAAATTTTAACATTAATATTTACAAAACAGAGGTCCCCAAGTCACTGTGAACTTAGCATCTCAAGTATTAGCATCTCAACAAATAACTTGAGTTCTGCTTGCATCCAGCATAGTTCCACAGTTCCTGATAGTTTATAACGAATGTTCAATTCATTTGTCCTGAAAAATCCAATTTTGAAAATGAGATGCCAACTTCACACATGACATCGCAGCATCTCATCATATTAAAGGTTTTTCAGAATCGAGGAGTTGTTTTAAACATAGTTCTATACCTCCTGATTGATTAGAACAATAGTTCTGTTTCTTTACTGACAAAATAGCAATTTTAAAAATGAGATGCTAACTTCTTCTATGACGTCATAGCATCTCAGAGTATTTTCAGTGTTTTAACACCGAGGAGTTGTATTAAGCATAGTTCTATACACCTTGATTGATTTTAAGCATAGTTCCGTCAATTTGCCGCCAAGGTCGCGACTCCACCGCGATTTCAAACGTATAAATATATGGTTACCGTTAACTGATAGTTCCGTCCAGCATCTCAGCTGTTTTCATTACAAATGCCAAAAATACGCCTACTACTGCTGTAGGACACACCACACTACATGTTTTAGCGAAAAACAAAAAGCCAAGAAAATATATGGCGACCGTTTACTCACAGTTCTGACCAGCATATCAGCCGTTTTTCAAAACACAAAGTTTTAGCGAAAAATAAACAAAAAAAGTTATGATGACCGTTTACTGAGAGTTCTGACCAGCATCTCAGAAGTTTTCATTACAAACGCTATTAATACGTCAAATACTCTGCAGTATGTTACTTTCAAAACACAACACATTACAAGTTTTAGCGAAAAATAAAAAAAAATATGGTGACCGCTTACTGACAGTTCTGATCAGCATCTCAGCCGTTTTCATTACGAAAACTATTGATACGTCCAATACTGAAGTATTTCACTTTAAAAACACCACACACTACAAGTTTTAGCGACACTACACGAGAAAATATACAGTCAAGATACACATTACGCCACAAAAATAGACTAAACCTACCAAGCTCTAAGCTAAAAATGCATTCAACAAGTACTCTAGTCATGTCAATGAAAGTTTATAACAAATTGCCGGAAATAATTAAAAAGAACAAAACTTTATTCCATTCATAAATAAATTACAACAATTTTTATTATATAAATGTTATTATACTATAAATGAATATCTAAATGACAAATTTTAAATTACTTAATACACATAAATATTTTTTAATTAGTATTGTTACTTTGTATTACCAATTTATTAGAAAAATTAAGCTCTTTCTCTGTCCTACTTTGCTGTGCCCTAACAGGGTCCATATTTATGTACCTAGCTTTAAGCCCTTTGTAACACCTTTTATACAATATGGAATGCAAAATAAATGAATATGAATATGAATAGCGAAAAATAATAAAAAAAATAGAAAAAAATATGGTGACCGTTTACTGAGAGTTCTGGCCAGCATCTCAGCCATTTTCGTTACCAACGCTATTAATACGACCAATAATGCAGTATTCCACTTTCAAAACACAACACACGACAAGTTTTAACGAAATACAAAAAAAAAAAAAAAAAAAATATGGTGACCGTTTACTGAGAGTTCTGCCCAGCATCTCAGCCGTTTACTATACCAACGCTCTTCATACGTCCAATACTGCAATATTTCACTTTCAAAACACCACACAAGACAAGTTTAAGCGAAATACAAAAAAATAAAAAATAAAAATATGGTGACCGTTTACTGAGAGTTCTGCCCAGCATCTCAGCCGTTTACGTTACCAACGCTATTAATACGTCCAGTAATGCAGTATTCCACTTTCAAAACACAACACACGACAAGTTTTAATGAAATACAAAAAATAATTTTAAAAAAAATATGGTGACCGATTACTGAGAGTTTTGCCCAGCATCTCAGCCGTTTATGTTACCAACGCTATTACGTCCAATACTGCAGTATTCCACTTTCAAAACACCACACACGACAAGTTTTAGCGAAATACAAAAAAAAAAAAAAAAAAAAATTGTGACCGTTTACTGAGAGTTCTGCCCAGCATCTCAGCCGTTTACGTTACCAACGCTATTAATACGTCCAATACTGCAGTATTCCACTTTCAAAACACCACACACGACAAGTTTTAGTAAAAAAAAAAAAAAACAAAAAAATATGGTGACCGTTTACTGAGAGTATTGCCCAGCATCTCAGCCGTTTACGTTACCAACGCTATTAATACGTCCAATAATGCAGTATTCCACTTTCAAAACACCACACACGACAAGTTTTAACGAAATACAAAAAATAATTTAAAAAAAAATATGGTGACCGTTTACTGAGAGTTCTGCCCAGCATCTCAGCCGTTTACGTTACCAACGCTATAAATACATCCAAAACTGCAGTATTCCACTTTCAAAACACCACACACGACAAGTTTCAGTAAAAAAACAAAAAAATATGGTGACCATTTACTGAGAGTATTGCCCAGCATCTCAGCCGTTTACGTTACCAACGCTATTAATACGTCCAATACTGCAGTATTCCACTTTCAAAACACCACACACGACAAGTTTTAGCGAAATACAAAATAAAATAATAAAAAAAATATAGTGACCGTTTACTGAGAGTTCTGGCCAGCATCTCAGCCATTTTTGTTACCAACGCTATAGATACGTCCAATAATGCAGTATTCCACTTTCAAAACACAACACACGACAAGTTTTAACGAAATACAAAAAATTATTTAAAAAAAAATATGGTGACCGTTTACTGAGAGTTCTGCCCAGCATCTCAGCCGTTTATGTTACCAACGCATTAAATACGTCCAATACTGCAGTATTCCACTTTCAAAACACCACACACGACAAGTTTAGTGAAAAAAAAAAAAAACAAAAAAATATGGTGACCGTTTACTGAGAGTTCTGCCCAGCATTTCAGCCGTTTGCTATACCAACGCTATTAATACGTCCAACACTGCAGTATTCCACTTTCAAAACACCACACACGACAAGTTTTAGTGAAAAACAAAAAAATATGGTGACCGTTTACTGAGAGTTCTGCCCAGTATCTCAGCCGTTTTCGTAACCAACGCTATTCATACGTCCAATACTGCAATATACCACTTTCAAAACACAACACACTACAAGTTTTAGTGAAAAAAAAAAAACAAAAAAAATATGGTGAACGTTTACTGAGAGTTCTGGCCAGCATCTCAGCCATTTTCGTTACCAACGCTATTAATACGACCAATAATGCAGTATTCCACTTTCAAAACACAACACACGACAAGTTTTAACGAAATACAAAAAAAAAAAAAAAAAAAATATGGTGACCGTTTACTGAGAGTTCTGCCCAGCATCTCAGCCGTTTACTATACCAACGCTCTTCATACGTCCAATACTGCAATATTTCACTTTCAAAACACCACACAAGACAAGTTTAAGCGAAATACAAAAAAATAAAAAATAAAAATATGGTGACCGTTTACTGAGAGTTCTGCCCAGCATCTCAGCCGTTTACGTTACCAACGCTATTAATACGTCCAGTAATGCAGTATTCCACTTTCAAAACACAACACACGACAAGTTTTAATGAAATACAAAAAATAATTTTAAAAAAAATATGGTGACCGATTACTGAGAGTTTTGCCCAGCATCTCAGCCGTTTATGTTACCAACGCTATTACGTCCAATACTGCAGTATTCCACTTTCAAAACACCACACACGACAAGTTTTAGCGAAATACAAAAAAAAAAAAAAAAAAAAATTGTGACCGTTTACTGAGAGTTCTGCCCAGCATCTCAGCCGTTTACGTTACCAACGCTATTAATACGTCCAATACTGCAGTATTCCACTTTCAAAACACCACACACGACAAGTTTTAGTAAAAAAAAAAAAAAACAAAAAAATATGGTGACCGTTTACTGAGAGTATTGCCCAGCATCTCAGCCGTTTACGTTACCAACGCTATTAATACGTCCAATAATGCAGTATTCCACTTTCAAAACACCACACACGACAAGTTTTAACGAAATACAAAAAATAATTTAAAAAAAAATATGGTGACCGTTTACTGAGAGTTCTGCCCAGCATCTCAGCCGTTTACGTTACCAACGCTATAAATACATCCAAAACTGCAGTATTCCACTTTCAAAACACCACACACGACAAGTTTCAGTAAAAAAACAAAAAAATATGGTGACCATTTACTGAGAGTATTGCCCAGCATCTCAGCCGTTTACGTTACCAACGCTATTAATACGTCCAATACTGCAGTATTCCACTTTCAAAACACCACACACGACAAGTTTTAGCGAAATACAAAATAAAATAATAAAAAAAATATAGTGACCGTTTACTGAGAGTTCTGGCCAGCATCTCAGCCATTTTTGTTACCAACGCTATAGATACGTCCAATAATGCAGTATTCCACTTTCAAAACACAACACACGACAAGTTTTAACGAAATACAAAAAATTATTTAAAAAAAAATATGGTGACCGTTTACTGAGAGTTCTGCCCAGCATCTCAGCCGTTTATGTTACCAACGCATTAAATACGTCCAATACTGCAGTATTCCACTTTCAAAACACCACACACGACAAGTTTAGTGAAAAAAAAAAAAAACAAAAAAATATGGTGACCGTTTACTGAGAGTTCTGCCCAGCATTTCAGCCGTTTGCTATACCAACGCTATTAATACGTCCAACACTGCAGTATTCCACTTTCAAAACACCACACACGACAAGTTTTAGTGAAAAACAAAAAAATATGGTGACCGTTTACTGAGAGTTCTGCCCAGTATCTCAGCCGTTTTCGTAACCAACGCTATTCATACGTCCAATACTGCAATATACCACTTTCAAAACACAACACACTACAAGTTTTAGTGAAAAAAAAAAAACAAAAAAAATATGGTGAACGTTTACTGAGAGTTCTGCCCAGCATCTCAGCCATTTTCATTACCAACGCTATAAATACGTCCAATAATGCAGTATTCCACTTTCAAAACACCACACACGACAAGTTTTAGTGAAAAAAAAAAACCAAAAAAATATGGTGACTGTTTACTGAGAGTTCTGCCCAGCATCTCAGCCGTTTGCTATACCAACGCTATTAATACGTCCAATACTGCAGTATTCCACTTTCAAAACACCACACACGACAAGTTTTAGCGAAAATAAAAAAAATAAAAAAATATGGTGACCGTTTACTGAGAGTTCTGCCCAGCATCTCAGCCATTTTCGTTACCAACGCTATTAATACGTCCAACACTGCAGAATTCCACTATCAAAACACAACACGATTTCCTTATTTTCTAGATATGGAACGATTATACGTTGGAATTCTCTGTAGTCGATATAACCTTCATTCCAATAAATACCTCTGTTCCTTTCCAACCATTTAACTTGTCTTTTTTCATCACTTGTTAAGTATTTAAACATATATGGTGGTTTTATTAAAAATGACTGCGTATAATCGCGACTAGCAAAAGCTAATTCCTTTATTATAAAATTATTACATAGATCTTTAAACCCCTGAACATCTACTATGAGAGTATTCGGATTCATGATATTTTTCTCACAGTATTACTGAGCGGCTTATACTCGATTATACAATCATTCAATATAAGACAGTATGCAGAAGTTTGATCAGGTATCTCCAAATCAGTTTCAATTTCCACTCTTACATCCACAACCGGACCTGTCTTCAAGTTATCTGCTTGCCTGGAGCAGTCAATAACAAAGAGGGGTGCCAAGTCTTTAAATTGTTTTTCGCTTAATAAAGGTTCCGCGCGACGACCGTAATATGACTGCTGGAATCTAGTGTATTGTTCGTATAATAAAGCAATTCGGTTATTAGCAAAATTCACATTTAGATTTTCATATGGGAAGTAGTTTGAATTGAGGTATACTCTAACGTCACGAATATGACAGTGATCGAACAGAGACATATCAGAGCTTGCATTGTTTTTTCTATTTGTCTGTAAACCAATAATAACATATCTCGGTTTCTCTATTTGTGATGATGTTTTAATAGACCAAGTATGTTTAGTTGTTTTAGGTAAAGTAGGATATTCGTACAGATCCCAATTTCTAAAAATCATCTGGAGCGGTCGGTCTTTCTCTAACAGTTTTAGCAAGCTTATTTTCTCTTTGTCGGACACTTTAACGTGCGGTACACGCCAAACAATTTTATTTATCTGAACATCATCTACAACTTCACCAGTATTCAGTTTTACCGCGTTCAGGTTAGTATTGCTTCGTAACAATATCAATTCATGTCTACTATTTATCACTACTTTCTTAAAATCTTCTGCAAACCCGAGAATATTACAAAGTGGTATAGAAGCAGAAAAACTACCTCCATTAATATTTTTTGTGCCATCGATATTCCAACCCCATGCATAAGATATCTTTGACTCACTCTCATTCATTGACACAAATGATTTCATCGTAGTAGTCACACCAGCGTTTTTTATTTTATCAATTTCGACTCCATTTAGTTCGTATCGAATATCTTGAAACAAGTAGAGTAGAAAATTATTTGTTAAAGAAACGCTACTCGCTTTTTCTTTTGGATCTTTTTTGCTAACGATTATAGTTCCTTCCAAATACAAAGTGCTCGCTGAAGGTAGTATATACAGATCCTGTTGATTAATAGGTATGCGGATTTCATCGTTCCTGTTGAAGCTTGTTATGTAGGGTTTGTAAGAATGAAATTCGATTCCCTCAACAGTGTTGTCGTAAGTTGGAGCAGATAAAACATCTAAGATATTCATTATAGCAAACCGATCGTTTTAAGAAATTCCTTATTGGCTCGCGTTAATTTTATTTTTTTCTTTGACCGAGGTCTTATTTGCTTGATTGTTTTAGTAGAACTGGCATTTCCCATTTGTTGAGGCACATATTTATTGTAGTCAATCATTTTTTCTAAGATGTAAATATAGTTGCACTTCCTCACCACGTAAGTTTATTAAGCGATTGTTTATATCTAATAGCCTGATATGTATACTGCTTATGCTGTTTTGGTTGATTGGAAAGTATATGGCGTTTTTCGGAATTTCTATAATTCTGTATCCCGGGGGCACGTTGAGAGCGAATTCGTGTACAATGTGACTAGGATTACCATTTATGTACGAACCACTTACAATATCACATTCTATCCTGATCACGGTCGTAGGTAAAATGTTGACTGGTAACTCGGACACATGCCATTTATTTGCTTTCAATATCTGCTTCTTAAACCCTAATAATCTCCTAAAAGTCCCTTCTTTAGTAAAATCGATATCTTTAGTACAGAATATCAAAGTTTTAGAGTATTGTTATTACATCGTACATTTATTGAACAATCTTTTATTTCCGATTTTAAATAATCGCTAATATCTTGTAGTTCATAAGTACCTTCAGGTAATTCAAGGACTTCATTAGAGCCATAATATAATTTATTATTAATTTTTTCAATGTTTGGAATTGAATTAAATGTTGAGAAATGCAATAAGGCGCACTCATAATGTCCGTGAAGTTGCAATGTATTAGGATAATATGTACATAAATCGGACGAGTTTCCAGTTATCGATAAGGTGAGTGACATGATGAAAATGATTGAAATAAAAGAAATACATAAAATTTATAGGTATTTATTCCAAAATGTCCATAGATATTCTAGACATAAGTGTCCACAGTTTACTGTATTAAATTGTTGAAATCTAGTATAGTTATAAAAAACATCACAATTTTTAAAGTACTGCATTATTTCCATTGGAGGTTTCAAATCTCCAAAGCTATCAAAGTATTCACAACAATTGTTTATTTTAACATAAGCTACCCAATGCGTACCTTCGTTCTTATAATCGTCTAAGTTAACGATACCACATTCAATTCGTTTTGGCGTCCTTGGTAACTGATCCTTCATGTAGACTCCTCGAAAGTGTGGTATGTCACGTGCGTGCCTTAGGATGTCGACATTACTTAGAGCACGATTAGGTAGCTTATTTTTTAGTTTTTTGAAGATTGTATGAATAAACCTTTACCATTTTTATGTGACTTTATGTATAAACCTTGGCCTAACTTTAAAGACTCCATAGCCTTATTGTGTCGTTGTGTTTCTCGCAAATTTTGCTGACCTGCAATGTAATCGTTAACAGTTTTTGCTATTCCTGCGGCTCCGCCAGCTAGAGTTCCTAATGCTGATAACCCAGCAAAAATTGGGATTAAAGGCAGAATTCCACCTGTTTTAGGTAAAGGTATCACTCGCGGTACTCGAATTTTCTGAATCTTTGGAAATATTTTTTGCTGCCAAGTAAGCAGCGTTAATTAAAGTTTTACTGTCCTTTGGTTTCAGTTTTTTTATTTTCGCTCTTATTTTTGACACGAAACTTTTAAACGTTTTAACACCGGAACCACATTTTAGTTTGGTTTTCATAACTTTGCTCACTAACCATGAACTAAGTTTTTCGCCTTTCCCTGCATCTTTTGATTTAAGTCTTTGTTTAGCCATATTTAGTAGTTGTAAATCGGCTTTGTGACGATTGGGTAAGTCTGTATGGTTTGCATATGCAATGTCGTGATGCATACAGGCTTCGTCTAGTTTATTCACACCTCGATCGCCTCGCAGCAATCGCTTCTCGAGTTTCGTTCCCGGTCCGCAATAGTTATAACCAGGCAAATGAAGTTCGAATGGCAGATTGTTAATTACACTATTACTATTAACTAGTCCATCCATTCTCTTGCATAGTAGAAAGTGTAATGAATGAAATATTTCTTACAAACATGGTTATATATCCATAATCCTAACCTACAATTTCATCTTTATCAATCCAACTATTTTCGTCGTTACTTAAGCCCAACCATTTCACGTAAAGTTTCTTTCCTTTCCTTTTAAGAACCTTTTCTATCAAATAAACGCCAGGATAGCTAGTTTTTTGAAGTTCTTGTTCATAAAAAGATCCTCGAATGGGTTGCTTTCGATGATCTTCTATATGATGTGTTACTGGTATGGTATTATTAATCCTTTTTATAGTAAATATTTCTGTCGACCAATTAGGAGTGTAACCTTTATCAAAAACATGTTTGTATTTACTGGTCCGAACATTTTCACCCACTTTGAATTTAGGTCGACATCGGTCTGATGTTTGATTTTGAGTTTTTTGAATATTCTCTCTTATCTTTGACTCGTTCAACTTATTTACCTCGACTGGTTTAAATTTGATGGTATGATGTTTTGTATTATTATATGTTTTTAGAATAACTTCTAATGGTGGACCTACCCATTTATAATTCCCAATGAGACTAAAGTATTTATACATTTTATTTTTAATTGTTTTAATCACCCTTTCTACAATCGAAGCTTTCTTGCTAGAAAACGAAGAGTAGTGATTAATATTGTAGCTCTTCATAAGCTTTTGGAATGTTACGTTGTAGAATTCTGTCCCAGAATCAGTTTGTAAATGATCAGGTTTTCGATTGTTAGTAGTTAGTATTCGTTCAAATGCACGAGTAACATCAAGTTTACTCTTGGATTTTATTGGTTCTGTCCAGGTATACTTTGAAAAACAATCAATCACCACTAAAATGTAATTATAACCTTTATTAAACTTCTTTAGATTTTGCATATCTATCAAATCAGCTTGCCATAAATCATCTATGCCTTTTAAAATAACTGAACGTCTAACAAAGTTTCTTCGGGCTGCTTTGTGTAGCTCATTAACAATTTGTTGTTTTGCCATCACGGAGTTTTTTCAAGTAATTTTTGTACTTGTGCTTTGTTATAAAACTTATCTTCCAACTGGACTAAAACTTCAGGCATCTTCGCTTTTAAAGCGTTTTGGACTGTTATTTGTACATCTTTTATGATTTGAGCACGCAACAACCCAATCACTTTATTCAGTTCATTTATTGTATGTTCACGCAATCGATCGACGTAATCCTTATTCACAGCATCGTCTGTTTCTACAGGAGATCTTATTCCTCTCAATCTAGATTTTTTCATGTCAAAATCCCCACTTTCGGATTTTAGCAGTGCATTTTCATTGAACTCTAATAATTCAGAGAAACGCATTCTCTTATGAATATGGTGTCCAAATTTGTCTACATTCATATTTAAGGTGTATTATATTTAAAGGCTTATAATAAAATGAGCAATAAACATTTTATACCATTTATTTATTACTTAATCAATTTAATTTCACGCAGTTCTTCAATAATTGATATAATTTCGTTGTCTAATCCAGTGTTACCAGCGTCTCGAGATGCAATTAATAATTTTAACCTATCTACAAGTTCATTAGGGTCATCCCAATATACAAAATCAACATTTTTTTTCCACATTTTTGTCAAGGGTAATCCTTTCCCCTTTGATTGACAGCTTTGAATAGTACTTGGCTGTTTGAAAAGAGGTTTTATAACTTGCAAATATTTTTGACCTTTATTACTTTTTATTGGTTTGTTTGAGTCAAAGTCTCGACGATGTGCGTTTGTGGCAATCAACATCATCTTATAATACTGCATATCAAACTCTGTAACTATGCTTAAATCTACATCCTTTTTCAGTAACAATTGTTTTAGTCCGGGAGTGCTTCGATATTTCTGTCCAGCAACGGTAATATAATCATCGTTGATTGTTACGAAAGCAGAACCTAACATCAATTGCCCTCGCTCCGCTCGAACACCAAATGGAATATCTGTCAATGCTTCTGAAGATATTGACCAGGATGATGTATCACGCTCTTGATTGTTCTCTCCTAATGATTGGTACGACTCGTCACTGTCGGTATCACATTCATTTTCTTCCGCGCCACTGTCTCCTTCGTCGTTACCAGAACTTTCTTTCTGCAAAATATTGTTTCTCAACGGAACTTTTGTTTCTTCTACTTCTTTAGATCGCAAGAGGTCAGTTTGTTTAGTGGTATTAGCTATGCAGTTGAGAGACTCTGTTACAGGTCTAAAAACTGATTCCAATGCTTGCTTATTTTCACTCTCAAAATCTCGCATCCTTCGTACTTTTTTCTTTACAGCTTCTGCAGCATCAACGATTTGTCTTTTCAGTGATTTTTCCATTACGATAGAATAAGTTAGTTATCGATTAAGAGTCAGTCATGGAATAATGAAATCATGTAAGTACCATAGTCTTAAATATTTGTATTTCTAATCAAAGACTACAAAAGTATCAAATTTATTTCTATAACATCCATTATTTTTCTGACAATCTTTATTAATTACAACATAATTAAAGGGCTCACTCCATATTTTTGAACACATTTCACGAAATTCAGTCCATGTCATATCAGTGTTAACATGTTCTTCATAAACATGTTTCAAGTTGATATCATCTTGTTTGAATAGTATAATTAAGTTAGCATTATCTCTTACTAATTGTTTCGGGATTTTGCTATATGTTTGATTTAGATAAAAACAGTCGATGTGTTTGTGCCTTCCCATTGCAAAATAATCACGCATGTTAGTTTGATTCTCGCAAGCAACGTCGTCAAATATAATCACAGAGTTGGGTTTCACATCCTGAACGCTTATGACTTCCTCGTTCCCTTGATATTTCTGAAGTGAGATAGTTGGTACCCGTTGTAAAACTCTTTCTAAAAAAATGTACTTAGGTTGGTGTAAGGTTTTTGAATAGACATAAACATTGCGAAACCTTAAACCGTTTTCATGTATAAGAAGTCCAATAAGTAAATTTGTTTTTCCACAATTCGATGGTCCACAAATGATACATCGTACTGAATTAGGTAACAATTCTCCATGACGCGAACTACTTTTACAAAAATCATCGCAAATTATGTTTACATGCAGCGATTGTGGTTGTTTAACAAACTTCATGATTACTGTTGTTAACAAACTGAGTAACAATAAGTAAAACTGTTTATTACAAGAATATTTATAGACTTTAACACTACTTAGTATCTACTGTCTATTTCATGTTCGTTTATCCGAAGCGAGAAGAACTTGCTCGATCGTCGATCGAAATAGATGAGACATTCAAAAATACTAATACTAACGACGGTAATGACACCATCGCAAGATCTAACTCGACGTCAAATGCCATCTATCTAGCGCATAGGTAAACTCTGGACTCTGTAGGTAATAAAATTCAAGCGCATTCGCGTGGGCTGATTCCTCGGTGAGTATACACTACAAAAATACTACAGCACCATCTATGACATATCGGATGAACTAAAATCATCAAATCCTAAATCGCACAAGCAAAGTTTTCCGCGTCTTTAAGACTATAAAAGAACCGTCTGATCGTTATAAAAAAGAGCAGTGAAAAGATCATGAAGGTTAGGTAAACGGTAATGGTTGTTGTTGCTGTTGCTTACGATTTATGATTAACTATTAGATTTCAATTTGTCAATTTTTTTGCCCACTAAGAACAGTGATGATGAAATAAATTACTTAAAGTAAAGCGCTAGCCTGGGTTCGAACCATGACCTACAACTTGTAAGTCGCAACCGTTACCACTGAACCACCACTGCTCTCCACTGTTACTTTCAAATATGTTTATCTAATGTTATTTTATGCAAACCTATGCAAACGGAGTGAGCCGAAGTGACTTCCATCATTTCAGTTCTAAACTTATAAATAATTGTTCGAAGTAATATAAAGCCACATTCGAGTCTTACTATTGTAGTAAGAAGGTTGCATTTCGTATCACTAAACTAAATAAATATAACTAAGTTAACTACAATGCATGACTCAGAGAAATCTGATATAAAGGACATTTGTAAACTTATTATGAGGAATTCTAGCGGTGAGATTATATTTATTCAAGATTTGCAAACTGATCAAAACAATACAGATATCGGTTCATCAAAACATCAGGACGGGCATACAGCTCAAACAGAAGATTTGTTCTTCCAACAAATGCTTGATTGGCTAAAATCAAACAATCGCTATCTTATATTGAAGAACAGCCGTGGTGAGGCTCGTACATTCGTTCGAGCTAGCGATATAAATGAAATTCTAAATACTGGTTCAGCGCCTATTTCACCCAATGGAGTATGAATTTATACATTATGCAGTAAAATACTGGTTCAGCAGCTATGCACAAAACTAAGACAACAGTCTTATTGCTCAGCCACTGCGCCAACCGTGCCGTCAAATAATTCGCTTCGTCAAGCGATAATTGTTGGTCGAGTGGAGAGCCGAGTCGATTATCAATGATTGGGCATTCTATACCATTTTCGGCAGCGAGGCGTACTCGCCGAGCGAATTGCCGAAAGTGGTACAGAATGCCCAATATTACCCTACTGAGCGACCATTTTTCAACCAAAATTGCACTGACAAGCAAAACGTCATCGCACAGATTCGCACAGACAACGAAACGTAATCTGTCAAACGTCAAAAGGTGCGTTCAGAAACTTGGTGGATGAAACATCTACCCCCCCCGGACGGGCCGTCCCGTCCGCTAATCAATTGGCAGTCTTGACAAGGTTGCGACCACTCTCTTCATAACCGACCCATCCACTAAAACCTCAGCAAAACGAGGTACCCCGTCGGTGCCAGCCACCAAATTGAGAATGCGCCCCCGGCGCCAATACAGAGGCTTAAGGTTGGCATCCTTAATAAGGACGAGGTCTCCCATCTTGGGCGGATGAGTTTTATCAGTCCACTTGACGCGCTGCTGGAGGATGTGCAGATACTCTAAGCTCCAACGCTTCCAAAAGCTCTGAGTGAGCTGTTGCACCAACTGAAACCGCGATAGCCGATTTTGGCTCACATCAACAAAAGGGTACTCAGGCAGAGCGACAAGTGGCTGTCCAATCAAGAAATGGCCCGGGGTTAGAGCCTCCAAATCGTTAGGGTCCGAAGAGAGCGGGCACAATGGACGCGAATTTAGTACCGCTTCAATGCGACAAAATACCGTAGCTAATTCCTCAAAGGTGAGAACGGTGTCTCCCAACAATCTTCGCCAGAGTCCCTTTGCCGCTTTCACCGCGGCCTCAAAAATACCCCCCCAATGGGGGCAGGCTGGCGGGTCAAACAACCAAGTGACCCCTCGACGGGCAAATTTGTTACCAATGTCAACCTGGCTCTCATTAAGAAAGTCATACACTTCATTCAAATAGTTACTTGTACCCTTGTAGTTGGTACCGCAATCAGACCTGATCAGAGAAGGTAACCCACGGCGAGACGTAAATCTATCCAAAGTTGCCACAAAGGCCTCCGTCGAGAGGGAGGATACCAGCTCCAAGTGCACTGCCTTAGTTGACAGGCAGACAAATACGCACAAATAAGCCTTGACAATTTTACTATTGCGAAGGGTAGACGTCTTTATCGAAAAGGGACCAGCAAAGTCCGTTCCTACGCCTGCAAAGGGCCTCGCCTCATTGACACGATCAGCAGGCAAGTCTCCCATCTGGGGCTGCATCGTTGGGGCCTTAGTCCGATAGCACGGTATGCAACGGAAGACGATACTACGAATGGTACGACGAGCCGACAAAATCCAAAACTCTCGCTGCAGAATGGCCAACAGCGCATTGCAACCGGCGTGCGAGTTCTTAATGTGACGATCAGTCACCAACAATTTAATCAAATGGCCCGCCTTGGGCAACAAAGGGAGGTGACGGATCCCATAAGGAAGGCTAGAGTGCCTCAACCGTCCTCCAACACGCAAAAGACCCGTTTCATCCAAAAAGGGGTTCAACTTACTAACGGCTCCCGACAACTTAACTCTACCGGACTTCAAGGTCTCGATCTCCTTCTCAAAGTGTACGGCCTGCACAGAGCGAACCCACAAGAGGAGTGACTCCTGTCGCTCTTGAGGAGAGAGAACCGGTGACAGGCGCTTGTCCCCTGGATTCCTAGCATTGTGACCAAAACGCCTGATCCACGAGGTAACGTTCAACAATTTGTCGAGGGAGCTGTATCGATTCAACAAAATATCCGGATCAAACGGAGGGTCCTTCGTCCCAACAGCGAGCACCTTAAGCCCGGGCAAAGGATCCGACATCAAAATTGGCGTTCGAGGCCAATCATCCTCGGGGCGAGTCAGCCACTCCGGTCCCCACCAAAGGGGGTGCACAATCAGGCGGGGGGCTATGCACCCACGTGAGGCTACGTCGCCGGGGTTCAAGTCTCCAGGCACGTGCCTCCAAATCAAAGGCGTTTCGGAATTTTGTATCTGTGACACTCGGTTCGCAACAAACACCTCCAACGAGTGGACGGACGTCTTCAACCAGCACAAATCAAATTGACTGTCCGTCCAGGCGTAAGAATTCCGAATGTTCACAGATCCACCTAAAGTTTGAGCAACGTGATTCAAGAGACGCACAAGAAGCGCCGCCCCTGACAACTCTAGCTTAGGAATGGTCAATGCCGTCCGGAGGGGGGCCACCTTGCTCTTGGCCATGATCAGTGACAACTTCACCTGGCCTGTCGCGCTGACGGTGCGCAGATAAACAACAGCTGCATAACCGTGCGAAGATGCGTCACAAAACCCATGAAGGGTAGCAGTATAGTTCCCAGGGGGGAGGATAGCGCGTGGTAACGCGACCTCGTTGACCGCAGGAAGTGCGGATACAAATTGGAGCCAATCTTCCAAAAGGGTTTCCCGAAGTGGCTCATCCCAATCCCAACCAAGTTCCGCGGTCCAAAGGCGCTGGAGAAAACATTTCGCCCAAAACAACACCGGGCATATCCAACCATTCGGGTCAAAGGTTCTCGCGACAGTAGACAATACCAGTCGTTTAGTCCAAGTGTGTGGTGACTCCAAATCGACATCATACGTAAAGGTGTCTTGGACTGGTCGGTACTGAACGCCGAGAACGGCCAACATAGCAGGGTTGTCAGCATTTTCAAACAAATGAGGATCCTGCTTATGATCCTCTTCCACATCTTCCAACAGTGCTGGCGAGTTGGACACCCACTTACGCAACTCATAGCCAGCGGAATCCAAAATTTGAACCAACTCGTCACGCAATAGGATAGCTTCCTCAACCGTGGAAGCCCCAGTGCAGACGTCATCAACATACAAGTCCGTTTTCAAGATGGCGGACGCCCGAGGGAACCTCAAGCGTTCTCGGTCCGTGAGCTCCCAAAGCGAACGAATAGCAACAAAAGGGCTCGATCGAAGGCCGTACGTATTCGTGTTGAGCTCATAAACAACCATGGGGTCCCGGGGATTCTCTCGCCACAGGATCAACTGATAACGTCTGTCATCCCGGTGAATAACCGTTTGCCGGAACATCATTTTGATGTCAGCCACAAAGACTACTTGATGACGACGAAAAGACGTGATGACATCACAAAGGTCCCTCAACAATTTGGGGCCGGAGTGCAAGCAATCATTCAAAGAGACACCAGAGGAAGTCCGCGCAGACCCATCAAATACTGTGCGCAGCTTACCGGTGGATGCCTTGAGGACCGCGTGATGCGGCAGAAAGTAATGCTCAACTGAGCGCCAATCCAAATTTGACACCGACATGTGTCCCAAGTCTGCGTACTCACGCATGAAATCTAAATATTTCTGCCGCAGCACCGGATCCCTGGCCATACGGCGCTCCATCGCCAACAATCTCTTCTCGGCCATAGGTCTGGACTCGCCGAGAGGTGGTCGAACCGCAACAAAAGGCAACCGTGTTACGAGCCGACCGGAACGGAGTCGACCTGTGTTGTTCTGATAGAACAACTCGCACTCCTCATGTTCCGGGTTCAAGCGGGCCACTTGCGGTGGCTCCTCAACCTCCCAAAACCTCTGAACAGCGTCAGAGAGAGCGGAGCCACACGCCAACGCAAAATCAGGCTCAGGTGGAGGGGGAGCCTTCAACACTGGGCCCATCACCGCAAAGCCAAAGATGGTCGAGACAGCCACCAAACCGTTCGGCTGCAAGACTTTCATATTACCCAACAATATTCTCCCTAGTACATCGGAACCCAATATCAAATGAGTTGTATTAGGGGAATCAAACCGGCGGTCAGCCAAATCCAGGCCTGACGTCAACCGGACAATATCAGGCGACAGCTGACGTTGGGGATGACAGCCCAAAATACTCGTCAGAACAATGGCCGAAGGAAAAAACTTAGGGTCCAAACAACTCACAGGAGTGAGCCCAAATAAGGTTTGTCCCTCAACAGTCGGGATAGGTGTTTCGCCTATTCCATTAATCGTGCCTGAAAAGGCACGGACATCCAGGCTCACCCGACCCGCTAACCAAGACGACAAAAGGCAACCCTGGGCTCCCGTGTCCAAAATGGCACGGACCACAACAGAGTCCCCCGTGGGTCCCCAGACCCTGACCGATGCCGTTGGCAACAAAACCGTGTCGATCTGGGGAGGTACGTTAGCGGGACAGGCGCCAATTTCCTAGTAATGCCTGGGCGGCGACCGATCGCCGCATCCCGGCTGGGGTCTATCCCGATGAGGATAGTAGTCAAACTCCTCATCCGCGCGATGTCCCGAGCCGCGCGCCATCGTTGGAGGGGCATATCCCACCTGACGCCTGAGCGGCGGGGGGCGCGTCTCCAAACGGGGACGTTCCGCCAACGGAGGGGAGGGAAGGCGGTGCTGGTCTGGCCAACGTCGCCTACCAGCAGCTGCATACTCGCCTTCACGAGGGGAGGTCAATCGGCGGTCGCGCGGCTCCCGATCAACTGGCGCGGGGGGTGGAGTGCGGCGGTCAAAGTTGCAGGCCCCTCCTCGACTCTGATCCGGCGAGCGAGAAGCCCGGTGCTCATCTCCATCATACCCCCCCCTGCGCGAACCCCCATCAGAGGCTGGTCTGACAGAGCGGTTCGCGTTGGCGCACAAAACTTCAAGATGTGAGCCCCTACAAATTGAACAAGGGCGGGGGTTGGGGCAATCCCGATGAAAATGATTCCCCAAACACGAAAAGCACAGACGGCGTGCATTGGCAACTCGGCGGCGGGCACTCACGTGCAACTCCAAGAAGGCCGCGCAAGTTGGTACGCCATGTCCCGTGGCCTTACAATAGCCGCAAACAAGATTACTCTGGGTGCCACCAAAACGGGGGGCAGGGCGGCTATCACCAGGCCCGACAGTCCTAGTCCGTCCCTGGGCCCTCGGCCGAGAGGGCGGTTGGCTTAACCCCGTAGCACCACGAGCGTTGTCGAGGAAACGACACTCATCCTCCAAAAATTTGACGAGGTCTTCAAAGGGGGGAAGATGGGTGGCACTATCCCCACCATACTTCTGCTCAAAACGGGACCTTAAATCTGAAGGAAGCCGCTGCAACACTAAGTGTACCAAAAAATAGGACCAATAGTCCACCGGCAACTCCAATCGTTTCAAGGCGTTGGTTGCTGCGAGCAACGGATTCAAAAGGTCAGCACGCAACGCTGACATTCTGGTGATGGCCGGCAACCTCAAGATCTGGTCAATATGGACATCAGCCAGGCAACGTTTGTTCTGGTACCGTCGGGATAGAAGTTCCAGAGCAGTGGGATAGGCCGAGTCGGTCACCGGCAAGTGCTGCACCAAGGCTCGAGCCTCACCTCCTAGGGCTGACAACAAATAAGCCAACTTCTGGGCCGGTCGGAGGTCAGAGCGCGAATCAACCAAACTGTCAAATAGGTTCCTGAAGCTTAACCAATGGTCCAAGTGACCGTCAAAATGTGGCAGCTCCAGGGTAGGCAGTCTACCCAAAAGTCCAGGGCCTGCAACAACAGAGGTCGTCTTTGACCTGGGCAGGGTCCCGACTCTTAAAAATTTCCCTGGCGCGCATACTTATTATGTCACCCAGGTTCAACATCTGGTCATAATCCGCAACAACCTTATCACGGGCTGCTTGACCCAATGTTTCCAGGTCCAAGTCCAAAATCACTTCATTGAAGCGAGCAAACAAAGTGTCAACCGCACTCAATCTCGCATTCAACTGCTCATACCGGGCAAGCGTGGCCTCTTCCAGGTCTCGACGCTCAGCGGTCGCAGCAGCTGAGGCAAACCATCTTAGCTGTGAGGTCAATCCACCAATGGCTTGGTTTACAGCTTTCAATGAAGCCATTGGGACAAATATCAAATAAACAAATTAAATTCAATTAAATAATCAACAGGAATAATTTTCCCGGACCCAACTACAATTTAAACCAAATAATAAAACTTAGTTTGAATTATTACAAGTTCAAATCCGACCCTGTACAAGCAATACCTTGTTTATACAATAACAAATTAAAGTACAAGCCACAAGGGACACTACATATCATAATATATTATGTCAAACAATCTATGTTGACTATGTTTAATTTGAGTCAGGCTGACGGGCAACAAATCGGACCTCTCAATACTTTTAACTCGACAATAAGTGGTGAATTTAACAATGCAACCACGCTCTGCTACCAGTTGTGTGAGACTGCACCAGCAGACTCACGATGTCCGCGATTACGCGGAGCCCCAATCAAAATAATATTTGTCCAATCGACAAGTGAATACAACTATTCAACTATTAGATATAACTTACCCATCACGTTGGAACCGGAGATGTGGCGTATTCCCTGGTTCCGTCTTATCTGGGTGGGGTGTAAGTATAACTGTGGTTTGTGTGGTGTATGTGTAGTTATGTGAGATTACGACGGTTCCATGGACGCCCACAGCGCGCACCGTCGACTCCAGGATCAAACCTTCAGATCCCACACGTGGCACCTTTCACGAATGTCCAACTGAATTTTATCCCGGTTTGCTCACCCAATCGGGGATATACGATAATCCAGCACTGAATTTAGGAAATTACCGGCGTTCAAATGACACAAAAGGCCGGACATAACCAACAAATCACTCGCGGTCAAGACCCAAAATGGCGAGATTTCTCAATTTTCACTCAATTATCAACAAAACATCAAACACCGATCAGGATTGTATCGGATTACCATTAACTCAAAGTTTCAATCACTAATTACACGACAGCCGCGTGCATCCAAGAATTACAAGCACGGAGCGACCATTTTCCAACCAAAATTGCACTGACAAGCAAAACGTCATCGCACAGATTCGCACAGACAACGAAACGTAATCTGTCAAACGTCAAAAGGTGCGTTCAGAAACTTGGTGGATGAAACAGTGACCGTTTACTGAGAGTTCTGCCCAGCATCTCAGCCGTTTTCGTTACCAACGCTTTTTATTCTTCATAAAATCAAATTTTCGTCTTTTGGAATAAATAAATACATAAGACCTGCTTTATAGTTAGTTCAGTTAGTATGCAAAGTTTCATGTTCTAATTTGAAGTACTTTTTGAATACCAGCGGTTTATTGTTCGATTTGGAGGTAACTTTGGAATTTATTTTAATCGAGAAATTGTATGGAATCGTGTTTTCGCCAAACATAGGACTTAACATTAAACCTCAACTTTACCATATATTTATTTCAAAATTAATTCTGTAGGATTTTAGGCGTAACGGAGGATCATGCTAAGCCATTTGAGGTAGTATAAGCCCTTAACGGAAACGTTGTTTTCATCGTTGTAAGATTTTTTGTTTTGTTTTTAGTAGTTTTTGTTGCTTTTATTTTATAGTTTTTTGTTATTTTGTATTTTATAGTTTTGTTGTGATTTATTTTACTTTTTATATATGTACCTAATTTTTTTTTGTTTTATTCGATTTATTCGTTTTTTTTATTATTATTATTTTGGCGTGATAAAGGTAGTTTTAATTTTGATTAAATAATGTTCGTAAATATTTTAGTTTTATCGCTTGATACACCCCACCAACGCTTAAGGCGACACTAACTGCCAGCGTCCTTGACAGAGTGGGAGGAGCTTGCGCGCCGCGCCCCGCGACCCCGCAGCTGCACTCACGTAATTTCGTACGGTAACCATACGTTTCAGATGGTGGGGACTATCCTGCTTCATTTTTATCACCATGCAATATTTTTTTAAATATTGTGTTAATAAATAAATTGATATTCTGATAATTAATTATGATTGCAATCTTATTGTTTAAAAAATTTGCATAATATAATAAGTTGGTTTTTAGAGGTGACTTTTTTATCTGGGCAAGTATAATAGGTGAACGGAGTAGAAGCAGATGACATACTTAGGTTTTTTTTTTCGAAAAAAAAAATCGAAATTAGAATCATACCCGAATTGCGTATGATTTGAAATTCGATTTTTTTTTTCAAAATTTATCTTCCTTTGTAATAAGAAAAGTTTACTTGAAATTTGTAGCGTTTTTTGATGACAGATCAATTTTTTTGTAAGCTGTGGTAAAAAGAAGAAAAATAACTAGGTACTTATGCCATAAGTTTCTACTCCGTTCACCTAATGTACCCATTTTTTTGGAAACTGATGAAAAAGTCATCCGATATATCTATGTAAATAATGAATGTGTCCATACATGAAATGGGAAGTACTAATTAAATATGTACGTAGTTAAAATAATAACAAAAGATTGATGTTATTATTTTAAGTATTATTGTTGTATTTATAATGTTTTTGTCATCTGTGAGAAAAACATAAAACAAAAAAGATGATTAATTTGTGCGCGTGTGTGACCAGATGTATGAACGATAACGAAATAAATAAAATAGGCGTGTAAGGATCGTAGCAGTTGGCGTCAATGGGAAAAAGGCGTGAGTTTATGTGTGTATAATTAAAATGTCACTTACGGGATATCTTCCGTGATTATTTATTATTTTGAGCTCCTGATATTTATCTATCCTGATATTTATCTATTTTATTTCCCCTATGTGACATTTTAAGTATAGTTATGAACCGTGAAAGCTTAAAACAGTGTTATGTGTGTATGTTAATTAGAACAACAAAAAAAACGTGAATTATGAAATATATTTTTATTTAAAATTCCTCAAAATTGAATACTTTCACATAATCATTATGATGTGTGTGATTGTTTGTATCACAAAGTGTCTCTTGGTTGTTTGTATTGTCTTTTATATTTTCTTCCGTCGTCATAGTTCGTTTGTTCCTTTGTTTCTTTTTATTCTCTTTTTCCTCTTCCTGTTTTCTTTTGCGACCCTCTATAGCACTAACTATGTACGAGGGGTCCCTTATTGTCATATTCCTTGTATGTCTTGGATCGACCAGTTCTGGAAGCATGCAGTCCATGTAAAATGTATGCAACTTATTTTTCATTTTTGTGTCCCAAAAGGTGTCATCCTTATAAATTAATTCTGTTTTCACAGGAAAGTTTTCCCCAGACCAAATACCAAGCATACATTTATATTTGCCTGTTATGTGTAGTTGGCCCTGTATTTGATACCACCAATTATGTTCCTTGTTTATTATATATGTTTGATTTGGCAGTTTTTTATAGAACAGTATTTTTTTTTCATTAATTGCTTTTTCAAACCCTAGTTTGTAAGCTGTAATTGGACATTTTATTTCAGCAATGGTATTTTCATCAATAATACCGTCTGGTGATGCGCCCAGAAATGGTATTTGTTGATCAAGAAAAAGTCCACACGGTTCTATTTTAACATTTTCTTGTTTTGCTAACTGTTCTTTTGCGATATTTTCGTTATCTTGTCCATGTTTTATAGATTGGACGTGTCCTATCGACTGTTTGTATAAAATATCTTTAACTAAATTGCAGCAACTTACGTCATTGCGTCTTTTTATAACACGCCCAAAGTTGGAAGCGGTCAAAATTTGTCTCCTTAATTCTAACCACTCACTAGAACCACTTTGCAGTATAGTGTTCCTCTCTATTTGATTGCGATTTTTAGTAGTTTCCGCCAAATTATTTAGAAATATTTTTTTTGATTCTTCTAACATCTCATCACTCATATCCGGTTTTGAACATTGATCTCCGTAATTTTTTGAACTTTCTGTATTGTGGTCATACAGTCTTTTCTTTATCCTGTGATACTTCTTGGCTCGCTGCAAGCGTTTTAGTTTTCGTACTTCAAACTTTTTTAATTCATTCGTCGGACTCCTGCCTATGATTGCTTTTTGCAGCAATGACAAAGGTTTATGGGTATTGAAAGATAAAGCTGCTGCATTACAACGCATATTGTATTGGTACTTCTGGGAAAAATTTACACGTTTACCTCCTACAAATTTTGCAACAATACTGTGGTACCTCTCTACAATATTGCTGTCAACGTCTTCAATTAGGCTTCTTGAGTGAGCTGCTATATGTGTTAAAACAAACTTTATTCTGTGCCACAAACTGTTAGTAAATATGTCCCTGTCTATGTTTTCATCTTCTCCCACCTTTGAACAAAAAAATGCCTTGCAAGTAGTGTGAATTCCAAAGGCATGGTCTGCGGCCAACATTATATCATTGTGTAAACTAGTCACATTGCCAGAATTTTTATAATTTCTTATAGCAGTCACGATTACCTTTCTAATAGATAGAATTCTTTGTTTAGTTATATATTTTCTGTATTTAATTAAATATTTGGTATCAGTAGAAAGTGCCTGTAACTTATTACATAGGTTTCTTAATAAGTGGTTCCGACATTCGATTTTTTCTATAGTTATGTTTTTATACGGCCTTGACTGTAATAATTTTGCGTAGGTATTTGCGTCACCGTCTGATATTAACCTTGCATATATTAAATTGTGCATTTTAATGCTATTTTTAAAGCCTTCTACCAAAATTGTTGACTCCATTCCAGTCGAAGAACCTGAAAATAAAGTAATTATTACAAAAATATGTATTTATGGAAACATTTTTGTTTTTCTGTTTTACAACATATTAGTTTAATATTTACCAGTATAATTTTTATAGCACTCGTGCTCCTTAGGCGTGATATTTTTCTTAGCAGCTTGAGCGCATATGCAGCAGTATTTATTTTTCACAGCCATAAAAAGAATTTTCCCTGTTCTTTTGCCAATTATCGCTGCTGCGCCAGATAGGGAGGAGTAATTTTTTTTGTACGATCTTTTCCCCCAGCAGCCATCTGCAATGACGTCAATAAGTGGGATGCCGTTTGCACTCACTTTGCCATCTTCAATAGCTAACCGACGTTCTTCATTAGCAGCTTCATTCATAGAAATGGCAATTTCTTTTTCCCAAACCTTGTTTACTGTGTCCATTCTTTTACTAAATATGTTATGGGATATTTGGGGTAAATCCATTGCGGCTAATAATTCATTTAGCTGTGAATTGCCACATCCTATTGCTACAGCACCCGCAATTGTATTAATATTTATGTCAATTGCAGGGTCATTGCAACAAATAATGAACGTTTCGTTACACATACTGCATTTAAGTTTTAAATTAGAAACTAGCCCTAATTTACGTTCAGCTATAATTTCCACAGATTTCAAACCACAGTCCATATTCCCATGTGAGCATACTTCTTGAAGGTCTTTAAAAAACTTGGCTATATTTATAATACGCATCCCTTTTATACTATCTTTTGTTCTGAAAAATAAATTGTGCACTATAATCAGATTTAAGTATTTATACTAAGAAGTTTTCCAATATAAATATTTACATGGGCTAACTATCCTGAAATAATAATAAAAATATTTACCTGGCAGAGACTGAGTCCTTATTTTCAGTCTCTATGATAAAGGATTCCTCGTTAAAAAATGTTGTTTCAATTCCTTCATCACTAAAACAAAATTGCAATGATCAATAAAACGAAACCTGTTTCAATAACATTAAAATCAGAATAATAAATTAGGTAGGTACTTATGCATACTTGTCAGTAATAATGTCCTCATTTTCAATGCCTGGAGTTGCAGGAGAATAAGGATTCCCCTGTTCTATGTGAATGGATTCCTGGTTAGTAAATGTTGTTCCAATTACTTCAACACTGAAACATAAAATAAACGTTACATAATTACGTTAATTACCTAGTTCTAAATTACCGAACCGTTACACTTGGATTTTAATTTTGACCTCACTATCGGCTTCAGCACCCTCTAAAACTAAAAAAACGACACCCATGATGTAAAATTTGAATTTTCATAAAGAGCTCACTATCGATCAGCACCCTCGAAAACCATAAAAACTATTTATGTCTCTCAATAATACAGGATGACTTTTATTATATCACTTTCCCAAAAAATGGGTATAATAGGTGAACAGAGTAGAAGCAAATGGCATACTTAGTCTTTTTTTTTCGAGACAAACAAATTTAAAAAAAATCGAAATTCAAGGCATGCAATGCGTATGATTTGAAATTCGATATATTTTTTTATTTTTTTCAAAATTTCTCTTTCTTTGTTATAATATGAAAGTTTACTTGAATTTTTGTAGCGTTTTTTGATGATGGATCAATTTTTTCGAACCTGTGGAAAACAGAAGAAAAAAAAAAACCGGCCAAGTGCGAGTTGGACTCGCGCACGAAGGGTTCCGTTCCATTATTTAAAAACATTAGACAAAACTGCAAAAAAATCACGTTTGTTGTATGGGAGCCCCCCTTAAATATTGATTTAATTCTGTTTTTAGTATTTGTTTTTATAGCGGCAACAGAAACACATCATCTGTGAAAATTTCAATTGTCTAGCTGTCACGGTTCATGAGATACAGCCTGGTGACAGACAGACGGACAGACAGTGAAGTCTTAGTAATAGGGTTCCGTTTTTACCCTTTGGGTACGGAACCCTAAAAACTAGGTATGCCATAAGCTTCTACTCCGTTCATCTAATATACCCATACTTTTTGGAAAGTGATAAAAAAGTAATCCGGTATATGTGTAGATAAAAAGTCGCATGGAGGAGGCATCTTGCGTTTTCATTATTTAAATCCAAGATGGCGTATAACGCTATTTTGTGACGTAACAAATTTCTAAAATTTTACCCCTACTGCAAGCTCCAATAAAGAACGTCGTTTCAAAAATCTTCTATTAAATAATTATGTTTCAATAACATTAAAATCGGAATAATAAATTAGGTAGGTACTTCTCAGTAATAATGTCCTCATTTTCGGTATCCGGAGTTGCCTTTTTCTCCTGTTCTATACAGCCGGAGCTAAAAAATTAATGTATTTTTAGGTAAGTATAGGCAACGGCATGAAAGTAAAGGCATGAGAGAATGTAGGACGATAGTAGTGCATGACGTACTGTAATTCCGCCAAAAATTACATCTTCGCAGTCGAGGGCTAACTACTTCATCATCATAACTACTTCATCATGATGATGAAGTAGTATGCCCTCGACTGCGAACATACATAGGAGCGTACTACTTACGTACCAACATACTTACGTGCAAACATACATACGATACGTACGTACGTACGTAATATACGTACGTACGTACGTGCGAACATACATACGAGTATACTACTTACGTACCAAGAACAACCAACAACTATGTCAATAAGAGCATTCAAGTACCTATTTATTTAACTCAAACCCGGACTGTCCCTAAATTGAAGTGGTATGGTCATAGTACATTACAATACTTACCTCGTCTCTGCATTTACGACTCGAGAATCTTTGCTATTTGGTATTCTCCTAAAACAGAAATAACACAAACATTGAAATTACCTAAATAAAATTGTTTACTACAATGAAAATAAGCCTATACTTATTTGAATATTTTTTTAGGTACCTACGATAATTTCCACTTTCGATAGAGTTAAATGATTTTGTAAATTTGTATAACGGACTGGTGTCCGCAACTCCACGTCAAAGTGCGTATTTTGCGTGCGGGTGGAAAACTATTCAATCCATCCCAATTCCCCGATGATATAATATGATCAAATGATTTTATTTCGATTAAAATAACGTTACTTACCTCAGTAATCTATTTCTTTCCAGAATAAGGCGTTTCTTTTTCAATAATTTGGATTTAGCAACCATTTTTAAAATTGTGTTGTGTTTTCTCCGAGCGTTAGCGTCTACCCGTGACAGTGGTCAGCGATGCACTGCCGCCCGTCGCCCGGAAGAGCCCTGCTTCAATGCGCACCAAGATTATTCGAAAAAATAACCCACCTTGATTTATTAAACACAATACGAATAAAAGTTTCATGCAAATACGCCCGATAGATTTTGCGTGATGATCGTTTTTTTTGCCGCGTTAGACATTACTTTACAAATTAATTACACTATGTTATAAAATTATAACTTCACATTTTCACATATCAAATTATGAAGGAAATGGTCTAGTATAACACATATTTTTTTCAAAGAAATTAGACTAGAAGTTAAGACGTGATGATCAATTTAAAATCATTAAAAGTCATGTATCTGCGCCTTAACGGTAACATTTTGATTTCATTGCGTTATTTTTTGTAGTTTTGTATTTTATAGTCTTTTTGTGCTTTTGTTTATTTTTATATTTAATTTTTTCTCGGTAAGTACGTTTTTTCGTTTTTCGTTTTTAATTTTTTTATAATGATTTTGGCGTGATACGGTAGTATTGATTTTGATTAAATATTGTTCGTAAATACTTTTGTTTTAACGCTTGATAAACCTCACCAACGCTTAACGGTAATGTTTTGTTTTCATTGTATTCATTTTTGTTGTTTTGTATTTTAGTTGTTTTTGCTGTTTCGTATTTTATAGTTTTTTTGTTATTTTTTTTCTTTTACGTCTATTTTATGATTTATGAAATACCCGTATTTTTTTAATGCTCTTTGCCCGCGTACGCATACACCACCAAATGTGGCTTTACAGTTTTATTGGACACCACGCTTCCGCGAATATGGTGCATATCATCATACTCGTGCCAATACACTCCGGATTTAACGTAACCTACGTAGTGACCAGGGATATAGTGTACTAGGCCAGCTAGATGATATATTTGGTGCTGTACCGTAAGTCTCGGCGATTGATTGAAGTGTGTGACGAAGACTTCTATTCCTAGTTGGGTACGTTTCGTCGGTTAAAACTGTCGTGTCTAACATCAAGTGTGGTCCATACACCTTTTCGTCCTGGATGGACCTGTTGCACTTCCTACAAGTCCGTTTAGTGGAATGCCCCAGGTCGATGGCCTTTTGCATAAAATTAAAGCCCTCGCAAAGTAAAACATCGACGTTAATGCCGAGCAGAGCATGTTGGGTATCAAAGCTATATCCGCATGGACACGACACTTGCGTCTTGTGACTTGGCATGTCGGCAAATAAGTATTGGGCTAAGTGTGCCGCGTTACATGTTGCGTCAAGACGCTTGACAGTTTGCGTAAATGATTCCAGAACGAAAAGTCCCAATCCAGAAATGATATCTGCTCTCTCCCTGTAACTGGCCGTCGTCAGTTTACGTGTGCTTTGAACTACGTTCTGGGCCAACTTTACAGTGCGATTCGTTGTGTCTTTCAACTTCTCGACATAATATTCATTTGAAGCGATAGCGGAGAGAATGACGTGGAATATAGCATCGAATGCACAAGTATTCCTCACGTTCAGCAGATATTTCCCCATATTGACGGGAAGACAAAAATTGCCATTTTTAAATACAGGAAGCTTACCAAACTTTACGTGCTTAATGTATTTCCACTCTGGACATTTATATAGTTTCGTGAGTTTGCGTCTCTTTTTTACCGGACATTCGTTAGACTCAGTTCTCCTCTCTAAGGCATGTTTTCCAGAACTATCTCTCATTTCTTGCCTAAATGCTTCCGCTTTTTGAATTACCGGCGAGTCTTTTGCAGCTTTTCCACGCCAGTCTTCGCAAACGTTCCAATCGTCACACTCGTCAGGAGTGCTTGACCGAAAACATTTACCTGTGAAGGGATCTACCGATAAACTTTCTACAAGTGACGTTACGTTCACATTCGAGCTCAAAGAATTCTCAGTTACTTGCTTCTGAAGCAGCTCGTGATCATAATCGTTGTTTTTATTGAAGTCTCTACAAATGGTCTTGGTAACAGATTCTCCAGAACTCCCAATAATAGACCTTTCGTCTTCAGTGAACGATGGTGAAACTTCGTCTTCAGTGAACGTTGGTGAAACCCCATGGTCAGAATCCTGTCCAGAACCCCTAATAATAGGTAAAATTTCATCTTCAGTTAACGTTGGTGAGGAGAGTTTGGAAGAATCCAGTTGGCGGATCATTAGTGAATCACCTTCCGTCGAGGAGAGACCGGGAGTGACTTCGGTGACCGGAATTGGTATCGCATCGACATTCGCAACATCGCTTGGGTTTGAGGCCAATTTCACTTTGCCGTCAAGATGGTCCAAATGTTGCAAAACGAATAAATCAATCCGCATTGGAAGTTTGGTTGCGAACGATCGATGCTTCAGATCACCGAACTCAGCCTCGACCGACGAGGACGTCGCTATGACTGAGCCTATGCCAAAGTGTGGCCTCATTATACCAGTCCATAGTGGAAAGAAAAACAGTTGTTGCCATTCGGGCAACAACTGTTTTTCTACACGAAGAGCAAATGCGGGATTAAAGCACCCGTTTGGTCGGCTTCCCTCGTCACATGTTTTTGCAATGATCCGAGCAGAATCACATATATTAGTAGCCCATTTATTCCAATTTCTGCTGCTGCAATAATCAATTTCGCCATCGTCGTCAGTTATTCTCGGCTCCCCGTCGTCCTTCAGCGAAGTGCAATCAGCTCCTTGTATGGTCCTATCGAGAGCCTGCATGCGTATTTCCGACTGCACTGGTCTGCCATCTTTTGTATAGCCGACGAATTCGCTTAAACATACTACCAGGACCGATTCGAGGAAGTATGTCAACTCTTTAAAACCATCCATCTGGTAGGCTTGCGAAATACAACGCAGGTAAAACTGTTGCCCTGCATTAATAGTCGATTTTAGACAATCCCATCTGGTTACCATGGCAACTACGTGGCTAACGTCCAGTCTTATATATGCAGTCGGCATTTTAGTTTCGGCATACATAACGGCTGCATAACACATTTCTAAATAATCAGCTAAACTGCTACAGCTACCGAATATTTCTGCTACCGCGTTTATCAAAGCACGTCCAAAATCGCTGACGACGATTGGAGGGCGGGGTAAACCCTTTGCCAGAATAACCCGAAGAAAGTTGGCAATTTGTAGCGACCGTTGGTCACCAGTTACCATCTGAAATACCGTTACACTGCCCTCATTGGTGACTACCATACACTGGTATAGGAATACGTGGGGGTCATTCTTCTGATCACGTTTTGCAATACTTCCGGTAGCATCGATCGTCATAATGGCGCCTGGATCTTTTTTCAACCGAGCGGTATATATTTTTTCCTGCTCTGGTGTCCAATATATGCAGTAGAATTTTAGCAGGCCGATGCTGTGAATAAAACCGGCGTGATCTCCAAATTGCGATTCACGAAGCAAATTCAATGGCCCGAATGCGAATTCAAGTCCATATGTCTTAAGCAGCTGTTGCTCTTTCGCCTTACGGAGCACGTCGCTTTTTGGGATTATCGGTGGGTTTTTGCCTCCAAAATCTTTTAATTGCCTCGCCATCTCTCGTCTTATGACCACGGCACTTGTCTTCTGAGCAACCATTCGAGTTGCTATTTCCTCGCGACGCTTTCCCCTCAACTGCCTCGTTTTGATGCCAGTGTGTTCATCAACCCGAATATTATTCACCCTACACAAAAAATCACGTCAACTTCTTTCATTGGCTTTTTCTCTAATATGCCGGTTAGTTGGGCTTTGCACTCAGTGCAATAACCAACGAAGGTAGAATAATTCGATGCGGTTCCAGTTGGAGAAGTCAAATTATGCTTAAAAGAAAACACACAATCAACTGTCTTATGTTGATGGCATATTCTCTCAGCTATAATATCAGCCCACCCCTCTTGAAACTTCCAGTACACTCTACCAGATGATATTTTTTTTTGCGGTGCCATGTCTTGCCAGTTTTTTGCAGAAAGAACAAGCTTAAATTTTTTACACACACAAGTATCTGACGCATTTTTACTATCATCTGTCGATAAAGAATAATCACTATTTTCTTTGGTCTCTTTTTCTTTTATTTCATAACTTTTCTTAACAAGCGCTCGAAACCCATTTCGATCGTCTTTAATAATTGTGTATACGTGACGTGGGTCAATATACGAACCACACACCCTCATACGATCCGCAATGAGGCGAAATACATTGTGTGAAGGTGGTAATACGGACCCATTAATATCCAGCGTACGGCAGTCAGTCTGCAACAAAATATCTTTTAATTTTGTTTTGTCGTAAGGCATTTTGTTTAGATCCTGTACGTTACAAAATAAATGAAAATGGAATGGAATGATGGACGGACCGACAGACGGATGGATGGGTGGATGGATGGATGAACCGATAGACAGACGGACAGGATGGATGGATGGATGGATGGTTGCCGACAGGGATGAAATAGAAGTTCAGATCAAGTTTTTTCCCTACTTGTGTTTGAAACTATTCAAAAATATTCAAAAGGGTCTGCGTTGCGTTCAAGCAAATCACAAAACAAAATTGGTATTTCTAATAATAAAATAAAAACTGTGTGTGAATAGGATTTCAAGGTCTGAAAGCGAGAACACCTGTTAAAGATTTGATCACTTGTTTCATATAGGGCGTATATCTTACACAGAATTTCAAAGATTTACACAAACAATTTTTTTTTTTATTTAGGAAAAAACACCAAATTCACTTATACTATCGGTGGTAACGAAACCATAGGGAGTATTCATCATGTATGAATACTCCCTTTATCATAGGGACTGACGTATTAAATCGCGATGGTGTTACGTTTATTCGCACGAAACACGGGCAGTACCTGACTCATACGCCGGATAAGGTACTAAAAGTGAACGCTTTGAGTGTTAGTGAGTCTAATCAAATAAATACATCTCTCGAAGGTGCGGAACTTGTTACGTTGATGGCTGTGATTGACGAATTCTCTCCGTTCTTAATATCCGGTACCACAACTGTAAATACCGGTAAAATGCACATTAATTTAACAAGTGATGTACCTGTAGCATACCATCCGTATCGTTTGTCGTATCAAGAGAAACTTAAGGTTCGCGAGATATGTCAGGATCTTTTGGACAAAAAGATTATTAGGGAGTCTGATTCCGAATACGCGAGCCCGATCATTTTGGTTAAGAAAAAGGATGGCTCAGACAGAATGTGCGTAGACTTTCGCGCACTGAATCGCATCACTGTCAAGGATAGGTACCCCCTACCCTTGATTGATGACCACATTGATCGGCTCGGGGGTTCGAAATTCTTCACTTCTCTAGATATGGCGTCGGGTTTCCATCAGATTCCTATTGATGAAAACTCGATCCGTAAGACAGGCTTTGTAACTCCAGAAGCTCACTATGAGTATTTAAAGATGCCGTATGGTTTGAGCAACTCTCCCACTGTGTATCAACGTATCATCAATAACACCTTGCGTAAATTTATAGAAGCAGGTAGTGTTCTAGTATATATTGACGATGTGTTGATTCTGAGTCTGACAGTCGATGATGGCATAACCCTGTTACGCGAAGTCTTGTTAACTTTGACGGAGGCCGGGTTCTCAATTAACGTGCGCAAGTGTTTCTTTCTCACCACCACGGTCGAGTACTTAGGTCGCGTCATTAGTCATGGTCAGGTTAGGCCGAGCCCGCACAAAATCGAGGCACTAGTTAATGCGCCTATCCCAAGTAACGTCAAACAAGTACGCCAGTTCTTAGGCCTCGCTGGTTACTTTCGGCGTTATATTGAAGGTTACGCAACAAAAACCGCATGTATTTCGCGTCTCACAAAGAAAGACGTAAAATTTGTGTGGGGACCTGATCAAGATCAAGTCCGGCTAGATCTTATAAAGCGTCTAACTAGCGAGCCCATACTAGCGATTTTTGACCCGAACCTTCCTACAGAGCTGCACACTGATGCTAGCAGTGCAGGGTACGGTGCTGTACTGATCCAAGTACACGCGGACGGTGGTAAACGGGTGATAGCCTACTTTAGTAAAGTAACCCAGGGCGCGGAGCCAAAATACCATTCGTACGAATTGGAGACGTTGGCGGTCGTCAAAGCACTGCAACACTTTCGTCATTATTTGATCGGGATAACTTTCAAAATCATAACCGATTGCAATGCTTTGAAGGCCACCGAACGTAAGAAAGACTTACTTCCCCGGGTTGCACGCTGGTGGATTTATCTGCAAGATTTCAATTTTGAGATTGAATATCGAAAGGGTGTGATGATGGGTCACGCCGATTATCTAAGCAGAAACCCGCCAGCGTTGCAAGTCAATGCCATCGATAGACCATCGAATTGGGCACAAATGGCCCAGTCAGCTGATTCCGAGACTGTCGATCTCATTGAGAAACTGAGGGATGGTCTCTTGGACTCTAGTCGGTACGTTTATCAGGGCGATGTGCTCTACTATCGCTATTCACCTGTTGGTGAGGAGTCGCGTTTACTATTGTTGGCGACAGATCTGGCAACCCCGTTGCTAGGTCTTGTTGTGTGGTAGTTGGCTAGCAACGGGGCGGTTTACCTATATTTTCTTTTCTAAATATTGTGATTTAATATTAATTATACCCAATTGCGCCTCATCTATAAAGACTTTAATTTGGTGCCTAACATTGGTCCTTCGATCCGACCTGAACCAGCGGTCTAACAAAATTCAAAATTAAAATTTTCTTCCGGGTGTAATTTTTTTTTTTAAAGATGATCACACGAGCACAAACTCGTAAAGCCAACCCGCAGGAGCAAGTGGTCGGGGAAAAAACACGCTCAGTATCCTCGGCTTCAAGCGCAACGACAATTGCTCGCTTCAAAGAGGCGGAAGCAGCTCGCAAGATGCAGCTTGCAGAAATTGCAAAGCGGGAGGCGACTGCCGTAGCCGCTGCTGAACGTGAAGCTGCGGAAGCTACCTTTGAGGCGAATATCGCGGCACTCGAAGTGGAGGAAGCCTTGAGCGCCAGGAGCAGTCGTACTGCAGACTGGATTCAGAAAAACTAACTTCGCAGAAATGGCAGACGACGTGGCAGATCCTGACGGGAGTTTGCTGCGCGAGCATAGTATGGCGCAACACATTGCACACGCAGCACCAGGTACGGAGCTCATGCGCGACGTCATGCAGCGCTCGCCAGCGGCAATTGCCAAGGTTGCAATCGCTATGTCACCACGTCAACTGCGACCTACGAGTGATCTACCTCCTCAGCCCTCATGTCCTGGTAATGTTACCGTACCCCGGGTAAGTGACATAGAAAAACTAGCTAATGCTATAATTGCTTCACTACCAAAGCCGAACCAAAATCAAAGCCGTTGTCAGATAAAGCTTACCGAGTTTAGTGGCAACATAACTGACTGGCTCTTGTTCAAGCGGACGTTTGATGACACAAAGAATAATTATACAGCTAGCGAGAACATAGACAGGCTACGCAAAGCCTTGAGTGGAGAGGCTAAAGACTCAGTTCTTTCTCTTCTATTATGTTCCGCCAAACCTGAGCTGATTATGCAGTCGCTCGAGTCACGCTTTGCTCGTCCTAAGCAAATTGTTCTCAATGAACTCGCTTCCGTGAGAAGTTTACCTAAAGTTGGGCGAGAACCCAACGCAATGGCTATTTTTGCCAGTAAAGTAAAAAACTGTTTAAGTATAGTTAATTTATTAGGTGAATCACCGTACATACAATCACCAGAACTCATTCATTCTTGTTTCAAAGATGAACCCGCTTCTTCAAAACAAGTGGTGCGACTACGCGGCGGAGCACTGCGTTTCAGGGCATCCGCAGATCGAAGTCTTCGCTCGTTTCCTTGAGGTGGAGGCAGACAAGCAAGCCAACTTTGGCCTTTGTGAAGTCTTCAATTGTCCATCTTATAGTGACAAACCCCGGCAAAGGCATCGCAACCGGCGGGAGTCCATCAGCGCAGTAACCCACGACCGAATCGCATTTCACAGACACATCATACCGATACGTTCTCATCCGCCGATTCATCTGCCCATCCAACTGTAAACTTAGTATCCTCATCAAACGCCAAACCGCCTTTGTCATGCCTCTACTGTTCTGCGAACAATCACAACGTAAAATCCTGCCCAGAGTTCGCAGCGTTGAAAATTACCGATCGCGTATCTTGGGTTAGCGATAACAAACTTTGTGTGAAGTGTTTACGCAAAGGCAAGCACAGCTATAAGTTTTGCAAAGCAAAGCCATGTGGTGTTGATGGTTGCAAGGAATTTCACAATAAAATTTTACATTTAGCGAATAATCCATTATTTTTATCCCATCCAAATGTAAATAATGTCATGTCATCTGTCAATTCAGAACCCTCGACATCTCATGTCATCAATGACAACCATAAAAAAGAAACTCAGTTGGATCGTGATAGAAAAGGTTTTATCAGTTCCAATGAGTTTTCATCTAATAAGGATATAATCACAAATACTTCGTATTCTTGCGCGTCCAATAATGAGCAATCTGTCTTTTTAAAAGTAATTCCAGTTATTCTTTCTGGCCCAAAGGGCGAGGTAGAAACTTTTGCTCTGCTGGACGACGGATCCACAGCAACCCTCCTTGATTCGGAGTTAGCGGATCAGCTAGGTGTTTCTGGGACCGACGAGAATATGCGTATTGAAACTATTACAGGAATTAGTGATAGTATCCCTGTTCGATTTGTAGATTTCCAAATCCGCGGGAAACACGAGAAGGAGAAGTATTTTATACGTAAAGCCCGCGCTATTCCTAATTTAAAACTGAGACCGCAAGAGGTCACAGTTAGGGACACTAGCTTCCAGCACCTCCAAGGTATATCAGCCCAGTTAGTGTTTAGTATGGCAACGCCCAAATTGCTAATAGGTACATCAGATTGGCATTTGCTGCTATCAAAGGAGAATAGAGTAGGAACCGCGCGGCAGCCTGCTGCCTGTCGTACTGCCTTAGGTTGGGTTTTATTTGGTAATCTTACTCCAAATTCTTTGTCTGATGTTTCTATTAATCATATTGTCACTAACGATTCTCGAGATATTGAGCTAGATAGCCTTATCAGAGATTATTATCGGTTAGATTCCATCGGCATCAGACCCGAGGATAAGGTAAATTCGGAGGATGCTAAGGCTATTAGCATTTTAGACAAAACTACACGTCGTTTAGACAATGGTAGATTTGAAGTCGGTCTGCCCTGGCGTGAAGATGAACCTCATATCCCAGATAGTTATTATCTTGCCTTGTCGAGGTTTCGCAGTTTATGTAAGCGGTTTGATAAGGATAAGGAATATGAACGGTTGTATAAGCTTAACATTGAGGCACAAGTTCAAAAAGGCTATGCCGAAGAATGCGTTGACGGGCATGATAACCCGAGTTCATCTTCGCGTCGCTGGTATTTACCTCATTTTGGAGTGATCAACCCAAACAAACCGGGAAAGCTAAGAATAGTTCATGATGCATCAGCTAGATCATCGGATGTCAGCCTCAACTCGCTCATTCTCCCCGGGCCTGATCGGCTCCAGTCACTTTTTGGAATTTTAATGAGATTTCGTGAAGGTCAAGTTGCTCTGAATGGGGACATTCGGGAAATGTTTCCCCAGATCAGGATTAGAGAGGATGACCGAGATTGTCAGCGTTACATTTGGTTTTCCCCTGACGGACATTTGAAAGAGTTTCGGATGTCATCTTTGATTTTCGGTGCATCGGCATCACCCTTTATCGCGATCTATATTAAAAATAGGAACGCTATGGACTTCCAGGATCGATATCCTGAAGCCGCCAGATCTATAATCCGAGATCATTACATGGACGATTTCCTGGCCTCATGTGATTCTTTGGAAGACGCCATCCGTCTTGCTGGCGATGTCCTCCATGTACATTCTCAGTGCGGCTTTGAGATGCGATCTTGGGTGTCGAATGCTCCCGAGTCTCTTAAATTGATTCCTTCACATCTTCGAAAAGAGGATACGAGTAATGTCGACCTCAACTTGAGCGGAACACAGTCAAAGCCTGATGTGCGCGTCTTGGGGATGCATTGGAATCCTCAAGATGACACTTTTAGTTTTAAGATTGACGTCGACATACCTCTACCTGCAAAACTCACAAAGCGTCGGATTCTTAGAGATCTTATGCGTATTTATGATCCCTTGGGACTTTTGCAGCCTACTATTACCAAGGGCAAAATTTTATTCCAAAGAACTTGGCAGTTAGTGAATTCTTGGGATGTTCCACTCCCGAATTGCGAATATGAGCAGTGGGTGGAATGGTACAATGACGTTAAGACGCTGAATGCTTTTAGCGTTCCTCGAGCTTATAAGCCTAGCTTTACGTTTGTTACACAAGAGCTTCATATTTTTACAGATGCCAGTGAAGTAGCATACGCATGCGTCGCGTATCATCGATTTCTGTTTCCGGATGGTACCATTCACCTCGCTCTCATTGCCAGTAAATCTAGGGTAGCACCTCTAAAACCAGTAAGCATACCGCGTTTAGAGCTACAGGCAGCTTTACTCGGTGTGAGACTAGCCCAAACGATATGTAACGAACTCCGCAACCAACCGTCTCGTAGATTTTTTTGGTGTGACTCAAAAACCGTCCTTGCTTGGATTAGAAGCGACTCGCGCAAATACAAAGCGTTTGTCAGCCATCGACTTGGCGAAATATCAGAATTAACACAGGTGAACGAGTGGCGTTGGGTACCTACAGATTTAAATGTAGCTGACGACGCCACTCGTCTAAACACTGTCTCTGTAGAGAGATGGTCGCATGGTCCCACATTTCTAAAACACAGGGCAGACACCTGGCCGCAGGAAGTGGACCAAATTATTCCTCCAGAAGTAGAGCTAAGGTCAAAAAAAGGACGGCCTATATTAATTTTATTTCCTTGTCGGCAGAACGGTTTTCCGATTGGCGGCGGCTACTTCGAGTAGCTGCACGCGTCTACCAATTCATCCGTCTATTGAGACGGAGAGACGCGCGGACGGCTGATGCTTTCTGCGGAGGGTTGCGTCCGCTACTCGCACTCGACGTCAAAAACGCTGAGATATATCTTCTCGAACAATCCCAACGAGATTCTTTCGGCGAAGAAATAGAATGCCTTCGTCAAGGCAAGAACATTTCCAGGAAGAGCCGTCTGTGTTAGCTTACACCGAGGTTTTGTGACGACGGCTTGCTCAGGGCGAGAGGACGAATCAGTTCTGTCACCGGAGTTACTTCAGATATAAAGGAACCAATAATATTGGACGGTCGACATCCTACAGTAAAACTGTTAATCGCAAGATATCACGTATGGGCTCTGCATGGAAACAGTGAGACGGTGGTGAATGAGTTACAGCAGAAATATGCTATCCTTCATCTAAGGCCATCCGTACGCTTCATAGCCGCACGCTGCTGAATCTGTCGCCTTAAAAAAGCGAAGACCCATATTCCGCCTACCGGTGACCTTCCTATAGAAAGACTACAACACCACCATCCTCCATTCTCCTTCGTTGGACTCGACTACCTGGGACCTATAGATGTCGCCGTGAAGAGGTCTCGCGAAAAGCGATATGTGGCGCTTTTTACATGTCTTGTGATAAGAGCTATTCTTTTAGAAGTGGTAGCAAGTTTGACTGCGGACAGTGCAATTATGGCGCTTCGAAGGTTTATTGCACGTCGAGGATGTCCCACCAAAATAATATCCGATAACGGGACAGCCTTTGTCGGAGCCAACAGGTTGCTGAAAGAAGCTTGGGACGCGCTTGATCACTCTCAATTACAAGAGTTTGCTGCATCCAACAATATAGAATGGCAATTTATCCCTCCTGAAGCACCATTTATGGGAGGAGCTTGGGAACGCCTAGTGAGAAGTGTGAAAGTCGGCTTATCGGTTACACTCCGCGAAAAGGCGCCTAGAGATTAAATATTGCTGACACTTTTGGCAGAGATAGAGCAAGTTATCAACTCTCGACCGCTAACTCACGTGCCGGTAGCACATGAAGACGAGCCAGCCCTGACTCCCAACCATTTCTTGTTGGGGATTCACTCCACACTACCATCGCCAGCATCCTCGGACGCGGACCTCAGCAGTAGACAAGGATGGCTGAAGGCCAATCGCCTTGCTGACCAATTCTGGTCACGTTGGCTAAGGGAATACTTGCCCAATCTCCTGCCTCGGGGCCCATCTTTGGAACACCACAACTTGCAAATTGGTGATGTTGTTCTTGTCGGTGATACAAATTTCCCCAGAGGGATCTGGCCTCGCGGTAGGATTGTGCAAGTGTTCCCTGGTAGAGACGGGATAGTGCGAGTAGCGGATGTAAGGACTAGTGCAGGGGTCCTACGTCGTCCTGCACGTAAACTAGTTAAACTGGATCTGTCACCATAGTTGCTTTGGTAAGACTTTAGCTTCTTACCAGGGGGGAGACATGTTGGCGACAGATCTGGCAACCCCGTTGCTAGGTCTTGTTGTGTGGTAGTTGGCTAGCAACGGGGCGGTTTACCTATATTTTCTTTTCTAAATATTGTGATTTAATATTAATTATACCCAATTGCGCCTCATCTATAAAGACTTTAATTTGGTGCCTAACAACTATGTTTTATCCCTAAAGGACACCGGCTCAGTTTACTACGCGTTTTTCACGATGAGCACGAGCACATCGGGGCTGATAAAACTTACGACCTTATTTTAAAACTTTTTTGGTTCCCTGGCCTGAATCAATTTGTTAAAAAGTATACTTCCCATTGCCTAGTTTGCATTAGCAAGAAACGTGTTCCAAGAGCTCCTCGTCAGCCCATCACGTCATGGGAAAAATCAGACATTCCCTTCAACACGGTTCATGTTGATGCATTAGGTCCTTTACCAGAGTCCAACGGATATAAGTTTGTACTTGTTTTGGTCGATTCTTTTACCAAATTTTGTTTACTCTATCCCATATATAGACAAGATGCTAACGAGTTGAAACGAGTTTTCAATAGCGCTATATCATTATTTGGGACACCCAAACTAATAGTTTGTGACCGTGGTCGCATGTTTGAGGCGTCAGCTTTTACCAGTTGGGTAATTGAAATGGGATGCGAAATCCATTACATAACGCCCGAAATGCATCATTCCAATGGGCAAGTCGAGCGGTATGTGAGGACCATCCTAAATATGATTCGTATCGAGAGTGCTAATAAAAATTCCACTTGGTCTGATAGTTTATGTAAGATTCAATTAGTTTTAAATATTACTAAACAAAAAACCACGCAGTACTCAGCCTTGTATTTGTTAATTGGTACTAACGCGACCACTCCTGTGATTCGTGCGCTGATTCGCGACGTTGCCGTTGAAAATTCAAGTCCGAATCGAGAAGCCATGAGGGAACTCAGCAGGAGCTCCGCTAAAGCATCTCTTGACAAGAATCAAAGTGGTCAAGATGATCGGGTAAATCGTCTAAGGCACCCGCCAAGAGTTTTTCAGGTTAACGATCACGTGTTCGTGATAAAGTATTCTCAGTCAGCTGGGAAGCTCGACCCTGGCATGAGGGGTCCGTACCGCGTATCTAAAGTGTTACGAAGTGATCGTTACGAGCTGAAACTGTTAAGTGGAGCCAGAGGCAAGACAACTCAGGCCGCAGCTCAGTACATGGTACCCTGGAAAGGCGAGTGGTGTCCTGAGAGTTGTGCTGCATTTTTTGAAAGTAAGTTTCAACTGAACCTTTTAATGTTTTTCTTTATGTTCTGATAGCACGTGTGATGTGTACGCGTGCGTATGAGTGCGAGGCATGTGCTGACCTTGCTGGTTGAAACGGGTGGCTGGTGCAGCCCAGATGCAGGCAGTGTGCTCCCGAGACTAGCGTCATGGAGTGCCTGGTTTCTGGAAGTCGCGTACTATGTATGCGCATCGGGTGTTGTCCCGGAAGTCGCGTACTATGTATGCGCATCGGGTGTTGTCCCGGAAGTCGCGTACTATGTATGCGCATCAGGCGCTGTCCTGGCAGGCGCAGTCCTGGTTGCCGTTTTTTAACGTGCGGAATTCGTGTTCCACGAACACGCATCAGGCGCTGTCCTGGCAGGCGCAGTCCTGGTTGATACGTTTTTAACGTGTGAACTTGTACAAGTTCAAGTATGAGTATGAGTGAGATATGATGTGTGAAGATGTATGCATACATTTGAAAGCGAAGTGTTTTAATTTGAGTTGAGTGTATTTTTGTATGAGGGCCTTGAATGCGTGATGGATGACAGAATAGGCAAAGGTGTATGTCGTCACGTATAATTAACCACTTGTTTCTCATACAGATTGCAATGACGACAACCCTGACGATGCTGGTGAGCCTCCAGGTCCTCCTGTGGGTCCCGCTGGTGTTCCTGCTGGTCCTTCTGGTGCTCTGAGTCCAGACGATGCCAATTCAGACGAAGGCGGCGATCAAGCTATCGTCAGACCTGCCAGTGCTGCTGAAGTTCCTGGTGCAGCCGAGGACGGCGCACGATCAGGATAGGCCGTATAAGCGAACTTATTGTTGGTAGTAGGGGTACCTCCACCGATCCTTATAAAAACGGGCGCTCGACAGAGCGCAGGACATTTGTTGCTGAGTCGTCGACTGGTAAGGTGGTACCTACGCTACTTTACAGTAAGTTCGTTCCATATTTTTACTTCAGTGGTTTATTATTTTGTGATTATTTTGTGCTATATTTTGTGTCTACATTTGTGTTCTATCGTGGTTATTATTTTTGAATATTAACGGCTGTTTGCTTGTGATTGCTTGAATTTTGATGATTTATTAAATTATTGTTTGATTTAAGTCTATTTGTAATTAAATTAGTTTTAGGTTATTAAAGATTGTTTTTTTTTATTTGATTTTCACTTCTGGTTCCTAAAAATATTTTTTTTTTTTTTTTTTTTTAATTTCGCTAAAACTTGTCGTGTGTGTTGTTTTGGAAGTGGAATACTGCAGTTTTGGACGTATTAATAGCGTTGGTATAGCAAACGGCTGAGATGCTGGGCAGAACTCTCAGTAAACGGTCACCATATTCTTTTTATTATTATTTTTTTGTATTTTGCTAAAACTTGTCGTGTGTGGTGTTTTGAAAATGGAATACTGCAGTTTTGGACGTATTAATAGCGTTGGTATAGCAAACGGCTGAGATGCTGGGCAGAACTCTCAGTAAACGGTCACCATATTTTTTTTAAATTATTTTTTGTATTTCGTTAAAACTTGTCGTGTGTTGTGTTTTGAAAGTGGAATACTGCATTATTGGACGTATCTATAGCGTTGGTAACGAAAATGGCTGAGATGCTGGGCAGAACTCTCAGTAAACGGTCACCATATTATTTTTTTTTTTTTTTTTTTCGCTAAAACTTGTCGTGTGTGGTGTTTTGAAAGCGGAATACTGCAGTATTGGACGTATTTATAGCGTTGGTAACGTAAACGGCTGAGATGCTGGGCAGAACTCTCAGTAAACGGTCACCATATTTTTTTTTAAATTATTTTTTGTATTTCGTTAAAACTTGTCGTGTGTGGTGTTTTGATAGTGGAATACTGCAGTGTTGGACGTATTAATAGCGTTGGTATAGCAAACGGCTGAGATGCTGGGCAGAACTCTCAGTAAACAGTCACCATATTTTTTTTTTTTTTTTCAATAAAACTTGTCGTGTGTGGTGTTTTGAAAGTGGAATACTGCAGTATTGGATGTATTTATAGCGTTGGTAACGTAAACGGCTGAGATGCTGGGCAGAACTCTCAGTAAACGGTCACCATATTTTTTTTTAAATTATTTTTTGTATTTCGTTAAAACTGGTCGTGTGTGGTGTTTTGAAAGTGGAATACTGCAGTTTTGGACGTATTAATAGCGTTAGTAACGAAAATAGCTGAGATGCTGGGCAGAACTCTCAGTAAACGGTCACCACATTTTTTTGTTTTTTTTTATTTCACTAAAACTTGTCGTGTGTGGTGTTTTGAAAGTGGAATACTGCAGTATTGGACGTACTAATAGCGTTGGTAACGTAAACGGCTGAGATGCTGGGCAGAACTCTCAGTAAACGGTCACTATATTTTTTTTAATTTTTTTTTGTATTTCGCTAAAACTTGTCGTGTGTGGTGTTTTGAAAGTGGAATACTGCAGTGTTGGACGTATTAATAGCGTTGGTATAGCAAATGGCTGAGATGCTGGGCAGAACTCTCAGTAAACTGTCACCATATTTTTTTGTTTTTTTTTTCACTAAAACTTGTCGTGTGTGGTGTTTTGAAAGTGGAATACTGCAGTTTTGGACTCATTAATAGCGTTGGTAACGTAAACGGCTGAGATGCTGGGCAGAACTCTCAGTAAACGGTCACCATATTTTTTATTTTTTTTAATTTTCGCTAAAACTTGTCGTGTGTGGTGTTTTGAAAGTGGAATACTGCAGTGTTGGATGTATTAATAGCGTTGGTATAGCAAACGGCTGAGATGCTGGGCAGAACTCTCAGTAAACGGTCACCATTTTTTTTTTTTTTTTTTTTTTATTTCGCTAAAACTTGTCGTGTGTGGTGTTTTGAAAGTGGAATACTGCAGTGTTGGACGTATTAATAGCGTTGGTAACGTAAACGGCTGAGATGCTGGGCAGAACTCTCAGTAAACGGTCACCATATTTTTTTTTTTTTTTTTTTTGTATTTCGCTAAAACTTGTCGTGTGTGGTGTTTTGAAAGTGGAATACTACAGTGTTGGACGTATTAATAGCGTTGGTATAGCAAACGGCTGAGATGCTGGGCAGAACTCTCAGTAAACGGTCACCATATTTTTTTGTTTTTTTTTTTTCACTAAACTTGTCGTGTGTGGTGTTTTTAAAGTGGAATACTGCAGTATTGGACGTATTTATAGCGTTGGTAACATAAACGGCTGAGATGCTGGGCAGAACTCTCAGTAAACGGTCACCATATTTTTTTTAAAATTATTTTTTGTATTTCGTTAAAACTTGTCGTGTGTTGTGTTTTGAAAGTGGAATACTGCATTATTGGACGTATCTATAGCGTTGGTAACGAAAATGGCTGAGATGCTGGCCAGAACTCTCAGTAAACGGTCACCATATTTTTTATTTTTTTTATTTTCGCTAAAACTTGTCGTGTGTGGTGTTTTGAAAGTGGAATACTGCAGTATTGGTCGTATTAATAGCGTTGATAACGTAAACGGCTGAGATGCTGGGCAAAACTCTCAGTAAACGGTCACCATATTTTTTTTTTAAATTATTTTTTGTATTTCGTTAAAACTTGTCGTGTGTTGTGTTTTGAAAGTGGAATACTGCATTATTGGACGTATTAATAGCGTTGGTAACGTAAACGGCTGAGATGCTGGGCAGAACTCGCAGTAAACAATCACTATTTTTTTTTTGTATTTCGCTAAAATTTGTCGTGTGTGGTGTTTTGAAAGTGGAATATTGCAGTATTGGAAGTATTAATAGCGTTGGTAACGTAAACGGCTGAGGTGCTGGGCAGAACTCTCAGTAAACAGTCACTATTTTTTTTTGTATTTCGCTAAAACTTGTCGTGTGTGGTGTTTTTAAAGTGGAATACTGCAGTATTGGACGTATTTATAGCGTTGGTAACATAAACGGCTGAGATGCTGGGCAGAACTCTCAGTAAACGGTCACCATATTTTTTTTTAAATTATTTTTTGTATTTCGTTAAAACTTGTCGTGTGTTGTGTTTTGAAAGTGAAATACTGCATTATTGGACGTATCTATAGCGTTGGTAACGAAAATGGCTGAGATGCTGGCCAGAACTCTCAGTAAACGGTCACCATATTTTTTATTTTTTTTATTTTCGCTAAAACTTGTCGTGTGTTGTGTTTTGAAAGTAAAATACTGCATTATTGGACGTATTAATAGCGTTGGTAACGTAAACGGCTGAGATGCTGGGCAGAACTCTCAGTAAACGGTCACCATATTTTTTTGTTTTTTTTTTTTCAATAAAACTTGTCGTGTGTGGTGTTTTGAAAGTGGAATACTGCAGTATTGGATGTATTTATAGCGTTGGTAACGTAAACGGCTGAGATGCTGGGCAGAACTCTCAGTAAACGGTCACCATATTTTTTTTTTAAATTATTTTTTGTATTTCGTTAAAACTGGTCGTGTGTGGTGTTTTGAAAGTGGAATACTGCAGTTTTGGACGTATTAATAGCGTTAGTAACGAAAATGGCTGAGATGCTGGGCAGAACTCTCAGTAAACGGTCACCACATTTTTTTGTTTTTTTTTATTTCACTAAAACTTGTCGTGTGTGGTGTTTTGAAAGTGGAATACTGCAGTATTGGACGTACTAATAGCGTTGGTAACGTAAACGGCTGAGATGCTGGGCAGAACTCTCAGTAAACGGTCACTATATTTTTTTTTATTTTTTTTTGTATTTCGCTAAAACTTGTCGTGTGTGGTGTTTTGAAAGTGGAATACTACAGTGTTGGACGTATTAATAGCGTTGGTATAGCAAATGGCTGAGATGCTGGGCAGAACTCTCAGTAAACTGTCACCATATTTTATTGTTTTTTTTTTTTCACTAAAACTTGTCGTGTGTGGTGTTTTGAAAGTGGAATACTGCAGTTTTGGACTCATTAATAGCGTTGGTAACGTAAACGGCTGAGATGCTGGGCAGAACTCTCAGTAAACGGTCACCATATTTTTTATTTTTTTTTATTTTCGCTAAAACTTGTTGTGTGTGGTGTTTTGAAAGTGGAATACTGCAGTGTTGGATGTATTAATAGCGTTGGTATAGCAAACGGCTGAGATGCTGGGCAGAACTCTCAGTAAACGGTCACCATATTTTTTTTTTTTTTTTTTGTATTTCGCTAAAACTTGTCGTGTGTGGTGTTTTGAAAGTGAAATATTGCAGTATTGGACGTATGAAGAGCGTTGGTAACGTAAACGGCTGAGAGGCTGGGCAGAACTCTCAGTAAACGGTCACCATATTTTTTTTTTTTTTTTTTGTATTTCGCTAAAACTTGTCGTGTGTGGTGTTTTGAAAGTGGAAAACTGCAGTGTTGGACGTATTAATAGCGTTGGTAACGTAAACGGCTGAGATGCTGGGCAATACTCTCAGTAAACGGTCACAATTTTTTTTTTTTTTTTTTTGTATTTCGCTAGAACTTGTCGTGTGTGGTGTTTTGAAAGTGAAATACTGCAGTATTGGACGTATTAATAGCGTTGGTATAGTAAACGCCTGAGATGCTGGGCAGAACTCTCAGTAAACGGTCACCATATTTTTATTTTTTATTTTTTTGTATTTCGCTAAAACTTGTCTTGTGTGGTGTTTTGAAAGTGAAATATTGCAGTATTGGCCGTATTACTAGTGTTGGTAACGTAAACGGATGAGATGCTGGGCAGAACTCTCAGTAAACGGTCACTATATTTTTTATTATTATTTTATTTTGTATTACGCTAAAACTTGTCGTGTGTGGTGTTTTGAAAGTGGAATACTGCAGTATTGGACGTATTAATAGCGTTGGTAACGTAAACGGCTGAGATGCTGGGCAATACTCTCAGTAAACGGTCACAATTTTTTTTTTTTTTTTTTTTTGTGTTTCGCTAGAACTTGTCGTGTGTGGTGTTTTGAAAGTGAAATACTGCAGTATTGGACGTATTAATAGCGTTGGTATAGTAAACGCCTGAGATGCTGGGCAGAACTCTCAGTAAACGGTCACCATATTTTTATTTTTTATTTTTTTGTATTTCGCTAAAACTTGTCTTGTGTGGTGTTTTGAAAGTGAAATATTGCAGTATTGGACGTATGAAGAGCGTTGGTATAGTAAACGCCTGAGATGCTGGGCAGAACTCTCAGTAAACGGTCACCATATTTTTTTTTTTTTTTTTTTTTGTATTTCGTTAAAACTTGTCGTGTGTTGTGTTTTGAAAGTGGAATACTGCATTATTGGTCGTATTAATAGCGTTGGTAACGTAAATGGCTGAGATGCTGGGCAGAACTCGCAGTAAACGGTCACCATATTTTTTTGGTTTTTTTTTTTTACTAAAACTTGTCGTGTGTGGTGTTTTGAAAGTGGAATACTGCAGTGTTGGACGTATTAATAGCGTTGGTATAGCAAACGGCTGAGATGCTGGGCAGAACTCTCAGTAAACGGTCACCATTTTTTTTTGGTTTTTTTTTTACTAAACTTGTCGTGTGTGGTGTTTTGAAAGTGGAATACTGCAGTATTGGACGTATTAATAGTGTTGGTAACGTAAACGGCTGAGATGCTGGGCAGAACTCTCAGTAAACGGTCACTATATTTTTTATTATTATTTTATTTTTTATTACGCTAAAACTTGTCGTGTGTGGTGTTTTGAAAGTGGAATACTGCAGTATTGGACGTATTAATAGCGTTGGTAACGTAAACGGCTGAGATGCTGGGCAATACTCTCAGTAAACGGTCACAATTTTTTTTTTTTTTTTTTGTATTTCGCTAAAACTTGTCGTGTGTGGTGTTTTGAAAGTGAAATACTGCAGTTTTGGACGTATTAATAGCGTTGGTATAGTAAACGCCTGAGATGCTGGGCAGAACTCTCAGTAAACGGTCACCATATTTTTATTTTTTGTTTTTTTGTATTTCGCTAAAACTTGTCTTGTGTGGTGTTTTGAAAGTGAAATATTGCAGTATTGGACGTATGAAGAGCGTTGGTATAGTAAACGCCTGAGATGCTGGGCAGAACTCTCAGTAAACGATCACCATATTTTTTTTTTTTTTTTTTTGTATTTCGTTAAAACTTGTCGTGTGTTGTGTTTTGAAAGTGGAATACTGCATTATTGGTCGTATTTATAGCGTTGGTAACGTAAACGGCTGAGATGCTGGGCAGAACTCTCAGTAAACGGTCACTATATTTTTTATTATTATTTTATTTTTTATTACGCTAAAACTTGTCGTGTGTGGTGTTTTGAAAGTGGAATACTGCAGTATTGGACGTATTAATAGCGTTGGTAACGTAAACGGCTGAGATGCTGGGCAATACTCTCAGTAAACGGTCACAATTTTTTTTTTTTTTTTTTTTGTATTTCGCTAATTATCACAGATGATGTATTTCTGTTGCCGCTATAACAACAAATACTAAAAACAGAATAAAATTAATATTTAAGGGGGGCTCCCATACAACAAACGTGATTTTTTTGCCGTTTTGTCTAATGTGTAGATAATGGTACGGAACCCTTCGTGCGCGAGTCCGACTCGCACTTGGCCGGTTTTTTTTAATAATATGTAAAAAATAAAGAAAAAGAAAGATAAGGTTTAATGAAAAAACTGATATAATACGAATATCGTCGTTAATATATGTATATATACATATATTAACGACGATATTCGTATTATCGTTGTAATTATGTAATGAACACCTGCATGTAACCCATGTATCACAAATAACGATTTGATCATTTTAATAAGTATTTCTAGAAATATAATGTGGTGTACTATTAATTGGATAAATCAGTCTTATAAAATTAGCAATCAAGGAACTGATTATGTTTTTTACTTTTATGAGAGGATGGGAAATCATCAAATGACTTCTCTTGCTCTGGGCGAAGCAGGAGGGACTTTCAGAGTTTTACTGACTTAAACCTATTCATGTTCCTTCATCGCCCTTTGTTTTCCGGGGCCACGGTATCTCTTTCGAACAGTCCCACAACCCCGGCAGGCATCGGTCCTTGCGGACCCTTTCCTATTGCTGACTCTTTTTGAGGCGCGCGTGAAACACGAACGCGCCATCGACACGGTCTGTCATCATGAGACGGACAGACG